>OZ023155.1:3057039-3544539 GCA_963678695.2 Diplodus puntazzo | reverse complement strand
AAACTAAAGAACTGTGGGCTCGAGATTTCAGCAGCTTACAAGAACTGAACAGAACAGAATCAAAGAAAATAACTGAATATTTACTATGACCGTTTGTGGCAGTGATGTCAGACTTTCCTCTCAACCAAACACAACAGTGTCGAGCCTCTGTTTTCAAAATGTTGTCACCTTTCCTCCAAAAAGTTTCTGTTTGGGGTTCATGTTTGTTGTGTTTTTTGAAGCGTTCATTTAACTTCCAGTTTCTATTCTGCCATCAGAGTTTGAGTAAAGCTCAGAACTGATCATGGACGATGTGTGAGCACAGGACGTGCATGAACGTCAACATTTATCTTTAAATTACATTCAGGTTTAACGTAGCCGGTAACGTAATCCAAGCATCACAATTTTAAGGTAGATTACTTTCCGTTACTTCAGTACAAACTTGTCCTTTAAACGTGACAGTGAGGCAGCTTCAGTTCTGGTTCTTAACTCAGGCCCAAATCCAAAGAAAGATTTGTTCATGTGTTCAGGAAAAAAAACAGATTCTCCTCGGATATTTCATTTTCTATTTCTTAAAATGATTGTTGACAGACGGTCTGCAGAGCGACTGAGAGGCAGCTAAACAGGAATGTAAGATGTTGGTCGTAGTTCGATACTTAAACTGGGGAAAAAGAGAAAAAAAACACTTTGCATTTGACTTCACAGAAGAACAAGCCGGCGTTACGTTGCTTTACATCATTCGCTTCTGATTTAATTTAAAAATGTCTCGATTGATTCTTTGTTTACATTTTGGTTTTTTTTGCATGCGTTACTCTATTTTTAAAAATTGAAACCAAGAGTGCTCAAAAAAAAAAAAGAACTAGATCCACGTGCAGAAGAGATCGAAGCTTTCCGTCTCATGCCTTCAGATGAAGTTAGTCGTGTCTGCAGGACGCCGAGGTGAATGTGTTGCAATCTGAAAACAAAAAAAGCCCTTCAGAACCCGGACCGGTTCCTACGTCTCCCCCTCTGTCTGCTGACGGGACTCCGAGCCGAGTGTCTGCGATGACTTCCTCACAGTTAATGAGCAGTAATCTGGCTCGGTTTAGAAAATAAATGTCTAGAGTTTTATTATCTGCAGTTTAATGTTTCCTTTGTTGTAGACGTGACGCTTTTCCTTTTTGTAAATACATTGTTTTTCTTACAAATGCTGCTGTTCTCACGTCTGGTTTGTGAAACAAAATCACTTGAAAAAAAATGTGTAATCAGCTTTAATTCAAAATTCAGTTGCAATGTTTTCGTGAATATCTACAATACGCTTACATTTTTTAAAGAGTGGGTCACACTTTGGACAAAATAGGAAGCTGTTTTTGGCACATGTAGATGAGATGTTATAATTTCATACGCAGAACACAAAAGGCACAGACGTCATTTAACAGACTGCAACGTTTCTCTCAAACAATATAGTCAAATTATACTTATTACTTATATTTGTAGCTAATCAGTGCCACACACACAAAAAATACTGTATATTTCATAATCTCTTTCACAAAGCAGACCTGATTTAAAAACACTATAAAAACAATGAATACCACAGAGGAGCGACACAGACGTGACACGTGACACACGAGTTATGTGTTATAGTTTAAGCTTATTCTTTTATACATAAATACATTGTGAAGCATTATGTCGATATTATAACTTGAGTGAAAACTGAAAGAAAAATCCACCTTTTTACACTGTGTGTTGTAACGCGCACAATGAGCTGCAGTTACGTGATAGAAATCGATAAAGGGACAGTTCACCCTAAAACATAAATATATATTTTTCCTCTCACCTGTACTGTGATTCATATATCTAGAAAGCTTTGGTGCACGTTGATGACATTGGAGATATCAGCTTTAGAGACGCCCGCCTCGGACTCTGGCTTGTGCTCGTGAAACCGCTGAAAGATGTAAACATTAATGGCGTCCTCCTCGGCTGAGCTGTAATCATGAATCCAATATTTAGACCTGGATTTGTCTTGCGTAGCCAGATCTGTCTCCCTCCACAGAGATCGCTCGCTCCACCAATTCTCATTCTGGTACAGACAGACATGTTCTGGCTTGTTTGCATTTCTTTAAAGTAATCACAATTGTCTGGGGTGGTGCTGAGCCCAGGATGCAGCGACGGTACCACCTGCAAAATACCTGTCGGGGGAAACTTACTTTGCACGTGGGGTCTTGATATTTCCAGCGTTGAGGCTGCTAGCTTGGAGTTTTGCGTAAAGGAAGAGGGGAATAAGTGACAGGCATCATCCCAATGATCCAATCTGGTAAATCCGATGGCGCCACTCAGCGCTGTACCCAATTCTGTGAGGCCACTTGAGGTATTGCAGCAAAAAAGCATTTTCCCCATAGAGCACAATACAAAGAGACGTCCATGAAACTGTTGACAGGACACCTTGAACTGCAAACAGACTCTTCTATGATGAACTTTTGGTCCTTGCGGATTTCATATTTGCAAAACTTTCCTCAAGCCGAGATAAGAGATCCGGCAGAGCAGAATCAATTCTACAGCACACATTCAGCAGGCTGCATTAACAGGAAGTAATCCTGGAAGCTAGAAAATGTCTTGGGTCTATGTGCCAGAGAGCAATTGCTGCCTGAAAGGAAGTAGTTTCTGCATGAAACTGCTCACAACGAGCTCTGTGGATTATCTTTAGTAACCGGGTCAAGAATGTTGTAAAGATAGGCTGTTAAGTTTTTCATTAAACTGAATAGAAAGAAACCAAGATCTCTAAATTTAAGCAGCTCACACCAGAACAATCTAGATGGATTAACAGAACTACAGGTGAGAGGAAAACTGTCTATTACTCTCTGGACTGTAGCGCTGGTTCTGGAGTCTCATGCACAGTTTCATGATACACTGTTGATATTTTAAGGTTGCTGAAACATTTCCAGCCGTATTATATCCAGATGAGACGTGACATCGAATGATTTGGCACAACGTATCCTCAGGAATGAGCAGGAGACGAAGTCCGAACGGTGCTGAGACGGACACGGCTGTGTTTAAGTGGATTTTTCCTTTACGTTTATACACACAGACGGAAATATAACAGTAGAAAAAAATTAACTGATAGCTGTGGAAAAACAGCAATTACAAAAAAAAAAAAAAAAAGGCCATTTCAGTCAGCGTTCTTTTCTTTGGTATGTGTTTAAAGGTGGGCAAGCGTCCCACCTAAAGTGCTCTGTATGGTTCAGTAAGCTGGTCAGGCTTTTAAATAAACGTGGAGTCTTTTTGGCGTCTCGATGAGGCTGAAACTGTCCGTCGATGATCATTTTCCTCCGGTGACACCGCTCTGGAGTTCATGAGACCGTCACGTGGAGTCTGATCATGTCCTGAAGGTCCAGAGTTGAAACATTGGAAGTGAATAAGGCTTTATTCTCTGACACACTTACAGTCTGTCTCAGCCCCTCAGCTCCGCCGGCCGTTTGGGTCCTCTGTTTCTGCACAGTGTTTCCAGCGGTCGCAGCAGTTCGTCCTCTCTGGGCCTGTACGGCACCACGTAGCTGTCCTCCTCCAGCAGGATGCGGTTTAGCGTGTGCTCGTAGTTAATGTGACGACGCACCATCATTATGTACTGTTTCCCGTCCTCCAGGTGGGGGCAGTCGCACAGATTAGGGGCCCACAGGAACTCCCGGTGCTCCAGGCGGAAGCTGTTCCGGTAGGTGTGGATGATCTGGACGTCGTAACGCGTCTCCTCACCTCTGTACAGCTTCCCGAGGACTCGAGCCCGGAAAACTGACAGGAAACAGATAAATCAATAAAAATGTATAATCAAATATAGAACATTTCTGTCGCATTTTTTTTTAAACAGCATAAACTTCAGACTCACCAAAGTCCTTCTGGCAGTATTGTCTCTGACGCTCCCTTCGACCTTTAACTCGCAGACATTTCCCACAATGCCCTGCACAACAAAACAAGCACGAACAAACTTTCAGATAGAAAAGGTGGCACATTTGCAGCAAGATAAAGGCTGTAATTAGCCTTGTCTATGTGAAAGGGAGGTGTAATATTCCTTCTTTTCCAAAAAGCCGCCGCTGGGGTCGGCATAAACATGTGACATGACGTGAAGCATGAAGTCGGCCGTGAACAGTGAAGCAGGTCGAATTTGTCTTCAAAATAAGAGCTTTACATCGCACCCTATTGGAGCTTAGAACTGGGTTCTTAGCGCGGAGCTTTTAATTTGAAAGTAGCGACCGTTAGTAGCTCGCCGCTACAACGACAAGCAGACAACGAAGACAGCTACAGAGACCGAGGAGACGCTGCGTCTCCTGGATCTCAGCGGCTGTCCAGTTGCTCATCTTGACGTCCGCGGATGAAGTGATGGACTGACCGCTGTGATCAGCTGTTTCCTGGTTTTAAAACTCCCCGGCTGTGGGTCGCACAACAGTGCAGGTCATTGACACCTCCGCCCATCTCACGCAATTGCCGGCAAATTGATTTACATAGCAATGGAGGTGGAAATAAGTATTCCCTCCGAGGCGTCAAACTGGCGGACCAAAACAGACCCCCAATTTACCGCCTTCTGTCAAAATCCGTGGACCTAGCTGCAAAAAGCTGCGCCGGTATAAAAACGGCTATTGTCCTGATATAAGGAGCTTCACGTCATACAACCTTGACAGCCTGGTTAGAGGCCTCTGAACGTGGACGTATTAAGAAAGAACTGGATAAGAAGCTGCCAATGTGGCCCCCAGTGGCCAAACTGTGTAATTACAACATCACTGGATGCACTGAGGCTCACATAAACTTACATCGTGTATAAGCGTCTGTAAAATAGTGAATAAGTCTTTCTGAGCACCACAACCCCCGAAATGACTTTTTTTACTTTCTCAGTTTGAAATAAAAGAGCATCCCTTAAGTGTTCTAGTGGTTAGCTGGCGCTAGCATGACGGGGCTACGGTGCGAGCTGAGGTGAGAAAGCGGTGAACATACTTCCAGGTGAGGGCTGAGGCAGGAGGTTCCTGTGGTTCTCCTCCCGCTCCAGGCGAGGCAGGATCGGCTGGCGAGGGCGCTGGTGGCGGCTGTGGTGCGGCTGGCGCGGCGGCACCACTGGCCTCAAAACTGGGAAACACACATCACACACACAGTTATCACCAATGGGTACATTTTAAATAAGACCATAGGTGTGTCATATGGACCCCAGTTCTAAAAATACCAGTGCACTTGTGGACTGTTCGCTGGTGTTCATTTTAGTAGGAAGATCTGTGACTACAAGAGTCCTGGATCGAGTTCACGGCCGTGCTTTGAGATCAGCACCAGACAGTTAACTCAGACCAACACACTCCTGTCAAAACTGCACTTTGAAACACTGTCGAACATGAAGGGACACTCAGCTCACTGTGCTGCACAACAGATCAGAGAAAACTCCAAATTCTCTGTTTGGATATTTGGGTCTGAAAGCAATGAAGCAGCAGGACTCTTCCAAAGTGCCAGAGGTGTTTAAACAGTCCTGCTTCACATGAAAAAATGACATTATGAAGCAAATATTCATGCAGTTCCAATTATATCCTGCACAACATTATCAATCATGTTCGAAAACTCAGCGAGTCGAGACTGCACCTTGTTACCCAAATAATCGACACGCTATTTTTTGGCAGCTACAAACAAGAATCAGGTTCTGTTTTGGCACGAATCCATCGGCTGGAAAATGCTTCCAGAGAGCCTACTTGGATTTATTACAGCGTTGGATGGAGTCCGACAGAAGGAGCAAGTCCTCCGGCTGTGTTGCAGATTTCCATGTGAATGAGAGTATTTAAGAGGAGGTTCAGCACATGTGTACTGCAGCCTTATCATGGGAGATAAACCAGCTGCATTCCTCAGCAACCAGGTCAGCCCGCAGATAAACTCTGCTGAATCAAATGTGACCCGAGGATGGATTGTTTTAACTCATTGTCCACCACACAGCTGTTTACACTGCACGTATTGTGCCTGATTGGAGGAGGACTTTGCGGGCATGTACAGGCTGATGATCGGCTTAGATTTCTTTGTTGCACCTGTTAACTTTGGACAACTTTCTAAATCAGTCTTATTAGAGCGGCGGAACAGAAAACACCTGTGAGGGTGCGCAGAGAAATCAGCATTATCAAGATCAGTGTATTTGAAACACAATCCTGACCAAATCCTTTCCGTTCCTCCAATTAATAAAAATACGCACAGGCGGTAAAACACTCGTCTGCTAATTTTTTCTTTCAGGAATCCTGCTGTTAACGTTCAGTCATCTCTTAATCCTTTAATCATTTATGCTGAAACTACATTAAAGATCGTAGGAGAGCCTAAAACACAAGTCGTGCTGGATGAATGTGTTGGTCTTATTTTGGTAAATGTGGCCATCAGTCCAATTAATAATGATGCCATTGTAATAAATAAACATCCTGCAAACATGGCGGAGCTGATAACGTTGGTGTCTGAGTACCGGAGCTGTACAACACAGAACATATGAAACAACAAGAAAAACTGACTAATAACAAAATAAAAAGATACGTTATTGACTCAGATTTTATTCTTTTAAACTCAAACAAATGAATATACTTCAGGGCGATTGACTGAAGCTGGAGAAAGACTTACACCAGTGTGGTCGGGTGGTGACAGGAGGAGCCCGGGTGGTGCTGGTGGTGGTGGTGGTGGTTCTGGCTGTCGTGGCGGGTCGATCCCAGGGGAGGTAGTTTGCTGTGTGGTGAGCTTGACGCAGTGGACTCCTCCTCCCGTGGTAGAGGGCGTACTGGTCTGGTGGTAACCAGTACTCGTACTCGATTCCTGGGTTTCTGTCTGTCGCCAGAACCTGCACATGAGGACAACAGGGAAACATTAAGACCGGCCGGGAAAGGTTTTAAATCGTGAGTAGGTTACCTACCAACCAATCCTACATGTGGAGAACAGATCCAGTGTCCAGTACGGATCGGGTGATCATGTCTGGACGAGAGGGTGGAGCTGAGGCCGTGATAGCCTCATGTCAACAACAAGGTAGCTTTACCCTAAAGCGTGACCTGCTTTATCGTCTCTTTTACTCTACATGGGACCATAATTTACTAAATAAACATCATGACGTGTCAAAGAAGGCTTAACACTAATGATTGAGACCATTAACTTGTTAGGAAACTGTTCTCTGAGGTAATAAATCAAGTGAGAATGAGGATCATTTTCTCATAAGCTTATGTAGGATCGGACTAATTTTTGGAACCAGTGGAGTTGCCCCCCCCCTGCTGGCCATTTGACAGAATGCGGGTTGGTGTCATTTCTGCATTCTGCGCAGCGCATCGTCTCGTCGCATTGGTCAGAACTGGCAGGTTTTCAGACCGGCACATCGCGAAAAAGTTCCAAGTTTCAACTCGACTTGCAGATCTTTCGTCTGAGCAGAGCTTCGGGGCTACAGGAGCACCAGGACTAATCAAAGACGATGAACCTGAACACCAGTCGCAGTACGACAGCAGGCTGTTCTTACAGGATCTCAGGCTGGAGCGATAGTTACCAGCTGTTTGGTAGCCGACTCAGGTCTGTTTGAGAAATACCTGCACAGAGCCTGAATGGAAACAATCAGCCGTTTATTCAAACCTGATGTTTTATTCGCCTTGTGAAATACTTAACGATAAGCTGAATTACTTCAGTTGAACAGTACATTGCACAATGTAGGTAATCTGGTTTCGGTGCCGGCCTGGCTCGGTGGTGTCATACTGGTTTGTTCAGACTGGTCCCAATAAAGGAGGCCTGTACAGGTTGAGATGAAACCTTGTGATGGTTTTACAACGGAAGCAACATTTTATAAGAACTGTTAAACATCAGGAGATATCCAGCTCCTCAGACTGCATCTATGAGCTCTCACCATCAGATGGAGGTCTTCCCGGGTGGGTCCGGGAACCTCGAAGCTCTCCCAGGTGTCCGCCGAGCGCCGGTACACCAGCTTCGTCCCGGCTACGTTGTACTCTCCTGGGATGCTGATCTTCCAGTTACCATTGATCACAAACTGGGAGCGGCCGTTCTGGAGGGCTTGATGAGGGAGGATGATGAAGGAGGGAAGAGTTTGGCATTAATCACTGTTGATAAGCGAGTCGAACATTTCAAAGTCTGAACAATTTGCCGTCTGTTTAATCGGGTCATGTTGAGGTAAAGGCTGGCCGTCAGAAACAGAAATATTCCAGCTGGCTTTACATGGCAGCTGCCTCTCCTCAGAGCCTGGACAGGGAATTTCCATGACATGAACTGGAAACAAGTACCTTCACCTGCCGGCACCAGCGGTCAGATAAAGCCTTTACGAGCGTCCCTTTCAAGACCACAGTGTGTACCATTTCAGGGGCCAGTTTTATTTTGGTCTCATAAACAAGGATGAGAATAGATGTCCTTGCTTAGTGTGTCCCGGCTGGTCTCTGGACCTGCTGGGACTCTTGTCTCTGGGGAGAGGAAGTAATAGAAAAGTCTAGGATTTGATTTAAAGGGCCAGTGACGCAAAGTGAGTCTTCTGAGGAAAGCTGAGTGTGTGTGTGTGTGTGTGTGAGACAGGCTGAATCTTACCTAGATAATTCCTGCTGTTGTCAGTGACTCTGATGTGAGTGGCTCCGGCTGGTATCATGGTCACTTCGTTGTATCCAAAAGGTCCGCCTGGCAAACAGAGACGCTCAGTTAGAGGCCCGGTTTCTTCTTTTTTTTTAACTACTTTACGTGATTAAAAGCAGTGTTTTACAATCAGCAACAGCTTTACGATGAGGTTAAACCCATCCAACAAGAGGAAAGCCTCAGATGGCTTTTAAAACTTTTAAAGATATTTGAATCTTAACGAAGGAGAACATTAAAAGTTAGTAACACATAATCCCTGAGGAGTCTCTGTTTCGTTGCAGAGATAAGTCTGAGTTCAACCTGCAGAGGCGAGTAGAGACTTCGAAGCAGGAAGTGTGGATAGCGAGGTAACTTCAGGTTTATCTCTGGGGTTTTTCAGGGTGAAGGTGGGGGTTCATGGTAACTGATGCTGCGCAGCAACACTGAGTACTGTGCCTGACTGCATCCTCATTGGACAACAGCCCCAATCACACTGTCTTTTCAAGGATTGAATCTTCCCCGAAATTCCGCCTCTGATCCGCAACGGAGCTGCAAAAGAGGCGAGGCAACGTCTGCGTGAAAGTATAAACCCGACAGAGGTGTGTCGGTCTGAAGGTGTTCACGTTGACAACTAAACAGATCCTTCACTCATCAAATAAAATAGAAATACCGCACGCATCAACCCTGACACAACGTTAGAAGACCGAACAACTGCAGTGTGGTAGCAGTCGGTCTCTCGTAATATTAAATAACAGGAGCACAACTAAAAAAGTGCCATTTTAAGATTTGTATTTCCTCGATTATGCTCTCTTGTGTTGAGTTCTCATGTCCGACACCTCAATAATGACGATCACCTCAACGTTATTCTTTCCTTCCTTTCTCCTAATCGACGGCCGGCGTCCACATGTTTTGCACGTACTGTGATTACAGACTGTGTAGTCGTGTTGTCACAGTTTGTTACTGTGTCTTGTTACTGAGGCTCTGAGTTTCTCTTCATAACATAAAAGTCACTGCTGCTTTTTGCATTTCAGCGTCCTTATGTGACGGATCTCGACCCAAACAGAAGAAGAAAGAAGCTCATTGTGACCTGCGAGCGCCGTTCTGAATGTGAATCTGAGAGATTCATAGTTCAATCTTCTCGACTATTTGAGTTAGAGATCTTACCTATTTAGATAAATAGGTCAGCTCAAGATGTTCAGAAGCATCTCAGATATTTATTGAATAATAAACTGATCAGAAGACTCACTTGCATCAGTGAATGATCTGTGAAGAGTTGTGGATACACTCCAACAACAGCTGCACGTCTCTTTTACAGCCTGCAGTTTGTACTATGACTTCATATTCAAGGTTAATCTTTCGATAGCACACAATAAATCATCTTCTGCCGCTTCTCAGCAATCAGTAACTGATAGGCAATCAGTAACTCGCAAATAATCTGGATTAGTAATCAGATAATGATGTTCTTCTGAAAAGAATTTGACAACCCTGGCAGGTCGCGTCTCGTATCACGACGCAGCTGCAAACACTATCTGCCGTTATCAAACAATCAGGATCCGTGATGTCAGTAATGACTGACTGTGATTAATGGTTTACAGGACGGGTTTACGAGCACGGAGACAATTTATGAATGAGCTGAAGTCAGAGACATTCATTACGGGGAAGATATTTCACTTCTGAGCCAAAACAAAAAAGAGGCCGGGACAGTTCAATAGTTCCCCCCGCTGCTCCCGGATAAAAAGTAGCCGCAGGATGAACTCCATTTATTACAGCCGCTGAACAGCGTCTCGCTCTGGTTGCCCCTGTTTACCCGTTTCAGAGAGAAACTATGCGCGGGCTTCATCAGCTCCATTAGCCGTATGAAGATGGGGCGATGAGCTCAAGGCCGTCGGCGTCTGACCTTGCGAGCAGCGACTCTCCATCAGTCGTCCCTCTGTTGGGAAACGCAGCTGCTGGAGGAGAGTCGCTGTCGAGTCGCCCACACAAAGCGGCCATTATCAGCCTGATTGCTACTTTCTCGATCTGAGCCGTGATGGCCGACACTCTGCTCAGCATTACAGAGACGAGTCCCGAGCCAAGTCGCACGCAGGAGGTGTTCCATACTTTCTGCTCGCGTGTGTCCGTGCTGAATCTCATAATTCGATTCAGTTCTCAGTGAAGAGAAAACAGGATCTAAAAAACATTTTTGTCCCGAGATGATCCCACCTAACTCAATTCTCCTTCCTCTTTAAATCACTGATGACGCTGTTCCATCCCGGTCCATCACGCGCTTCATCACATCTAGTGATTAAAGTCTTGGAGGAAAAGAGCCTTACAGACAGAGATCCTACAATGATGATCTTTATCTCAATTATGACCAGCAGGTAAACTGGCAGGATTTTACATAAATGTAGTCTCCACAGCTGCACTTCTCAGCTGACAATTTAGGCCACTGCATCGCTTTCATTCTCTGTTTTTTAGCAAATCTACAGAGTTATAACCAGACGTACCAGATCTATAAACGAACCGCTAGAAGTTCTTCAGTCTTCAGTGTTTTAATTTTGTTCTTCTGTAAATGCACTGAACTCTCCTGTTGTGGTAGAACTGATGCTATAGAGGCAATGCTAACATCTTGAGGAAAATCGGCTGTAGCTTCCAGATGTTCCTCAATAGACACCGACTGGTTAGTTAGTACAGTAATCCTGTAGTTTGATGCCTCGCAAGATCGATTTGCGATTTCTCATCATCACACGATCTTGTGAATCTGACAGACAGAATCAGATTAAAGTCAAAGTTTTTTTTAACTCCTAACTAGTGTGTCTGTCATTTTTTTTCCTGACTGAGTGGAGATGAAGATAACTGAACATTATTATACCACCAGCCATTTGTTTTAATGGTCGTCACTGACTGAAGTGTTTCTAGTAAATGCAGTCAGAGCAGTGTGTGTGTGTCATTGCATGTTTATCTGCCTTCACACTAAACACCTCATTTCAAATGCCTGCTGTATTTCTTAGCTTGTTTTGTTTCACACAACATTTCAGAGCAGGCTGAGATCCGCGTGTGCTCAGAGGCGGCTTGTTGATTCTGTGGTTTTGTTATCCTGTCGTCAAATTCCTTTTTTTTATACCGACAAACCAAATAAAACCTGTAGAATTTGAGCTTCCTGCTGCATGTTTAATGTGAACAGTCAGATCGTATGTCAGCCGCTGAACTGCAGATACCAACGCAGGTAAAAAAAAAAAAAAGTTTTGGTGGCTTTGAGCCAGAGAGACATTTGGGGCCTTGACTTGGAGCCTGAAGTGCTCTGTGTGCTTCCTCCTCCTCCTCCTCCTCCTCTTAACGACTGTAATTTTGGAGGACCTGTTGTTCGCTGAATTTCTTCCTGGACGGCAGCCAGCCAGCAGGTTTTGTTTGGCAAAGCTGTTACCATGGTTAATGTTCACTTTGTCAGAGAACAATAACCTCTTGACTAAACTTGATTGACTAATAACACTACGGAGGGGAAAAACACGGAGAGGGCCCGGAATTATCCCGGGATCGTGCTGGTCCGGAGCTGCTGCAATTGATTCCTCGTGCAGATAATATGATGAGTGTGTGTGTGTGTGTGTGTGTGTGTGTGTGTGTGTGTGTGTGTGTATCCTACCTGCCTCCAGATCGTTGCTCTGGTACACACTCTTGTGGTGCAGACAGGTGTTGTTTTGTCCTCCACACACCATGCAGGCGTCCTCCTGCTGCTCTGAGCCCAAGATGGAGTCACAGCCGGGTTTCTGTTTGTCACAAGAAGACACAGAAAAAATATTTAGGAAACTGCGGTTTGATCTGGTTGGACGTGTTGACACGCAGCACTCCAGCTTCACAGATTTTCTGTGGAGAGCCCGGGCAACTTCTGAGCTTTCTTTTTGTTTGTGTCTCTGCTTCACGGCCACCTTGAACCCTCGAACCGTAACTCAACTCGACCCGCTCTCTCTCTCCTTCTCTTATTTGCTTCTCCCTGTCATTTTCCCCCGTCACACAAACATTTACTTTGGGAGGAAAAGGAGAAGACTCCGGGCTTCAGGAGAGGAGGATTGGCTGGAGAGTCGTCTCTGTAAACGTTAAAACGCCAAAGCAAAGAGCACGGAGGATGAGCTGGATGGTTTACGGTGTGTGGAGAAGCTCGTTGCGAGACAGATTACAGCGACCCGCTTTCTTCTCCGGGTTTTCATCTCCCCGCTCTGCAGAGCAAACCAATCAAGGGGGAGGTTCCCAGGCAAGAGCGCAGCAATCTAGGGGACCTATAATCAGCCCCCTGAGAACACCCCTTAAAAACACAAAAACACTCCGAGCATCTGTGTGTGCACAACAGGAAATGAAGCCTCGAGTGGCAGAGAGCACGAGGGCCCCACGGAGGGAGCGACCGCGGCCCCACAAAACACCAGGAAACACCGGAGCGTGTGAGCAAAGTCGTCCAGGTGACTGTGACATCCAGGGATCAGTTGTAGCTGGTTTGGAGATATTATATCATTATCGTGATAAGAGACTTTATATTATCATATATATTATATAGTTATGTGCTGTTTTTTTTTTTAGGAGTTTTAAAGATATTGAGGAGTATATTGTGCATCTGATGTTGGAATCAAATATTGATATTTTACAAGGTATCATTAAACCGCTAGCTGAGACTGAAATACCTCAACAACGTTCGGATGGATTCTCATTAAATTTGATTCACAGTTCTCCAGAGGAAGAATCCTAACGACTTTAACGATCCCTTGGTTTTTTCCTCTAGAGCCAACATGAAGTTCATGTTCAACTGTTACAACCACAGAGTCACTTTAATTGATGAAGTAACAGCCAGCAAACTAGAAAATAGCTTACAAACATAGTTATCTAAAAAAGATTGGGAACCTTTTCTGTTTTTTCTGTCCCACAATCCTCTGCTCAGCGGAGGATACGTTACATCAGCAGCAGATCGATGTCAGATCATTAGCTGCCTTCCACATCGTATACTTTTACTTTTATAATTCAAACATGTATATGTGTATTTGAGCCGGTGACAATTATGTATATATGCAAGAGGCTCAAAGTGCACAGGGCAATGTTATAAAGGAGTAGTACGTCCCACGCTGCAGTACGGACTGAAAGTAAAAGGAGGAAACTGTGATGTGGAACGCAGCTTGTAAAGTGAATAAAAACCATTCTGACACTTTGGACTGTTGGCTGAAAAACAAAACAAATATTTTGAAGACATCCATTTGGTTCTGATTACTTCTGATGGACGTCCACAGTTTTATGGATTATCAGAAAATGTAATTAGATAATGAGATAATTGTTCTAATTGAGCAAACTGTCAGATCAACATTCAACAGCAGCAAATAAAAAAAACGCCACAGAATGCATCTACACACACACACACACACACACACACACACACACACACACACACACACACACACACACACACACACACCAGCTGCAGGCTGCATCTGCTTCCTGTTTCAGGCCCTGTGCTGTTCTGACCTCGGCCGGTCGAGTCAGAGGTCCATAAATCCACTTATTTACTCCACACGCCGAACGTTAGCATGCACACACACGCATTGTATGTCGACATATGTAAACCCAGACACACGTTAATCCTCCTGTCAGTGGTGTAAAAATAACCTCGCCTATAAGTGTCCCCTCATGTAGCAGATGTGTCCGCTGAGTATTATGTGTGTATGTTATTAAGCTGCATGTGCTGCAGGACCCGTGGGATACAAGTCCACTTCCTACCATCCCCATCTGTGTGCGGGTGAGAGGGGTGAGCAGGGGACCGGCTGGATGTGGGAGCAGGACTCTGGACTGTGTGCTGAGCACAGCTGTAATGCTAACTGAAGGCTGCAGTCCACACTGATGAGTGCACTCTGGCCCTAACGCGCAGCATGGAGTTCACTTCTCCAGAGAGCTCCAGTCAGAGTGGTCAACATCACTTACACCACAACAGGGTGGGAATGAAGAGAGGACAGGGAGAGAGACTGCAGCTCAGTCAGAGTCAGAGGAGTTGTTTCAGGCGTCCTGGTTCTGGAAGAAAAAAGTCCTGCTCATTTTCTCGTAGACGACGATCGGTGACTGACAGTGGGAGCAGATTCAAGTCTTATTGTAGACGGACATGAAACACTTTCTGCTGAACAACGATGAACTACATTATACATATATCTGGTTCACAGATTAAAAAGTCAAAGATACAACCTGTGTACATCGAACAGTGGTAAGAGGAGAGAACTAGAGTTCTGAAAGGTTTTTGGGAGGAAACATCGCGCAGAGGCTTCATTTTAGATTTTGTAGGAAGCTCATGAAAGTTTAAATTCAAGATTTTTGGTAAATTCCAGAGGAACTTGGCGTGTTTGGCGCAGTGTTTTGTATCACTATGCGAAATTAGCAGAAGATCATCAAGATTTATACTTTATATAAAACTTGGAAGTTTGAAAGATGCAGACACCAAAATCATATTTTTTTTGTACTGCCAAAATGTACACATATTGGATATGACCTCAGTATTTGATTATGAAAAAATTAAACCTCTGTGGCCATTTGCAAATACATTTCTGAGTATACAAGGTGCACCTGAATGCACCACGAAGACCCTGTCATTTCACATAAGACCGTAAAGAGCTAAAAGGAGAGTAAATATCTGACTTATATTCATTAATTAAACTAAAACACGACTCTAACTGTGTCAGGCGGACGAACAAACAGGAAAATTATTCTTACATGTTTACACAACATCTGGTAATATGTCAGGACTCTGTGCTGTGAAGTTCTGTCGCCCTCTAGTGGCCAAAAAAATCAATAAATGCAGCTTTAACACTAACACACACACACACACACACACACACACAGTATTGATGCCACTCACCAGGCAGCGTCCGTTGACACACACCGCTCCGGGCTCCTTGTCGCAGGCTGTGCCGTCCAGCACTCGGCCAAAGTTGTAGTAGAAGTTGTGACCCAAAGCCAGGCAGCTCAGCTCACAGGGGTTCGAGCCTGAGCAGGGAAGATCATTAGATGATTATAGGAACAAAAGGCGGAGGGAGGTGTAGGAACAGAAACATGGAGGAGGTGAAGAGAGGGAACCGGGAGAGAGCAGAGAGGGAGAGGAGGTAAAAACCTCGCAGGTGAGGAGAGAAAACTTCTAAACGTGCGGATTAAACAGGAGAGCAACAGAAGTTTGTGTCTGAATGTCTGAATTTTAATATTTGGGTGAACTGTTCCTTTAAAGATAAGAGTGTATATCATCTACTGTGTCATCTCACTGACCTCCGTGGAAGGTGGTCCACCTGAAGGACTGTCCAGCCACCAACGGTCGGTCATTGAACGCAGCACACTGCATCTCTCTGAAGTCCTCGGAGCTGACGGGACACTCCTGCACACAGAACATTGTTTTCAATCCCTAAAAGTTCCCCTTAAAATCAACTACAACAACTTCCTGCCTCACCTGAACTCTCACCTGAACCACAACCCTGTCATCATTCTAAACTTAACCCTGAAAATGAAATAATAACCTCGTGACGAGTCCTCGTGTGTCACACTCAGGTTGAGGATTTGTGTCCATTCATTCGAGAGCAAATCACGCCGTACAAACTGCACATACATCAAACACGCTTGAACACGCTGCAACATTTCTGTGTGTTTTTCCTTTAATCAATATAGGCTGTGACAGACACACACACACACACACACACACACACACACGTCTGACCTCACAGCACCTTCCTAACACAAAAGCAGGTCTGATACCCGACTGCGACTGCGGGATGTTAAATCCCCGAGTTCAGAGCGGAGCGGTGGAGTGAGGACACGAGTTAATATGTCAGTGAAATTCCAGATCACGCCCTGAAAGCTCTCGGCTGCTACACCTGCCCTGAACACACCTACACCAGCAACATCAACAGCGCACGTCATCCATTGTTCTAAAGTGTTTGCATGCAGCGTGAAAGTCTTTAGGCTGAAGTGACCTTGGTGTTGCAGATCTTGTACTGTCGGGGATCTCCTGCACACGGTCCACCCATCGGGTTCCTGCCACACAGAAGAGAAGATATCAAACACAGCAGGTTTATTTAGCTAATCAGTATCATTCAAGATTATTCAAAAACAGGTAAAGGTTTAATTTTAGAAATATTGTTTGAGGTAAGTAGAGTAAAGGTTCATTTGGACACTACACTTCGTGCAGTCACGTTAAAATTGAGTTTATCCATCCAACCCTAAAACATATCTTAGTTTTCCTTCCCAACATTCTGAGCCGTGTCACCCTGCAGGTCACAGCTGGTATCTACCTGGTGACGCAGGTGCGCGTCCTCACTGAGGCTCCGCCCCCACAGCTACGCGAGCAGACGGACCAGCCGCTCCACGGCGCCCACTCGTTCCTGAAGTGCAGCTGCCGCCGAACACGCGCCGGACGCCCGGCTGAGGACTCAGCGGAGGGACCCCACGCAGAAACCCAGGACTGAAACACAAATGACACAGAGAGACTTATTTTGAATCCCTGTCGTGAATGAGCAAAAAGAAAATGTTGTTTATTCTTCATTGTTTGCTCATTAACTATGTTCAGCAAACATCGCCCAACCCTACGTGATAATGTCTGTGGATCGAGAGGTAGGAAGTAAGAAAACGGGCCAGTCACTCCCCATTTTACAGCCCTGTCCCACATTTGGAGCAGGTCACTATATCCCACTTCAATCACTCTCGTCCCCTCTAGTGTTACTGGTATTGTTTTCAGCTTGTCTGCTGGCTGAAATTATAGTCATCACTATAAAAAGCCAGACAAAGTGCAGTCATGAAACTTTACAGGTGTGCAGGTGTGAGCAAAATAAAGGGCACGTTCAAAGATGGCCGTGGTCCAATCAAGGGCGCTGGAGGTACAAAGTACGTTTTAGACATCAACCTTAGTTTAATACTTAAACTATTAAATCTGAGTTCTAAAAGCTACAAAAAGTTAAGACAAATTATAATCATTAGTCTACTTAATTTGGTTCCATTCTCAGATTGTACAGTGTTGTTAATTTACACGTAACATTGATCAGTTTCTGTGCGGTGCTGCTGGGATAACTTCTGTTTATTACGGTGTCTGTGGAGTCGAGCTCGAGAGGCAGAGAACTCTAAAAGCTGCAGGGACAACACGACTATCTCGCTCTGCAGCGTCGCTCTGCAGCGTCGCTCTGCAGCGTCGGCCTGCGTGTTCAAAGCTGTCAGGTGGAAACAGGCAACTGTCATCAGCTCACATTCCCTGCATGTGTGTGTTTGTGTACACGAGGAAACCAGAGACAGCAGTGTTGATGGGATATCATTTGTACAAAGAGTGTTGGAGGTAGTTCACCGTGACGCCTGTCAGGCCCACGTTATTTATAGGCAGGAACCCAGCAGGCAGATAAATCTAGTCAAAGAGCTGTTGGTATTAAAAAAAAAAAACCTTGTGAGCCTGGTGGATCGGGATCGTCAGAGCCAAACAATAAAAGTGATTAGAAAAATCTCAATGGCGCTCCTCAAACACATTCCAGAGTTTTCACCCCGGAGGAGGACTGAAGCTGGCAGCGTTCCCACCGGTGTCTCATACAGGAGCTGGCTCACACACACGTTTAACTCTTTACACACACACAACATGTCTGCCAGGAAGTCATGAGGAGTATCTGCTGTGCAAGACGAGAATCAATAACATGACGGACCTGAAGCTCTTCTCCTCGTTTCCCGCCACTTCCCTCATTAATATGTAAGTATGCAGCAGGATTCTCCGGTGTGTAATCAGATCTGCTTCTGTAGAGAAGCAGGAGTGTCTCTGTCACGTCATTAATTGTGTTCAAACAAATGATTTCTTCACTAATCTCTCAATTATTTTTCCTTGTATCCACAAACATGTTCTGTCTCTTAAATCAGAGTTTTTATTCGAATCCAAACAGTCGAATTTCAGCAGCAAATCCTCACATTTGAAAAGCTGGATCCAGAAAAATAAATATATAAATTATATGAAATATAAAATAGATATACAATGTTGTAATTGTATCATTTTCTTGAGTTATGCTCCGTAATCTGTTTCGTGAGCTAACAGTGACATTTTACCACCAAAACCTCATCAGTTCATCCAAAGAGCGAAGCCGGAAATATTCATGTATGTGAACTTGTGGAAAACAAGGAACCAAAGAAAAACCTTTTCTTGACTCTTTATTTCAAGACGCTATTTACAGTATTTGTGTGTCAGACAGCGTTTCCGGAAACCAAAAGTTGAGTTTAACGATCAGCTCCACTTGTTTAAGGATCAACGACAACCGTCCAGTTATTTCAATTAATAACTAAACGACTAACGGCTCAACAAACAGAAGAGCCGACTGTTTATGAAACATCCAATCAGTCATTTATAAAATCATTAGCGCGAAGCCTTCTGAAACCTCCCCCGGCCGCGATAATAACCGAGTGTAATGAAAACAAATGTATTACAGGGAAAGTTGCCATGGAAACAGTGATTCTGATGACAACTCGTGACGAACTTCATTTGTAAATGTTCGTCTGCAGGTGAACATTTATGTTTCTGTACAGCAAGGAAAAAAAAACAAACAGCTGACGCCGACACACACACACACACACACACACACACACACACACACACACACACACACACACACACTCAGCTGAGAGCGACCTGTGCTATGACTCTGCATCATTTTCCATGGCAGGGTCACCCGAGGTCGCCCTCATTAGTGTTACCGCCGGCCAAATTAGCGTTGATAACAGTTGGAGATGGGGTCGGCCGGCATTCTAGATTAATGAAAGTGACCTTTGACCTTTACACCCATGCGCCCCCTCCCCACCTCCCCTTCCTTCACATGAGCAGAAAAAAAAAACTCCTCTTGTGTTGGAAAGGCAAATACATACAGTAAAGACGGAAATAACCTCTGATAATAACCAAAGAAATAACAATAACAGATCAGCTGATCGTCAACGCGTCCGTGGCGGACGCGTTGACGATCAGCTGATCTGTTATTGTTATTTCTTTGGTGCGGCAACAAAATTCCAGTAAAACTCAAACAAGATGGCCGCAGCCTCAACAATGAAAAACAGACAGTCGTACTTTTTTTGCCGTTCTTCAAATAACAAGAGCGAGTAAGTAACAAAGACAAACGCGGAGCTGCAGATGTCGGGAAGATGTGGACAGAGTGGAGTCTGTCCTAACTCCTTTAATGGACAAAAGCATGATGAGCCCATTCTATCGAGCTTTTATGGAATCAATTTGATATTTTTCTTTGGTGTCGTAATTTTGAAAAATGTTCCTTTAAAAGGACAGAAACTAGATTATAGTTTTATCAGGTCTTAAGTAAATATTTGATCATAAATATGAAATAGTTTAAAACTTAATCACAAAATTACAAATAAAAAACATTTATTTATCTATTGTATGTATTGTAAATGACTTTAGGAGGAGTAAACACCCGGAGTCGCTTCCGATTCTGTTCTGATCCGACAGGAGGAGAGCTCAGAGATTACTAATTAACTTTCATGGATTAAAAAGGTGATTTCTCTTCTCTCCTGTTCATCGGCCGGACTGCAGCAGTGATCCGGAGGTGGTTCTGTTCTGTAATGTCGACTGCTGACTGACAGCAGGAGGGGAAATGTACCTTACTTCATAAACGTAACGTTACAGAGAGGAGAGAGAGAGAACCAGAACCAGAACCAGAGTCTCTGCTGAGTTCAGTCAGAGGTTCACCTGGATTTAAGCACACGGACAGACACACCTTCAGTTCGTGCTGCTGCAAAAATTAGTCCTAATTATCGGAGCCTTGAGAACTTTTATCCTGTTTTTTCAAGACAGCCGCTTTGTCTTCTTCCACTGCAAACCAAATCTACCTGCAGGTATAAAAATAAAGTCACCTGGACGTCTCACATCGCAGCAGCCTCAACATATCAAATACTACTCAAGTAATAATCCAGTATTTTGACAGCAGCCATGAGGTGAATCTGAACACGCAACTGCTCAGGCTACAAGACACGCTGACCAAAATGCATCAATTAGACAAAAATGATCCCGTGAGAGCAAAAAAATTTACTGATAGTAAAAGACGATGTGTGAACCTGACAGCCTTTTTATTCACATCACCCACAAATGCAGAAATCCATCCAAGCACACTTTAAAAGTGGCACGACTCTGTTTTCCCCCCACAGTGTCGCTACTTCTGTTTAAATGTCACCAGCGGGATTCTGGTTTACTGCTTTTTTGAACAACTGATCGGGAGTGTGTTGAGCCGTCGCTGCATTCCTGTGTTTGATGTGACGGAGCGGGCTACATGTGGTTCTGTCGGGTTATTCCAGCCGGGCCTGGGGGGCCGTCTGCCTGACGACAAGACAAACAGTGATGAAAGATGGACGCCGCGGCAGAGAAAAAGGTGGTGCAGCAGCAATCAGAGCATGGAAAGACCGTACAGGAACATTTTCAGGACGGAATAACACGCTGCAAAAACAATCCAATCAGAACGCTCCCAGAACCTCAGCGACCGGCTGACCTGCTCACATCTGACGGGCCGTGATTTGGTTTATTATCGAAAATGAGCTGAATTTTCCTCCTTGGAACCCGAGAGCAGGGTTTTCCTCAGAGCAAATTGGCTCAATCACAACAATTAACTCTGTCAAACGTAAGAAAAAGAAGACAGAAAGGCAGGAAGAAGCCGGGGGAGGCAGTGGGAAACAGCCCGGAGCCCTGACAGGCTCAAACTACAGAGACCTGTGTGTGAATTCAGCGTCGCGCTTGTTGAAACTCTGTCATCCAGCAATTAGCTCCGTATATTTACACAACACGACACAGAGGTTGACACTGTGGCTGCCGACAGACTCATCGTGCTCAGCGCTAACAATCTGCGTCAGAACATTTCAGAGAGCTCAACCGATATCTGGAACCAATAAACCTGCAGCACAAATAAAAATCCTGGCATCAAAATGTATATTTATATTTTTATACTTTCACTCCACAACATCTATTTAATAATCCAGCTCCATGATTATTCAGTGATGACAGGTGAGGTTTAACCGATCAGATAGTGTCGTGGAAATTGAGCGAGTGACTTCTGACGGAGAACAGAAGCTGCATCAGAGCCTAATTAGTGCAATAATTAACTTTATTTATCTGCAATCATGCTGCTGACGCTCATGCGCTGTGACGATAATCAGACAAAATGCTGAATACTGGCCCTGATAATCATTCTATCCTGAGCTAAACAGACGAGGACGGACGTGCGAGTCTATTTTTGGCGGATGCAGATTGCACCAAGCAGATCCATCCAGACAGGAAGTCAGACAGGGGTCAAGTGCATCTGGTCACTTTTCAAAATAAAAGACCCTGTGAACACCTACATGACACAGTGTTGATTGTTTAACAATGAAGAGAACAACTCCCGTGATCTTCGTGACTTATATCTTTTGTTTTGTTTTCACTAAGAGCCCTCTAGTGGCAGAAATGCATTTATTTACATCTGAAGGAGGTTGACAATCAGTCAACATAGTGAGAAGCGTTGACACCCAACAGAGACATTTCTGTCGAGGCCACGCAGTGACTCGTGTTGATGTGCTGCAGTCGGACTTACGCTCTGTGTGGACGACAGGCAGGCGGGAGCGACCAGCAGCAGGACAAAGGTCAGCGCCTGGCACAGAGTCAGCTTCCTGCAGACAGGGAGAGAAACAAGCAGGTCAGTCGGTCGGTCGGCGACAAACACCCTCGCCACAAAGACGTAGCAGTCGTTACAGCGGAGGTGTTCGAGAACACAAAGGAAGGACCGAGAGGAAACCGAAAGGAAAAGACGCGACTGACACTTCAAACAGTCGAGGTCTTTAGGTCACTGATAATATCCACAAATAAGCTGCCACACAACTGCGACCCCCTGCGGGCAGGAGCCAAGGTCAGGAATGCCCCCCCATCCAGCAAGTATCATTAATTCCCCCTGCCCAGCTCCTCCACCCACAGCAGCGTCTTATTAACTCCCACACAGCTGCATGACTGAGCCCCTCATCCCGCCCGGCCACACTGTGCACCTCTGAAACCAGAACCACCTGCTGAGTCTGCATGAAGTCTTTTCAGGTCACCAATAATCTGAATAAGAGCTCAGTTAGCGTAAACATCTAGTTACACCGGCTCTCCGTGACGTAGACTTGCACTTACAAATAAAAATACAAAGGTCAACTGTTGCCTTATAAAGTTCACATCCGGATCTCTGTAGGATACATTTAACAGTCCTCATGTGTGACCTGAAACCTCAACGTTGGCTGAATATTGTACCAGCACAGCGAGCCAGCTCTGAGGTGCTGCCAGGTAAGACCTGCGCTGAGCTCTGTGTTCGCTCTCACCTCCTACCTTTACCTGGAGGCAGCGGGAAGACGTGGATTCTCCGTCTTTTTCTCCCTCTGACTCATCAAAAGGTCGAGCGCTCGTTTCTGAGAAGTGGCGGTGATTCTTGGAAAGCCCCCTCTCTTTGGCTGCTTCCTGGTACTGCTTTACTGACGGCGTGTCTTCTTTTACGAGTGTGTTGTGTGGCAGGAGGTGTCATTTTCATTAATACACTGCGAGGAACAATCTGTACGACAGGTTGCGGTGGGAACAACTCAATCTTCTCTGTTTCCTCCGCCCTGACCTTCTCTCCCACGTCTCACTCCGTCAGCTTCCAGTCCGTCTGTCATCTATCTCTCTCTCAGGCTGGTTTTTATCTCTCCCTGGACCGTAAACACAGAGCCGGTCCAGAGCTTTTGGAGTTGGCTCGGTCCCAGGTCAGTAGTTGCCCTGTCCAATTAAACGATACACATCTCCCTCACACTCGGCTGAGCAGCCCTTCCCTCCAGCTCCCGTCCCGGCCTTACATGGGGGAGTTTATATCAGTGGAACGAGGAAGGTCGCGTTGACCGAAAGAGGCAACGGGCTCCTGAACCGCGACTGAATCACTCAGACTTTATTTTATTTCTAGCATCTCAGCTTCATGACAGAAGGGCCATTGTGTTCGCAGGTTTGACCTCCTCAACTTCAAATCAATGACGCAGTTTTTCTGGCTATTTTCAAATGTGGACTACGTTGTTAGCTGGGTGTATTTTTCCTATAATTAATCGGTTAATGATTTGTGTTCTGTGTGCAACCAAAAGTCAACACTGAGTTACAGTATTTACCTCTGTAAGGTTGTGAAGTGACTTCACGTCAGACAAAAGGTAACAAAAGTTCATACGTGCATAACTGAAATTACACAAGTAATGTTGCTTTTCCAAATCTAAACAGGACGCACATTTTACCTGTTTTTACGTCACAGACGACGAAGAAAGGCGTTAAAACTTGATTCTGAGGCTGCAGGTAAAACATACTAATAAAGAAGTTTAAGGAACTGAACTAAAAAGATAAAAAAGACAAAGACTCGACCAGCCAAACCTGTTTCTACTGACCTAAATCCTGAGTCGGGTGCAGCCCCATCACATCGTCCTGATGCACTTTACACATGACTTATTTCTACGGTTTCAACGCGGCACGTCACACAACGACACAGAATCGATCAGAGCCGATTATTCTCGAAAGTGGCCCAGAAAGTTTATTCACCAACATCAAGTTAGTAGCTCATAACTGAGACGTGCAGAAAATGAGCATCACGAGACAACACGAACACTCTTAGATGGCCTGAAACAGACGAGGCTGCACTAATATTATTAGTATTATAATATTCGGCTGTGTAGGATTGTTTCCAACATGTGTGATCCAAACATTTCTTGTAGCTTCAGAGCCAAAAATTAAGATTTATTAGAAAAAGATTGATGTAATAATTTCCACAACGATCGTGTTTTTACCTCATGAAACACTGTCTCACATTTTCACTGCGGTCAAACTGTTATAGCAACAATAGAACCCTCTTTTATTTACGAGGTGGTACCGATCCGCCTCGTGAAGCGATCCAGCGGCACCATAAATTACATTTATATAACCACAACAACAAAACATCACATTATTAAAATGATGTTTGGATGATGTCATAAAATCTGTTGACAGACACTCAGAGCTTCATTAATTAAACCTCAATAGAAGTTTTATATATA
Organism: Diplodus puntazzo; assembly: GCA_963678695.2. Taxonomy (NCBI): domain Eukaryota; kingdom Metazoa; phylum Chordata; class Actinopteri; order Spariformes; family Sparidae; genus Diplodus; species Diplodus puntazzo. The sequence continues at coordinate 3,519,990 of OZ023155.1, read as the reverse complement.
CTGTAGAAAATGACATTCGGTGCAGTCTAACTTACGTAACCCACAGAGACGAAGCCATTTCTCTCAGTTTCACTTCTCGATGTCTGGCTTCAGGTTCTGAACATGAAAAGACAGCAGCTCCGGTCGCTGACTGCCGGGCCCCCCCTCCCTGCAGGGGCCCTTACAGAGGTGAGCCGGGGTCAGTCCGCCTCCTCCTGCTCTCATTAAGACTATAGCAGCACATTAGTGAATAGCTCCGGGGCAGGGAGAGGGAAATGGCTTTAATCAATACGAGACTAGTTGTTTATTTTGACTGACATTAGTCGCTCTTGTGACCGAGAACGCCGACCCCGCCCGACAAAAACACAACGCCGAGCTGCTCTTATCATCAAACACACGATGAGACGGTCAGATGAACCTTCATCCCAGCAGAGCCACCGGGAAGTTTATACGCCGTGTTTCAGTTCCTGACGAGGTGAAACGATTAACTGTTGCATGTTAGTTCCAGCCGGGTATCTTGTAAAAGAGTTTGTAGATTTTGGTTAAAATTGAGCAAAACTTTAACACCAAGATTAAAGATTAATCGTTCATCGTGCTACATGTGAAGATTATTTTATAATATGTTGATTGTTTTCTTGATTCAACTATAACTTGGTCCAAAATATGTCAATCCACTTTTCCCCAAAGCCGAAGACGTCGTCCTCAAATGTCTTGTTTGGTCTTCAAACCCAATTAAATTCAGTTTTCTGTCACAGAGGAGGAAAGAAGCCAGAAAATATTCACATTTAAGAATCCGGAATCAGAGAATTTTGACATTCTTTCTTAGAGAATTACTCAAACGTATTTATCGATAATCAAATAGTACGCAATTAATTTTATAGCTTGCAACCAATCGATTAAACGTTGCAAAAAATCTGTTTATATAGTTTCTCAAATGTGAACAATTTCTGGTTTTCTTAGTAAAGTAAACTGACTCTTTGGATTTTGGATTGAGAAAACAAGATATCTGGAGACGTCTTCTTTCACTTTTTACTATATTTTAATATTTTCACGGACTGTTCATCCACACAGAAGTTTACATACTGAAAAATACAAAATAATGCGAACAAAAATAATCTGTAGATTTCATTTTTTAGTTACTTTTTTTCCAGTGGATTCCCATCACTGTGTATTCTGAGGCAGACTTGGATTTATTTATTTTTAATGAGGTGATTTTTAGGATTTCGTAGATTGGCGTGGATGAACACTGGAGTTGTGACTATAAATCTATAAGTTACCAAGAGTTAAATTAATCTCCAAGTATTGTGATAGTTGATTCAGCTTCTTAAATGTGAATATTGACATCTTAGACTTTGGGAAACACTGATTTTCATACAGTTTTTTGAACTTGGTGAGAAAATGATTGCCAGATTAATCGACCTTGAAACTAATCTGGTAGTCGCAGCCCTGATAAACACTTTCTTATGCTTGAGAAACCCTCTTGATGAGAGTCCAAGATGAAGATCACCAACAAAATCCCACCTGACACGTGAACAAAGTGCCTTCTGCGCACACAAAGAGAGTCAGCTGGGAAACAAACCTCCATCCAGAAGAGCTCAAAGCGGCTGAACTCTCCCCGCCCCTCGCTGATAATTCCTCTGTAACGACTGAACTCGCAAACCTTTGCTTGAACACACCCTGACAGACAGGTAGCTCTCTCAGTCCCACCCTGCACAAATAAACAGCAGCTCCATGCTGTTATCGTTCAATTACACTGAAGCCATTATCGTGCTCCGGTTGGAGGGTGCTGCAGGTGAGAATGTGTTCTTTGACCTCCGGGAAGGTGTGAGTCATGTCAACACAGGAGACACCTGACTGAAGATCTCTGCTCCGTCAGCTTCTTAGTGTTTCTCTACGGCGACCCACAGGCGTCCTTTTCTATCATTGTCTGCACACCCACCACGTTTGGAAAAGCAATACGTCTTCCAACCAGGGGCCGGTCTTAACCTTTGACCCCGCCTGAGATTTAGCTGAGACCCACCCAGCGTTCGGGAGAGCCCGGTGGAGGGTCTGACGGTTATACGGAGCACGCTGCTGAATGAATTGACACAACCTTTAACAGATGTTCAGTGTGAGGGCTCTGCGGTCAGCTCTGACCTCTGGATCTGTGTTGACTATGAATGAGGCAGCAACAATCGAGCGCTCGGAGGCGCAGGTCAGCATGCATTAACCAAAAGAGCCTCTTTGAACACAAGCCGAGGGTCTTTGTGCCTCAGCAGCTGCTTCTCTGGAAGACGTAGTAAAACATTTAGGGAAAAAAAGAAATGCAACACTATTGTATGTTTGGACAAAACACCCAGAGAGGACTGCGGTAAATAACTGAGAGAAAGACAGGCGTCAGTATTGTGATGTTGGTTTTGTTGTTGCCTAAATGTCTAGACTCTGACTCTTGCTCAACCGTGGTCCCTTCCCTTCCCTTCCCTTCGCTTCGCTTCAATGCACTTAACTCGCTCCTTCCACGACAGGGAGAACAAACTTCATACACCGTCATACCTCAGGGATTATGAGATTATCTTTTCACAGCCACTTTGACTGAAGCAGAGCCTCTCAGGTCATCTACAGTCATCGTCTAATAACACGAGAAACGGGGCAGAGATGATACGTGATGAGCGAAAAACAAAACTTTGTGAGATACGACTGATGGGAATCACTTCTTCTACCAGGCGTCAATGAACCACAGCGAACCTTTCTTTAGTATTCAGATCTTTAACTTAAAGCTGCCACAAGGAACTTTTATCTTTTCCTGATTTTGGAGCCTTCTGTGGACAAACGTGGCCGTGTTTCCAGCGTCCAAACCACAAAACAGACAGTCAAGAATAAGATCGTCTCGAGAACAGTCTCCCCCTGCTTCTTTCTAACTTTATAAACCTGGTGACTACATTACCCACGATGCAACCGGGCCATCAGTGGAGGCAATTTATCAGATTAGATTCGCAAGACCTGAAAACACACCTGAATGTGTAAAATTGGTGGAGTTACCCTTTAAGTAAATGTACTTAGTTACCTTCCACCCCCGTTTCACACCGAGCTGTGAACGTACCCGCAGGATTTGGGAGTGGCTGATTTTTTTTTTTTTTTTGTCTTTGTCTCCATCAGCTTCTTAATTACGCTTTAAAAACATTAATGGTTCCAGAAGCAGAAATCTCAGATCTGGATCGCCACCAAAAAAGCAAATCAATTGTTCCCTGGCGCAAAGCCGACACATTCATCAAGTCTCATGGAAATTCTTTCACGAGGTTTTTAAAAACATCCTGCTGACAGACGCAGGAAGACAGTAACTGTGTACGAACCGCAGACTTAATCCTTTCAGACAGTAAAGACGAGGCTTTTTCGACGGGTTCGTGCTGAGAGACACAAACACGGAGCAGTAAACTCTTATCTGACTGAACCTTGTCCGTCAGCACGATCGCTGTCGGACTGTTTTTATGTTCAGTACCTGGTTCAACGCCAGAAACAACGTTCAGGTGATCAGGATGTTGTTAGAGGAACATGACATGTCTTCTTCAGATCCAACGATGGTTTCCAGCCTTCACTGTGTGTTAACCTTCTGTTTGAATCTGCAGGTTTTCTATTAAAAGAGTTTATGTGGTTAATAAATCTCTGAGTGGATTACTGGCTGGAGTCCGTCCAGGGTGTAGACACTCAGACAAAAGGTAGAGCAGAAGTGAACCTGTTCGGTACAAAAGGTTGTCGCCGGGGCAGAACATCACGGTCCGTTTCTCGCATGTCAAAAGTTGATCCCCTCCCTAAAGAACAATTACAGCCCGCAGCCGCAGCAACAGTCGGCCTTTTAACTGCAGACATTTTGATTTGTCGTCGTCGGAAAAGTACAGGTGTAATTAATTACGATAACAACGGGTCTGAGTGAGCCAGCGTGAAGAACACCGGGATCCTGGAACCGAAGCAGCTGAATGGAATTCAGACATAATTCATTTAATTTTAACCTGTAGCCTTCTCCGACTGTGACACGTCCAAATCCCATTGAGAAAAAAATCAGTGTGCTACTGACTTCAATCCCTGTTGCTCTTTGCTCCCATTCCTGGGTTTTGTATTCTTCAGTGTGAATAAATTCAGCAGCTGTGGCCTCGAGTTTCAACATCTGGACCTCGGTAGGTTTTGTGTTCTGGGGTAAAGGAGGAAGCTGTGGTGGGCTTACTCACTGGAGGTGAGTTTAAACACCTGAAGGCTTCAACGGACGCGAGCTTCATCCAGCTGAATCACCAGAAAACTGGAAAAACCTCGGCCAAGGCCCAAACATCATCAACATGTATCAGTCTAAACTTTAAAACACAGATAACTGCTGAACCATAACTGAAGCTCACCAGATGTGGAGTCTGATCAGGTTTTACTCACCAGGGACATAAATATGTCTCCATTATTCCCTGTTCAAAGCTTTTTTCGCAGCTCCTTACAAGCAAAAATGACTCAAGAAACAAAAGTGTACAAAAACTGGCTGAGATCTTGATTTTAACATCAGCACCTCTGTAGGTTTTGTATCAGGGAGGTTTGTGTGGAAATCCGTGATGGGATTACTCACTGGAAGTGAGCAGCTCAAGGCCTGAATAGACATGAAACTGTTCCAGTTGATTCATCAGCAGAAAAGATGAGTAACTGTGTCGGGAAATATCTGTCTGGATCCCAAAAGCTTAAGATCTTAAAGATTTAATATATAACATTTCTACATTCAAATGTCTCAGAACTCAAACAGAGAAATCTGATTTTATTCAGTGCTTTTCATTCGGTTGTTAGACGCTTCAAGAGACGCTTCAGATGATTCATCAGAGATCGAGGGAGAAAAATAAAATAAAGAGAAAAAAACACGATCTCATCCAACGTTTAAGTTATGTTAATAGTTTTTTCATCAGCAGTTGTTTAACGATGACGAAAACAACTTAAAAAGCTGAGAAAACCTCACAAACCATTCAGCAGTTTAAACGACGTTCCCTGCAGCCAAAACAAATGAAAAACTTTTGGGTATCTTCACTCCTGTTTATCAACCAGACTGCAGCAGTGAACTGTTGGGTGTTTATGTTCGATACTGTCGACTGCTGACTGGAGCTGGAGGGAAAATGTACTTTACTTCATGAACATGACGTAACTTCAGGCTGTTTGGGCTGAAAAAACACTATTAACATCAGACTTGAATCATGTTCACGAGGTCATATGTTAGTTTAGTTAACATCTTAATGTTCATGTTCGCCAGTTTCTACTCTCACTCTCTGATTCTCTCCCGGATGTTGAAATGTTCCGCAACTTCGAGCAAACTTGTGGATTTGAGATTTGCAATAATGTAAATACACAACTTTTTTTTTGTCATTTTTAGACATTTTAATGCAGAATTCTTCCATATTAGATATTTAAATCAGTTCACTTTCAAATTCTGAGTCAGTCTGGAGGCATTCAGCGACTGTGGTTCATTTTATCTTCCAGAGATGAGACACTGAAGCATTTTTCATCCCTGACTGGCGTCTTACACATCACATCTGAAGCTCAGGGGAACCAAGAAACATCTGCAACTTTCTGTGCTGTGGCTGAATGTTTTTTCTTTTACCTTGAACCACGTTTAATTAATCTGCTACCTTAGGTCTTTTTCATTAACTGAACTTTTTAGTTTTCTACTCTTGACGTGACTTTACTGTGGATCGTGAGCTATGTGCACATCTGGGGCCCATCACAGAAAGGGCATGTGATCGTACATCTGTAAAAAATGTACTAACTCAGTTTTTCTGACAATTAACTCCGTCTTTCTTGAAGTAATGATGTCCCTGCTCGCGTGCTCAGAGTCCACAGAGGGGAAGAAAAGGACTGAAATTCCTCCCCGCAGGAGAGAGTGACATCACTGCATGTAACGCCTAATTAGAGTCCTCGTTTTGAAGCTATATGCTCAGTGTACCATGGTAAGTAGATTAAATCTGTTCATGGGGCGGATCCCCAAACAAACATTCCTCCAAAGAGTTATCAGAGACAGAACATGACAGACATTTCTCCCGACACATTACATCGAATTCAGCCCGTTAAAGGGAAAAAGCTCATGATTAAAGTTTATGATTCAGAGGGATAATTTCACCTAAAAATCAAGATTCAGTCGTCATCTACTGTCGAGCTCTTCAATTAGAAGATTCTGTATTTGTGATAAGTTCAATGGATCTGTCAGCGAGCTAAGCTTGATGCGTCGATCTTCTGATGGTTTGGTCACTTTGGGTCCGACTGATCACGTTTGGATGAAACTGTTTTTCGTCTGATAAACCTTTAGTCTCGCCATGATGGGACGCTCTTTCCTCAGAAGAGGAGTTCTGATATGTTCAGTCACTTTCTGAAGTAGCTGGCGACTTGACACAAAATGGCTCCATACATGCTTATCTGATGTAGTAAAGTCTCAGGCAGCTTTGAGATCCCAAGTTGGTTGTTTACATCTTCAGCGTGCGGCTGAAGTCGTGCACCCACCTCCAAAAAATTGTCGGCAACTGCTTTTAGTTTAGCAGCTACAGCTTTTAAAAAAGAGTGTAAAACCCATATTTTCAAATCAGTTTAGGATCTCAGGGCTTCTGGACACTTGGATTACATCTGATGAGCTGTGTGGACTTTTTCTTTTTGCATTTTAAATCAAGTCTCCAGCTACTTCAGCTGTTTAGGAGAATCCTGCAAGTTTGTTTTGCTCCAGAAATGTTTTGTGGACTTTCTGTCAGCATGGCAGCGAGCAGATAACGACTGAATCCTCATTGTTGGGGTTGAACTTGTCCTTCAAGACATTCAGAAGAATCGAGTCTTTATGTTTGTGCAGTTTGAGCAAAAAGATTCAGTCTGCCGCCGCCGCCTGTGTTCGTGTTCTCTGCTGCAGGGACGGGGATTAGATAAAATATGAGCTGGGTATTTATAGCCGGTGACATTTAGGAGATAAAGGTAGTGCAGCAGGATGAGTGGAATGCAGAGCCAGGAGTTGCAATATATCCCAGATACTGTGTGGCAGGAGGATTACCTCACCCCGCGGGCAGGAAGCGGCCTACAGCAGGCTGGATGTGACTTCTGCCCTCAGAGCAAACATACACAACTGCACTGCGGAGTATTCAGAACTGCCTCCAGTCGAGTTTGTTTGATGAAAATGACAAATAACGGAGGACACACAGGCTCCAGGCTGCAAACACGCACCCAGAATAACTCCTGAAGCATCACTGTTTCCTCCGCTGTGCTTGTGATGAAGTGACCAGCAGAACAAACAGCTTCCAGCCGGGTGAGAATAACTCAACTGTCCCTGGAATTTATCACCTCCCATCCTTCACTGCACTGCAACAAACTCTTCAAAGCTTTTTTTGCTGCTCCTTGCAAGCAAAATGACTCAAGGTAAATATTTAAAGCCACCACATATTTCCCCCTCACTGAAATGAAACTTTAGAGTACAAACAGGCTCCACTCTTCAAGAAAAGAAACCCCCTCAACCTGTCTGAGGAGCTGATCTCACCCCGTCCAGCCTCATAAATCACCTTAATTCAGTTCTCATGCTCCTTCCTGCAGCCAGAGACACAATCTTTAAAGCCCTGGTGTCTTACCTGCTCAGTACTGAGGACATGGTGGATCCTTGTGGATGTGGGTTCAGGTACATCGGTCGTCAGGTGCGGTTCTGCACCCGGATCATGGTGAGAAACGTCGCGGCTCAGATGCGCAGCGCATCCCAGCCACACGGCTGTCTGACCGAACACCATCCATATCCTGCGGGGTTCCTCCTTCCTATTCTACTGGTTGTTGTTTTATTTTAAAAAGGGGGGAAACTTTGCATGAACTTTTTCTTTTGTTGATGTCACTTTCAGCTGCAGAGCTCGTCCATCCGAACCGACCCACCACTCAGAACAAATCACAGGGCGCGCAACGAAAGACGCATCTTGTGCCGAACATCAGCGGGAGAAAAGCTCCAAAAAGCTGAGATTCAAACTCCTGCAGCACATTAATCCACACAGAAAGCAGGATAACTGTGTCTCTCCACGCAGGTGGCTTCACTCGTGTCCACACACTCCCCTCCGGTACCAGCAGGTAGCTCCGCTGCTGGTTTCTTCTGAGTGTTTTTTTGACCTTCTACTCCCGACCGATGTGCGCACTGAGCCCCGGGCGCAGCGCTCCAGCCAGTCTCGCCGTGCTCGGCCGTGTGAGCGCGGTGCTGCTGTGTCGGGTGTCTCCCTCTCTCTCTCTCTCTCCACCTGAGCGCCGCATTCCTGCCCGGAACACACGCCTCTCTCCTCCAATCACAGCCCGGCAGCTCCTCCAAAGTCCAGGAGGCGACGCGACGTTTCCCTGCAGACAAACCGTGAAGGTGAAGAGGAGCTGAGCCACACAGCTGGAGATGAACTCCAGGAAACTTAAAGTTATCAGCCCACGGAGGTAAACATACAGCTCATAAGTTAAAGGGGCATTATGTAGATTTTGGAGAAGAAATTCAAACCTAGAATCGTAATATTTACAGTTATAATGAGGTAAAACTACAAACTCAATTCAACAAGTGAATAAAGAAGCTATTCTCAGGGGAAATAAGAAAAACAGTGTTTATTCAGATTATTGGAGATTTGTAGTCGCCAGGTACTGTGAGTAAAATGTCCCCGAGGATCAAGAAAAGCAGTTGAAAAACTTTAAACTTGGCGCACAAAATCAAAATCCATAAAACTCTGTGTTAAATTTTCCATTTACTTTTTATTTCTTTATATATTTTCAGACGAGCAGAGGGCTTCACAGGAAGAAAGTCTAATTCTGGGGATCTTTATCTGGTTTGTTGGGTTTTTTTACTCCCAGATGGATCAGAACATGTTAGTCAGGATATGAAGCACCTGCAAAAAAACCTTCTGTTATACTTCATTTCCTCCGGATTTTATTTTTGTGAACCCAACGCCTTCAAGTCCAAATTGCGCCCTTAAACCGAGTCTTCACCCTAAGATTAAATCGTTTCCTTTATGGGGACGTTTGGTCCCCATGAGGAAGGCGAGTCCCCACAACGTGAGTCTTACAAGTCCACACACACACACGGACCTTCTTCCTCTCCTCATCCTCACCTTCCTCCTGCTCTGTGACTCCACCGTTCCACCAGTCGGATCTTTATCTACATGTCGGGACACCTTCCCGTGTTAATCACTCCACACCAGCTTCTCCTTTTATCTAAAATCTCCTCTTTCTCTCTGACTGTGTGTAACTGTATCCCTCCTTTGTTTCTCGCTGAGCTTTACACTTGAAGCACCTCGTCCCCTTTCAGCAGGTCTTGTCTTACAGTCGGAGCGCACTTTGTGATGCGTGAGGCGCTAACATGCAGGTCCTCTCCGGTTTCCAGCAGGAGGAATGAGATGCGTTAGTGACAGGGCGACCACACGGCCTTCGCGTGAACTCAGAGCGACTCGTCTGAGCCGTGCTGCGGTTTCAACACGCGACCTTGAACTTTCATCTGGAGCCGTGCAGACATAACAGAGGAAACAGGACGACATTAGTTTCTCCCCGCAGAGCTGCAGGGGTGTCGGCGTCTGTCTCCGAGCTTTAACCGTGAGGTCGACTGTCAGTGTCTGTTACAGCCAGTAGGTAGCGGCTTGTTTTTGCTAGTGTAAATATTATGCTGCATCGGAGCACTTAGCAGTACACAGGATGTGATGCTGCAGTCATACGAAGCCCTTTGCAGATTTACGGATCTACAATTGTTGACTTGCAGACAAAGTGAGCCAGCAGAGCCGTAAATCTACAGACAGACAGGCAGAGAGCAGGTCTGTGTGGTTTAAAGATATAATACGCAAGATTAAAAGGTTAAAAAAAACACCCAACTTGATCTTTTGATATATATTTTGTTGAGTTGCTTATCTCTAATGGAGCGTTTTATCTGTTAGCCTTTCACGAGAACTTCTGGGAGAAAGCCAGAGAGCGAGGGAGGAAGTCGACTTAACGTAACGTGATAAAACTGAATCACGAACATCTGCGCCCGAGACACTTCAAGATTTTCATCAGTGGCGATTGTGTGTTCACCACCAGTGAAGCGACTTTGACTGTTGGATCATTATGTTTGTTCATCCCAGATCATTTAATTCTGCATCAGCCGTAAACTAATCTGTCAACCTCTGACTGAACTCAGCAGAGGCTCCTCTCTCCTCTCTGTAACGTTACGTTCATGAAGTAACGTACGTTTCCCCTCCGGCTCCAGTCAGCAGTTTACATTACGGAACAGAAAAAATGGAGGTCACCTCCGGATCACTGCTGCAGTCAGGTTGATAAACAGGAGTGAAGATAAATACACTATTTAACCCCAAAAGCTAAAAAGTAAGTGAGAGAGCAGAGCAGCAGTGTCTGGGTGTTTATTCCTCCTGAAGTTCTGGCTCTGCACCGACTCTACAGGTAAATTGCATATGATGCAGTTAATCAACAGGAAATGAAGATGACAAGAATATGTCCTCCAAGCAAAATATCTATCTGTCCATCCTATTTGAAAGAAAAGTTGATTTGTGAGTTTCATTCCTGACTCGTCAAATATGCTTTGACACTTTGGGATCGTAGGTCGAGTCCTCGCTGTCCCAAAGTGTCAGAAACTGAGAGTCCAAAATCAACTTTTCTTACAAAGAGGATCTTTAACTTGAGACTATAAGTTGACATTATAAAAGCACCTATGAGGCGTTTAAGCGTGCTGCTCTCAATGTTATCTGTGAAACTTTTGTGTAACCTCCTTTGTTGTGTATTGTCATTATTATGCAGGTCATGTGATTGTCTCCTATATACATGTGAGGCCACATCATGTTGTTAGTTGTCTGGAGCCCAGATGAAGAACTAAATGGTTGAAACATGTTGGCTTTTTTTTTGATTAGCCACTAAAATAAAGGATTTTTAACATCTCCTCCCTCGTTGGCTCGATTTTCTTACCTAACTTTTTCTTATTTCCAGTTGCGTTGTGCTGAGATTCATCACCACACCACAGATCTTTATCTCAGAACAGTTCTGTTTAAAGTTGACGATGAGCTCATCAGTTCTATGGAGGTGTTTGCGTCAGCAGCGAGTGGCTCCTCTCTACCTGTGTATATAATGATTAGTCGAGCGCTCGGCGGCCTCCGAGCTTGTCGAGGCCTGCGGAGACATTTTCCTCGGCCCTCCCTATAGATCCTCCGTCTTTACCGAGCACACTCCACTGTTTAGAGCGCCGTGTGTGTTTACTGAGAGACGGATCGCCGAGTGTTTACAGTAATCATCACATTCATACACGTACGCTCTCTCTTTCTGTGTGTGTGTGTGTGTGTGTGTGTGTGCACTTGGCAGCTGCTCTGTAATAAGAGGCTTCTGAGCTGAGGAGGCACTTTACCACTCCACAGAGACATTAGTGGGGCGGTGTTGGAGTGGGGAGTTGGAGTGTTTCCCCCCCTCCTCCTCCTCCTCCTCCACCTCCACCTCTCTTTCAGGTTCTTACTGAGCTTGGCAGCCTGCCAGCATGAATGGAGAAACTTGATGGGCTGGACCGGGTTTCACACACCAGCTCTGATGAAAGACTGCCGGTGGTGGTGTGAAAAGTCCCGCACATTTCATGCAGCTTCAACACAGCTGCAGCCGGGGAAGTTAAAAGTGTTTTAGCTTGTAAGAATTGTGTCTATGTGTTTAATGTGACTATTAAAAGTGTCTCCTGGTGAGGCAGAATTGTATCTTTTGCAGAACTTCTTGCACGACATAAACAGAACTAAACTTAGTGACGCCACATGTGGTTAATGTTGAAATCTCAGCCGCACGCTCCTTCGGTCTCGCTTCAGAGTTTCCACCGTGGGTTTTTGTTGCTGTGCAGAATCTGCTCCTGACCTTCACATTCACACATACTGCCCCCTCTGTTCATGTTCATAACTGCAGCTTGGAGACATGTAGTGGGAGTCTTTTAGGATGCAAACCCTCCAGAGGCGAGCATCATCCAAGGTGTAGCCCTCGAAACACAACATGCAACAACTAAAAGTGTTTAAGGCGAGTAAATCACAAGCATGTGGAGCTTTTTAACAACCAGGCTGCCAGAGTAAATGTTGCCATCGTACGTTTTATTACGCGTTTAAACTTGTGGCTCTTCTAAACTTTCCAAATTTCAGTCAAACAAGTCATTTTGTGGGGATTGTGACGCTCATAAAAATGTATCCACCGTTTCACAGCCACTTCTTTCACAATGTAAGCTTACAGGGAAAAGTCTTTTTGGGAAATAAGGCATCAAGAGGTGCAAATTAAGTCAGCAGCTTCTAAAAACATCGTGACAGACGTGACGAGACCGAAGAGGACGTTGACAGAGTAAGGTAGGAAGAGAAAAGAGACAGTGAGCGAGCGAGAGGCAAGAGAGGAAATATCCGACTGGCTTCGAGTCGGCGGCGGCAGCTTCGCTAAGTTAAAGCCGTCAACAGAGGCAGAGAAGACCTGCTGCTGGTAAAGAGTTAGCAATGTTAGCTGGCTTGCTAACGTTAAGTTGTTTGTTTTGCACTTTTGCACTTGCTTGATGTTCGTTTCTGTTATGATGTGCAGAGTTTTATTAGTATTTAGAACGCAGCGTAAACGTTACATCACGTCTGAAACTTGCATTGCCTCTTAATGTTGCTGTGTTGCTGCTGATAATTTGTGTTAATTCTCTATATTTTATGGTGCATTGCAATTTTTTTGTCATTTTCATTTAAAGAGCACCAATAGTTCAGTCGTCTGTGCGTCTCACACTGAGCAACAGATAATGAAAGAGTTACACAAGATCAGTTCAAGCTGTTCAGGACGAAATGATGCAACAAGTGACTGCGGAACAAAACACAAACGTCACATTCTGTTTTCAACAGTCTTGTTTGACATAAAGTAGTTTTAATGTGATGTTTTCTGTGTGAAACTGTTCGAATGTTCTGTTATAACAGAGCCGAGAAACAACTACGACTTACATCTATGTCTACAGTGAGTCTGTGTCTTCTGAGCGTTTATGAGCTATGTCAATATTTCAATATTTAAAATCGTTTTCAGTGATAATCTGTGATTATGTAACCGTGTTTTTGTTGCAGATCCAGAGGCAGAAGCTGACAACAACACAAAACTCTTAAGTAGTCTTTGCGTGTTTGCCCAGCAGGCTGAAACTGTGTGTAACAAGACAACATGCAGGTCTGGGCAGCACAGACTGGTGATTAAAATCTGGATCAGTGTCATCAAACAGTGGAACAAATAAAATAAAACACTAATCGTCTGGAGTGGCGTATTTGTGGATTTTGTCAACACAGGACGGTGTTGTGGGAAAACTGAAAGGAGAGTGATTGAATGTGAGAATCGTCTACATGTGCAACAAAATGGCAGCATCCCAGCATGCACCATGGGTGGTATTTGAAGTGTGTGCGCCCGCTGGATGACATGACGAGCTTTTATTCTTCAGAGAAACCTGCAGGCGCTTCCTGCTTTCATCTGGAGCTGTCGTCCGTCACCTGGGCAACACATCAGCGTGATGTTGTGACATGTTCTGGATGTGGCGCGGGCTTAATGGCTGCTGCAGAATTATGTTGTGGGCAGGCGCTTGCAGAGTCCTCGAAGGTTTGATGTATGGGGTTCATAAAGTTCGTAAAATAACGGAGGTGGAACAAAGAGAACAACAACTGTGATTTACTGCCGGCAGGAAGGTATGAGAGAATTACACGGTCCGTAACACTCACAGGTTAGAGAGCCGCGAAAACAAAGCTGCGACGACCCGAGCGCACAGTCACGCCTGTTCGTCAGGACTTGAGTCAGTCGTGAAGTTATGTGTTCTCCAAACTCATCACAATGAGAGCTATTCATTACACACAAACCACCGTGGTAATTTCACCAACTGCTTTCTCCCCATCGGAGAAAATAACACGCGAAAAAGCCACTTCAAACCTCCAGTAAATACCATCGGCTACGTTTACTGCTGTGTTTGGATACTGTAAAACAGGCCCAACATCTGCAGCCAGAGTTTATGTACAGAAACCAAACAGTCACACGATGCTCACAGCTCGCTGGGTGAAGACACGGAGCTGGAAGACGTACCAACACGTCTTCAGTGAAAGAAAAGATAACCTAAATATAAATATTACTTTGATAAAAGTGAAAGTGAGTAAAAAAACCTAAAGGGGCTCTTTGTCGTTTGGAGAAGAAATTCAAACTCTGAATCTGAGTGAATAAACGAGCTGCTCTCAGAGGGAAACAAGGTCTCAGAACAGTGTTTGAAGCTAGAGAGGTGGCAGGGTCCGCCACATATAAACAAAGTCAAACAGTATAAATTGTGTCGTCCTTTAAGGTCCGTTTGTTTATTCAGTCGTTAACACTGAGACAGTTTGAATATTTAGTTTGTTTCAGAATAAAATGTTTTACATTGTGCTCCTTTAGGTTTCTGATATTAAATACATTCAAGAATATTTAATTGTTAACTTGAGTGTCAAAAGATTATAGATTATAAATACTTTCACATGTAGGTATGAAGTGTAAAGTGAGCCTGACTGATTACTGGACCTGATGTTCAGCATCAGTGTTTTAAAATAAATCAATATAAAAATGTCCTACTGTAAAGTTACATGATGATGAAATGATGAGATGAACGTTCGGGATCATTTCTGCACTAAATTGTATAAATGACACTTTTAGTTTTAAATCATGTCGACAGTCTCGAGCCGGTGTTGTTGTTTCGTCCCTCGGGGGAATTTCACGCTGTGAGGTTTTTAACACAGCAAACAGTTTGGACATCAGGTTTTTATGATGCAGAACGTTTCTCTCTCTGAAACCTCAGCGTGGTTTTTGTGTGTTGATCAGCATCAGATGCGAAACTATCCACACCACACAACAACAGAAACCAGCAGAGGTCTGTGGTGAGAGGATGTTCTGGTCTGCAGCACATGAGGACTGACAGCCGGGACTGTGAAGGAAGAAGAGGCTGAAATATTCCACGTTTTAGAAAAGATGTTGTGTAAGATGGACGATATTTATTCTTGTCTGCAGGATTGTTATGTTTGAAACCAGATGAAACTACAGACCAGATAACAAAACTGTACCAGACACGCTCACATACGGCACTGAAAGATGGCCGAAAAAGAAGAAGAAGAAGAAGAAGAAGAAGACAAAGACAAAGAAGTCAGAGAAGACAAAGAAGAAGAAAAAAAGAAGAAAACAAACAAGAAGAAGAAGAAGAAGGCAAAGAAGAAGAAGAAATTGAAGAAGAAGAGGTATAATAAGAAGCAGAAGAAGAAAAGAAGAAAAGAAACAAGAAGAAGAAGAAAACCACCATCAGCATTCTCAATAACTGTTATTACAACAACAATAAAACACAAAGTTCGTTAGTACAGTAAATTAAATCATCCCCGACACATTCAGCACCGTCCTCGCTCTGCCATGTTTTCACACAGACTTTAAAATGTTTGCGCTCTGATGCTGAGAGGAAAAGACGTCCACACTCCGTCTGCCTTCACGGAGGAGCAGCTCCGTCTGAGTGTTGTTGATCTGAATGCGACATGGCAGCCGCCTGCAGCAGACGCTCTCGTTGTTCTTGGTCCCGCTCCGCTTGTTGGTCCAAACTGTTCCAGCAGTTACTGTTGGGGACCCAAATGCAAAACGCTCAGACAGGCGAGCAGGATGAGGGACAGAAAAGTGAGTTTTAACAACAAGATGACATCCAGAAAATATACGCATCCAAAAAACATGAAGTGCAAATTCTAAAATACAGAGTGATAGCTCAAAGTTGCTCTTATTGTGTCTTACATGACCTTTTAGCTTAGATTATACAGATTTCAGGGATCCATCAGCGTCGGTCTAAACAAGAAGTCTGGATGGGAAACATCTGCTGCTTCTGTCCAGCATGACGTTATCTCAGGTCCAGTAAATCCCACACAGGCGGCCTCCTGCAGAGCGCTCAGCGTCGCGGCGTGTACTTTAAATTACAACGTACATGAAGAGATAAACACAATTTGTCTTAGACTGAAGCTGCAGACAGGTTGTGTTTATATCACTGGCACGGTAGTCTGAGTTAACACATCTCATCATCTCAGCACAAACATGCATAAGCCACCAAACAACACAGCTGCAGGAGTGAACCAACACTGTGTGTGTGTGTGTGTGTGTGTGTAAAAATAACTTGACGTTCACCAAATTAAAACTCGAGCAGCGTCGTCTTGCTGTGGACAGATGTTTCCACTGAGCAGGAATGCGGTTCAACCTCATTGGCTGAGAATAACACAAGCATGTAAACAAAAGGCCAAAACCGGCGCCGACCGCGTCCAAGCCTCCGTTCACGGGACGGAACCGCAGATCAAGATGCCGCCGCTCCTCCTCCTCCTGTTTCTGGGAACCAGGTTTTATTCGAGCCCGTTCGGCTCTGATCCCGCTCCTGTTGTGTGGGATTAAACTATTTCAGTCACCGAGCTGCCACATGAGCACCAGCACGCTAAAAATACAGATCACAAGAGTGTATACAGTGATAACTGAAGTGATTGTGATCAGATGTTCCCAGTTAACTCGTCCGGTGAAGGTTTTCTGGAGGAAGTCAGTCCAACACTGTGTTTCAACTGATGGAAGGAGATGCAGAAACTCATGTTCTAGTATCAGAAACAAAAGAGTTAGAAACAAGTCAAAACGTACCAACACTTAGTTTATAGTTATAGAATGAACTGTTAACTGAACCCTTCAGCAGCCGTCCTGAAAACTGATGAGACCTTGTCTCTGAAAGAAATGTCAATAACAGTGAAAGAAGAGAGACAAATAACTTATTGATCCTGTTTGTCAGTGTAAAAGATCATTTTTCAAGTCAATAAAGTGAAACCTCATGTAGTTTTGTGTTAAAGCGCTCAGTGAACTACATCGTCTCATCAGCACCAACACGGAGCCGACTGGGCTCAGAAAGGGTCGTAAAAAAAGATGCAAGTCACAATAAATCTGCAGTTCTGAGGAAGCAGAGCTGGTTCTGGTTCAGTTCTGTGAGCTGCTGATATACAGGAGCTGAAGTCAGGAGACGACGTCACTAACGACACTGTGTCGTCTTTCATAATGACGTATTCTCACAGTCTGATGTTTCATTATGTTGCTGACAGACTGACAGACATCATCTGTGTGATTCATGACACAATTCAAACAGAACCAAACAGGATCGTTTGACACCAGCAGGACTCACTGGATGCACCTTACAGACAGAAGACAGAGGGACAGGTACAAAACTGCCGCTTCTCTGGAGAAACTGATTAAGATATTGAACAGTAACATTATCCTTCAAGCCTTTTCTCTTGTAAAAGCAAATTCTTTCATTGGGCGGCTCCAGCTTACAGTCAGCAGAGTGGGCCGTCCGTTAGGATCCCGTCCAAATATCAGTGTCCTCATAAGTCCCTCTGACACAAGTGTCTGATAATGGATGCAAGACACAAATCTATCTGTGGCGGACACGAACACGAGAGACGGCAGCAGATGAAGATTCATTTGTGATCACAGCAGCACAAGGAACAAGGAAACACACCAGATGACTCGGAAGTAAAGACGGGACTTCAATAAAACTAAACTAACGAGCGGACGAGGCGCAGGTGGAGAAAACACCGGGAACACGGAGAGAGCTGATAGGCTGGAAAGCACCGGGCTAACCAATGAGATGCAGGACAGCAAAAGACGCCACAAAAACAAAGAAAACACGGAAAACAATCAAATCAAACGAAACTGAAATGAGGACAGCAAACAGACAGGAAGTGTTGCTGACTGATGGACTCTGTCTTTAAGTGATATTCACACGTTTCTCCAGGTTTTCAAAAACATGGTGAATTACATGTTGAGATTAATGGAGCTGTTTGTGCAGCATTCAGGTCTCAGAACTGAATCACACGTGGACTTCCTGTCTTCTCCGTCCCCCCCACACACACACAGATACAACTAATGCCAGAGGAGCAGCGGAGCGAGAGCGTGAAATGACTTCATCGTATGTTTTTGTGTCTCAAAAAGCCAAAAAAAAGAGTCCAGCAGCTCTGTTGTCCTGCGCTGGATGAGCACTCGGTCCATCACAAAGCCGCTCCGTGACTTTCATTCCACGCCAGCACTTCTTTGAAATCCGCCAAACGTCTAAATAATAAAACGGGACCAAATGTTTCAAAAACACATTCTCTATCTCCTCTTTTATCAATATCACAACCACCTGAAGAAACCCGATCTGGAGACGGTTTTCAGCTCACAGTTCTCTCCTCTGTGTGGTCTGGGTGGAATTAGAGAGAACCGACCCGCTCAGCCACATAAACATCAGCAGAACATGTGGTGGAAACACGCAGTGAAAGTCAAGAGTGCTTCTCACTGCAGACAGTAAAAGAACAAGGACACGAGAACAGTTAGCTGCAAGCGAATGAGAAAACAAGAAAGTTATGAAAACATTTTTTAAAAAATCACAGGAGGAGACTGTGGAGACGAGAAGAACCTTTGTCTGGGTCAGCTGTGGTTCTGATAACGGAACATAGATTTAATATGACACGGCCCAGAGTTTCATACATTCTTGTGTCCAATCTGATGTAAACTCACAGAACACAGAATTCACATTTATTAAATGATTAATGACACAATGACGCTACAAACTGTATCAGAAATGTGATTTAAAAGAATCATAATAAACAAAAACAGCATTCCAACTTTAATAATGAGAGCATGACTGTGAAAGCAGCTTACGACGGCGCGTATGGATCTTTCTTGTTAGGCGGCGACCTCTGGTGGCCGGAGTGATTATTACGGCTGCAAAGGAGGAACTTCCTGTGAAAAAGAGCCGGCTTAGGTCGCTAAAAACATCTGAAAAGAATTTAATAATTAAACAATCAAACACATTATGGCTTTAAATATTACTGTCAAAGTTTCCAGCAAAGTTTAGGAGAAATTTTAGCAGAATTTCCAGAAAATCAGCAAAAATAAAATACTAATTAATGTTCTTCTCCAGAGACCCGCCAAAATAAAATGAAGGCAGTTGTGCAAACCACCGAAATTTTGTATGTGTTCAACACTTCCACACTACGAGTCACGATCATGTTCATGTCAGGAGGAGAGAATGGCGGAGGTGTGACAACATCAGGACATTTCCCAGCAGCCTTTGTGTCACGATAATGCGTATCATAAAACAAAACATGATCATTTTCTTTTCCTCACCAAGTAGCACGGCGTTGTCACCGTTTGATGACATTTGCAGTTTGCAGAAATGTACATTGCAGCATTTATTTTGGGGGATTTGGATCAAACATTAGCTGAACATTAGACGCTCCCTCATTCAGCTCAACGCTCGGTGGTCCTCCGTCTCGTGTCAGTTTCCATTAAGAGTTGTGGACGATGTAATAAAATGGAAATATGAAATGGAAACATGGATGTTGGACTGTTTCTGATGCACTTTTTCACAGTTTGCTTCTGTCAATACACCAACTTCTCCTCCGCCGCCAAGAGTATAAACTTTTTTGGGACATTCTGACTCTTTTCATTTGAAAATTGACAAGAAGAAGGTGGAAAACCATAGTGATGATCCACACATGCACTGATTTGTTAAAACCAATAATGATTTTTCATTGTAAAATGGTGTACGAGCGAAAATGATAACGAAAGGTTTTTAAAGTGAAGTTTCAGGAACGGAAAAGGAGAAAATCCTGAGCCGATGAGTTAACAAGCTGCAGCAGCCAGGAAGCCGACGAGACGCCGCGAGATCGGACAGATAGAGAGACAGATAGGTGAGGTGACGTGAGCCGCACAGGGACCAGGTTTATGAAGTCTTTAAGACCCTCAGGACTCTGTGGAGGTCAGGGTCTGTGTGCAGCTGTCCCCCCTGATTCATGGCACAGAGTCACGGAGACGCTAACATGCTGCTAACAAACACGTCACACCCGATGATGACAGAAGCAGAAGAAAGTCTGAAAAAACACGAGAATCTAGAGTGGAAGTGTTTTGGGAAGTTTGGGTTTAGAGGAAGATTATAAATGTCCGAGTCAATCTTTGAAAGCGCCTCAATTTGAGACACATGAATTCATGAATATATGTGTGAAATTTATTGACCTTTTGGCCGCTTGAGGGCAGCTGGACGAGCTGAAACCTTTTCCACGACGCAGAGCCGGAGCAGTGAGTCCTAAAACCTGCAAATAAATAAACATTTTCTGGTTCCTTCATCTCAAAGTCAATGCCTTCAAAAAGATCTCTTGTTAAAACAAGATTAAGAGATTTTTCTGCATCTGTAAACACCCTACTTTCCATGTTTACATGTGTTACGAGTGTCTGAATGAGACTACAGAGGTCGTCGGGGACGTTAAACGTCCTCACAGCGAACACGGAGACTCATCGACTCACCAGTGCGTCTTTACAGGCCACTTTAGTTCAACACTGTTCTAACTCTGACTTTACAACTTGTTCATCCATCAGTTTATAGTGAAGAGTGAACAGCGTTGAAGTCGAGCGTCCGCAGTGTGTTTCCTTTGTGTTATTTCTGGTGTTCGACAGTGAAATGAGATTTAAAGTCTGTGTAAACGCTGATAAGTTTAGTTAATTTTTCATCTGTATATTACATCCTGAAATCCCAAACTGTATGAACGGGTCACGAGTCAGAATTTGTTCATCACGATCTCACATCAAATTCGGGCTTCACCGACTTCATTAATTACTCTGAGCCAGCAGCTCCGTTCAGAACTCCTTCAGGTTCCCACCAGCTGGACGGCACACACACACACACACACACACACACACACACACACACACACACACACACACACACACACACACACACACACACACACACACACACACACACACACACACACCATCATCCTCAGAGGAATTTCAGACTGGCATCCTGACCTGCACAGACTCACTATGTGGACCAACTCCAGCTCTCTGACTGATGACTGTGATTATCTGTGTGTGTGTGTGTTTGTGTGTGTGTGTGTGTTTTGTTTTGGGAACTCACTCCCAGATTGCATTCTACATACGAAGTCTGGCTGATTTCCAGGAGCCCACACCGTCCATCTGTCAGACTATACCGTCCACACACACTCTCATCTATACACTGTGTGTGTGTGTGTGTGTGTGTGTGTGTGTGTGTGTGTGTGTGTGTGTGTCCCTCCCGCCAGGCACCAAATGTTAGATTTATATATCTAAAGTGATCCTGTGGCCTCAGAACCGTCTCTAATGGAAGTGACCTGGGACCAAAAATCCACAAATCACGATGATTTCTGCGAAGCCAACACGGTCCAATCAAGTGTTACCATGAAGTGACGGTACGTTTACGGTTTTTCTTATTGTTCCTCATGAAGAATCACAGTTTGGAGGAAACACAGTGAAAGAAGACATTTCTGCCCCTCATCTTTTAGTCGCAGGCGGGTCGTCTCTGCAGGCTGGTTTACAAATCAGTGTGAAATTGTTACCATCTGACTCCAGTTTGGATCTTGGCGAACAAACACAGAAAGTGTTGCTGCTGTCAATTTCAACCTGAAAGGATTTTGCTGGTGGCCTCTGATGAGCTGGAACACCAAGAAACAGCAAAACTGTGCGCTTTGTGTGACAACCGGACCGGGTCAGAACTAAAGAAAGTCCACATTTCTTATACATCACCTGCACTACAAAGCTGAAGTGAAATTTTTTAGGATATGGTCAGAAAGAGGCAGCAGATCACCAGACTGACCGACAGCTGCTGCTCTTTGCAAGCTACCCTTCACTGTAACTAGCTACCGTTAGCTTATTAGCTCATAGTTCAGTTAGCCGTGGAGCCAGCGGACCTAGACTTTGTCTGGACTGAGGATTTTGGATCACGGGGGAGTCACCACAGGCAACTAGGCTCAGCTCAACCAGGTTTTAGCAGCCTGGACAACGAACTGGGCATGAACGAAAGCCTCCGACACCGGCAGAGGTCGGTACAGAGGTGATTTACGGCAGCGCAGACTGGAATATTTTCACATCTTGCTCTGTGAATTGAGTCGTGAATTGTGTTTCACTAGGAGTTGACGAGGTGATCAAGCTCTTCTTGATTCAGTAGAAGAGAAAAAAACGTTAATTCAGGTGTTGCTTTTTGTTCGGTATTGAAATAGAAGCAGGAGTATTTCTTTTCTTGACATGTCAGTTAAAAAAAAAAAGGTATAAACGTGACGGGATGGGCTGGAGCTCGCTGGTTAGCATTCTCTGGCTAACTTCAGGGGACGCTTCTGTAAACAAAAAACAGATACTTTGACAAAATGTTTGACAACACTTTAGCTTCTTCACGTCCATTTTGGAATGTTTCACACTATCTCCAGGCCATATTTTACAAATTGTTTACGTTGAGTGTGACTGAAGTGAGTTTTATGATGACTTAAAGAGGCAATTAAGCTCAATTTAGTTTCATAGTAAACACATTTCTTTTCCGAACCTTTAAATCAAACAAATAGTAAGGAAAAGATTGATGATGTAGTTCAGTGTCGGCTGAGGACGAACAACAAGTTAGAGAAGACATGAGGGAAAAATTACTCTAAACTGAGTCCTGGCTCGGTTCTCTTCTTCACTGATGGTTTATAAACACGTCTTTTCTTTTCAGAATAAATTCAATTTAAACAAATAGAGAAGAAAGAATGTAAAAAAAAAACTCTCTAAATAACATTTTTCAAAACCACCCTGAGATGTTTCCTGTCATGAGGTGAGTACATCTGAACTTCATCGCTCTGCTGCCATCTACTGGCCAGAACAACAACTACATCCTGTGACGCCTCCACACAGCAGAGCCTCCAGACTTAATACACAGTATAGAGTTTTATTGTTTATATTAAATCAGAAAGATAAGCACTATAACATACGTTACAAACCAAGAACATTTTATATCTTGGGGAGGGGAGAAAAAAAACAAATGACATTACAAAAAAAAAAAGTAGTAACACTATTGGACAAAACCATTCTTTAAATAACAGAACTGTACATTTTAAAATGCAACTAAAAAAAAAAGTAAGACACCAAAAAAAAACTGTGACGGAACAGAACAACGAGCAGTTAGTACCAAACAGAGCCAAAGCTAAAGGGAAAGTGATTACGAGCTGATACAGGTTACTGCTGGAATATGAAAAGTCAAAACGAAGTAAGGCAGCAGAAGGCAGCAGCGAACAGGCCGGGACAGACGAACGGGACGGGAACATCATGAACACAAAGGAAAGTGGCTCCATCGCTCCCCCACAGAGCTGACCAGAGAGCAGCTACACATGTTTAACAGCTGTAACTGAATATAAACTCTTATAAAAACAACCTCACGATAACCCCGACACCCCTCTTCACTTCATATCCCACAAATAAATCACTCTGAATCTCTTTCATACGGTCCACACAGTGCAGGGCGGCGGGGGGGGCGTCTTCACACCGACACATACAAAACAAAACACAAACAATCCAACACAACTTCAGCGAACCATTCACTATAAATGCTCTTGTTCTCTGACCTCTGATCAGTTAAGATTCTGCTAACTGACAGTCAACACACACACACACACACACACACTGTGGACACTGGACACATGTAATATTGTGATTTTATAGCAATTTTGATCCCCACGTTGTGAACACGGCATAATAAACCTGCGAGCCGTGTTTCACTGCATAATGTACAAGATGCACCTGTTCAACAGGTCGTTGCATAGCTGACGGAGCGATCCGCTCCACACCCTCTCAGACGCTGTATTAAAAATAACTCTTTGACTTTATTAAAACACTAGGGGGCACTCAATGCCCTAAATGGCCGAGTTATTACATAACTGCAAATATGATCTCTTTATAAAAACACTACTGCAGGACCACAGGGTCACCTGGTTCCTCACATCATATCAAAATCAAACACCTGTTGCTGGTGCACTGAGTGAATGTGCAGTTTAGTCACAAAGTCTCACTTTTAGGGTCATTTTGATGTCGACTCACACAGAATTCAGGACTTTTCTCAGTTCATGTGATGGATTTTCTAAAAGAAATGTATGAAAACACTTCGATTAAATTCACAGGACCTGAATAAACCCTTCAGCTGAACTCCAAACACTTTGACTGGCTCTGATTTTCTTTCTGAAGTTAAGTCATTCTTGTGTTTTATG
The DNA here is from genome assembly GCA_963678695.2 of Diplodus puntazzo. Taxonomy (NCBI): domain Eukaryota; kingdom Metazoa; phylum Chordata; class Actinopteri; order Spariformes; family Sparidae; genus Diplodus; species Diplodus puntazzo. The sequence continues at coordinate 3,495,988 of OZ023155.1, read as the reverse complement.
TGTTTTTTGAGTTTGACAAATTGTTTATTTTTCACTGGATTTGGTTGAAATCTGTCCTGAACATCTAAGAGACTCTAATGTGCAACATGTGCTGGTTCAAACAGTTGCTGCAGACTGTTTACGGTCATTATACAGTGACATGAGGAAAGATTTATCACTCTAACCTGAACAAGTCTTTCACTAGATTTCACTTTGTTGTAATGTTAATGTAGTTCTATCACATCTACACGTTATATGCTCTTGTTTAAAATGCTAAGTGCCAGAGATCTTTCAAAAGAAAGATTTTGAATTTCCCTCAAAACTATTTCACGTGAAAGTGTGAGAGGAGATCACGAGCAGATCGACACAGCTGCTACGTAATCCTCCGACCGTCAAAGTTACGTCCACTAAAAGTGCTCATGTTTGTCACCAACAGCTCGAGGTTGTTGCTGTAAGCGTTCGACAACATTTTGAAAGTGGTTCCAACAGAGAGAGAACTTTCTGTTATGTAGTATGATCCAGAAACATGTGAGTTATAGTTGAGGAGTTTGGAGATTTTCCGTAGAGAAACTGCCAGCGACAATTTATTTCCAAAGTCTTGGAAGAATATCTAACAGATTCTGACAATCTAGATGAAGCAACAAGTGTAACAACTCACTTCTCGCAAGATCTCAAAGTCAAACTTCTCCCTAAACCAGACTCGTATTTCTGGTTACAAAACAGACCTCGTTATTTAACAAAAAAAAAAGGTACAAACTCAGCCTGACAGCAACAAAGACAAACGTAACTTTGACAGTTGGAGCTGCGCAAAAGGATTTTGTTGCAGAATGAATCATTTACGCACCAAAACACGGTTAAAACCAGCAGAACTCCACGAATATTCAAAGATTTCATATCTCTCCATCATTCGCTCTCTCAATCTTCTGCTGTTTTCATTACACTCTGGGATTTTATAAGTGACAGCTTGTAAAGTATAAATTTAAACCTAATCCAGTAAAAACTTTTGGTGAGACTGAGAATAATAGATATACCAAACAAGGTACAAGTACAGCTACAGGTTTATGAAAAGATCCCATGAATTTATCGTAAAGACGACCCAGGACGTGAACTGGAACGACCCCGTGAGTCACGGAATGCCCCTTTTTCTTTGTATTGGCTTCGTTTAACTTCTTTGGGTTATCAGGTTTAAAAAAAACAAACAAAACGAGTTTACACGCTGTGAACCAATTAGTGCAAAAGAGATTAAGTGCAACGTTACATGATGTCCGATGTCCACATGATTACAATCTGCTCTCTGAATGAGTCAGTGTCAGGAGGGGGGGTTTGTCACTGCACAGCCGGAACACGAGGACAGAAAGCCGGATGCAAAGAGAACATATTCAGGACTTAATCGATCCACAGTAGCACAGCGCATGCCCTTATTCACAACAAGAGTTAAAGTACAGTACAAGCGCCATTACAAGTCAGTACAAAATGTGAAATAAAACATATGCAATGAATGTACGTAGAAGTATTTTCAAAAAAAATGTAAAGTTCCTTTTTTTTTTCTTTTTAGATGATTTTTTGAGGCTGTCCCGGTGCCGCCAGAGGAAACCACCGGCGACTCGTCTGCGAGCGAGGAGCCGGAGGAGAATCCGTCCAGATTACAAGGAAAATAAAGCATTTATTCAGTTCATCTGAGAATTTATTTCTTAGTTAGAAATTCAAAAATCTATACTCTTAAGTAATATTTACTTATTAAAATCTCATCTTTGTAAACAGTTTGCCCTTTTTGTGTCTAGTTGGAAAATACATTCTAATCAGACAAATTAAACTGTGTATATATTCATGTTCATATAGATCTGTGGCAAACATCTCAAAAATAATCTGATAGCACGTGTAGAGAAATACATTTAAAACAAAAGCTCTTCATTTCTACCGCGATAGTCCGAGAGCCTGAAGCGGCCACGGCGCGGCGGCTTTTCACTCCACCTGAAGGAAGCCGGGCGGCCAGATGTTTCAGCGCCGACACGTCTGACTGCTCCAGCTGTGATCAGTAACGTTCCCTCATTTACTGGAGAAAAGTAAATCGTGTTTTGGCATTTCTGCTGCTCCTCAGCATGGCGATGGGGTTGCTATGGTGTGTAACCATGGCGACGAGGTTGCCATGGCTTCGGGGGGGCTGTGAGCGGGAGGACTTCGGCTCCTCGCTGGATCGCCTCACGTGTCCGTCCGAGGTGCAGACACTGATTTCAAACTGCATCGGCTCACCTCGAATAAAATATTAAAGTCTGAGAAACACGAGCTTGTGCGTGTCAGAGTAACTTTGCATGAAGCAGGTGTAAACTGTGTTTGTTCACGAGTCTCCTCCTTTAAAAGTGTTTGTGCACGACTGTGCACATGTTCTCGTCTTTCACATTTAATGAATCTTAGTGGCAGTGGATGCATGCACAGTGGCCATATAGAGATCGTTTGCATGCATATTCAGATTTGTACACTCTATACACTGCGACTCCATGTGTGTTGAACCCGTGACGCTCTTCGTGTTCAGAGTCTGTCGCTGCGGAACGTATCCTCCACAGATGGGTCGGGCAGCACCATGTCGGGATCACTGAGCATGCTCAGGCCGTCCAGGCTGAGGGGCTCGATGCGCAGCTCGTCCTCCAATGGGAAGCCTCCCTCCGAGTCGAAACATTCGGGCACCGTACACAGAGCGCTGCTGATGTCCTTTGACAGACTGGGGTTGGAGTCATCTGAGAGAGAGAAACAGACGATGGTGGGTGAACGTTTCCTCCCGTCAGAAAACACTTCTTCTCAATATAACTCACAGTGTCGCTGCACTCATCGTTCGTCCTGACAGCTCTTTTTTAGATAAATCTGACGCTGACAGAAAAAGACACAATATGAGCTGCTGCAGTCAAAAACCAAAGCTGGAGCCTGAGGCGGCCAAGTTCATGGATGTATGCTCATCGTCTTTCTGGGAGAAATGTCAAACCACTACGATTGATTCCTGAGAAACACGCTGCTCTGCAGACGCTCGTCTTAGATTTCAGCCTCAGGAAAGAATCACTAACCTGTTGACACGCTCCTGCTCAGATCTGCTCTCTGTGACAGTGTGAATACTGAACAATTAAAGGAAATATTCTTCTCTCTTTAGAGCAGAGCTGCAATGATTCTAAAGACAATTAAAGGTGCACTCTGTAGTTTTAGGGGAGACATTTTAATGAGAAGTATAAAAAACACTGTTTTCACGACTGAATAAACAAACTGACATTAAAGAACAATACAATTTATACCGTTTTACTTTGTTTTTATGTGGCGGACCCTGCCACCTTTCTAGATTCAAACAGTATGCTTGGATCTTATTTTCCTCTGAGAGCAGCTTGTTTATTCACTTATGGAAGAAACTTATCTGTGTTTGTATTAGTATCAATATTATTAATCTAAAATTAAGAGTTTGAGTTTCTCTCTTTTGTTTGTTATATGATGATAAAAATCGAAGACAAACAACCCATACGTGCACATAAAGTCCAATTATTCTGAATTTGTTTTCTGTTGAAAAAAAACTCCTAAACACTGACTTCCTCTCTTGCCAGGCTGCAGCTACGGTGGCCCGTGATGGACACCAACACAACCGACCAACAGTCAGACTTACCTGTGAGTATGATGTTGGGCAGTCCCCCGCTGCAGTTGGAGTACAGCATGTTGGACCTCATCTGGTCCTGCAGATTGCCATGGCTGCCACCCAGGCCTGCGAGGGAAGCCTGGGAGTAGTAGAGCAAGGAGGAGGAGGAAGAGGAGGAGGAAGGGTCGAAGCAAGAACCCCCCGCCGTGGAGCTCATCGCGTTTTCCAACAGATTAAACTGGTCCAACTAGCCGGCAGATGGCGGAGAGAAAATGGCAAACGATAGAAAAAAATTCAAAGACATCAGTGAGAGGAGTTGTCGTCGTGTTCGACCCGGCAGCTCGATGTCTTCACATGTTTTCTCATAACATCTACAGCGCATAGAAAACCTTATTAACACTACAACTGATGGCACATTCTGCTCAGCTCTGCTGTCTGACAAGAAACTGAATTACTGGTTATGTTGTTGGCCAGAATTCCCGAGAATCCATTCATAAGATTTTAATTTATCCTGCTCACAAACTCCCGGAGAGAGCATGATGTCATTTTCACTGAACTGATGTCACAGAGACATTTCTCCTGCAAAACTGGAAAAAGTCCTTAATATCACACGCTTCTGTAAAAGATTTACTTCTGTGTAACAACGGGGCGGCTGTAGCTCAGAAGGTAGAGCGGGCCGTCGGAAGGTTGCTGGTTTGAATCCCGGCTCCCCCTCAGCTGCATGTCAAAGTGTCCTTAATGAGCAGTTGGCACATTGCACTGCAGCCTCCGCCATTAGTGTATCAATGTGTGTGTGAAAGGGGGAATCTGACAAGTGTTGTAAAGTGTTTTGAGCCGTCAGTAGACTGGAAACGTGTTACATGTGAGTGTCAATCACTGACGGTTTCGTCGCTTCGTTGCAGAATTACTACAGACGATTTTGAACTTTCTTTCTGGTATATATGTCTCAGGTACCAGGGCTGCTAGAGGCAACAGATCATTCATCCTGAAAACAGGAAACGTGACGGCTCTTCACAGAATCCTGCCGGAGAATTCTGTAACACCGTGATGTCAATGGAGTCACATTCGCCGATAGTGCCACATATACCGATACAGCACGATTAGAAAGCAACATTTGTGTCTGCATCTCTGTTTCCAAGAATCTCAGTTAACGCCCGTCTAGATGTAACACACACCACGATTCTGTGTGTTGTGTGTGTGTGTGTGTGTGTGTGTGTGTGTGTGTGTGTCTACCTGATAAGGAAGCGTTTTGCTCTGGCGATTGGAGAACTGTGGCTCCATGAAGGGGTCGTTGAAGAGTGCCGCCATGTTGTTGTTCTGTCAGGGAAGAAAAGAGTCGTGAAACATTAATTTGTTGTCGAGTTTGGGGAAATTATGTTCCAACAGTTCTGATAATCTATTGACTGAGTTTCTTTAGGTTCGGTCCGTCCATCACTTTTTTGATAATGTGATGGACATTTCTCACAGTTTTTAGACTAGAAAATGTTGACATGATGTCCAACATGAATGTGATCTATCGGTCCCATCAAGATAAGAATGTTTTGATTTTTAAAAGGGAAAACAGAGCTCTATATTCATCGCGCAAGAAAACATCTACAGAGTATTTTTAAACCTTTGTGGAGCAAGAAAAACAAGTTTCACAGTGAATGCGATTACATAACTTGTGTTGAGTTAATTCAAATATTAGTGTTGAATCTAATCTTCCACATTAATTTCAACCCTGCATGGAGATTAAAGCAAGTTATGATCATCAACAGAGCACCACAAACACTGGTGCTTAAAATATGATGTGTGTGTGCTCTCTCTACACACACACACACACACACACACACACACACACACACGCGCACACACACACACACACACACACACACACACACTCTGACAAAGACGCCGTTCACGGCACTCACTTGGCTCGCGTTGAAGTCCATCTGGATGTTCTGAAGGGGGGAAACAGGCTGCTGTTGCTGCTGTTGTGACTGCTGCTGCTGCTGCTGCTGCTGCTGCTGCTGCTGCTGCTGCTGTTGGCGCTGTCGGGTCGGGTCCACTGCATGCTGGGATTGTTGGTAGAGCGGATAGGGTGGGGGCGGCTCTCTTGGCATGTTGCTGGTATCCAAAGCAACTCCCTACACAGGACAAAGGAGCCAGCAGGAGTCACTAAAGACTGACTACAACTGGAACACAGACTTGGGACTTGAAATGAATTTACTCTGATTGCTGTGTCATTACTCAACAACATTCTCCCCATCAAAGCTCGGCCAGAAACAACCGCACCAGTGTTTTGGGATATTTTTTTTACAATAGGAGGAATTTTTACTTGGCGTTCGGACCTAGTTTTACATCACTGTACACTTCCGATTGTTAAAGATGTTTTTTTTTTTAGATTTAGCTCCAGCTTCAGTCATTTTGACAGCAGTGGTTCTTAGTTCACGAGCTGCAGAGAAACTGGAGAAACTCAGAGCCTCCAAACAACAACAACAGTTCAACCAGGGTGTCTACAGGTATCACACATTTCAACTTTAATGTTTAATAAAAAAGGAACAGTTCACCCAAAGTCGGGTGCAGTTTCGTAGTCCACAAAACATTTATTGAGCTTCACAGAAAAACATTCACCATTAAAGGGTTCCATCCAGTTTGTCTGGCGTAGTTCAAGTCTCCGGAAGCCCCAAGATCCTGAATTGATTTGAACAGACATTATTTGTACTCTTTTTAAAGCTTCACTGTGGCTGATAAGATCAAAGTGTTTGCACACACCCCTGTTCTGATGCACAAGTTTGTCTGTGCTTCAAGGGTGAAGATAAAACATTCTCTAATCAACATGTGATCTCGAGCCATCCAAAGGTTTGGATTACGCCAGATAAAAGGCAGCTGAATGGAGTAAATTCTTTCAGTTGCCTCTTATTTTTTTTTTTTTAAACGAGTCTCCCGCTACTTCAGATGTTGCTGCAACACTGTTTGTCTGTGTAGCTCCAGAAATGTTTTGTCGACTACGAAACTTCAGCTGAATTTCATCAGCTTGTTTGAGATTTAAATCTAAGACCGACTTTGACGAATCGTGTATTTCGTATTGAAGCGTTGAGGCTAAGAATGATGGTAGATTGTATTTATGTGGTCCTGTGAAAAGGCGGGTTGTATGTATGATTATGGTAGTTAGACTAAGGGAGGCTAATCTACTTTTTGCCAGCAGGTGAAGTACAGACAGTTTTATGTTCAGTGGTAGGTTGCAGGATTTATGACATCAGAAATGTGGACATTCATGCAGCAGAGCTTTGATCATTTGACAAAAATACAATTAAATAAATTAAAAGATTGATGAATAAAATGTGATGACGTGTTAAAGACCTAGCGTATTCAACAATAATGACTTTTAAGGCCTAAAATAGCAAATACGTGTTGGTGTGCTCCAACAGTTTATTGTTAATCCCTCCGAGCTCCGGTGTGAGGTGTGTGTACCTGTGTGATGGGGGACAGGGAGGGAGACATGGTCGGAGACAGCTGTTTGGCCAGACCCCGGCGCTGCTCGGTGCCAGGAGACAGGGTGAGGGGGCTGATGGGAGCGGGCCGCCGCCGGGGGGAGTTGTTGGACATGCGCAGGGACGAGTTGATGGAGGGATTGCTGAGCGACGACTGCAGCTGGCAGTTGTTGAGGGACGCCTGGATTGAGGGGTTGCTCAGAGAGGAGGAGAGACCTGCAGGCACAGAATCAGAGTGTAAATGTACATTAGAATGAAGGTAATGAGGAAGCGGATATGGGCCATTAGAAACCAAGAAGATCATGTGGAAGTTATGATGTCGCATGTACTCAATTTTCCAGCATGCTCTCCAGCCCCCCCGACCCAAAACACTGGACTTTTTGTGTGACTGGAGGGCAGAGACAGGGGAAAGAAAAGAGCTGATTGTAGTGAGCCAGAACAGGGTCAGAGGTCCTCTGTCACTTTGGTGCTCGGCCAAGCTGAGCTGTGTTCGACATGAGAGCCCAACCACGCATACACTCACAAAACAGTGAAAGGAAAGACTGAGTGGGAGCAGCGGTGGGTGTGATCAGATCAGGCAGCAGAGTTCAGAGTGAGGAAGAGGGAGATAGAGACATCATTCAATGACTTTTCCTTAAAGTGCAGTTGGCTGGCAGAGAAAGAGACGTGGAACCTGCTCAAAACACCAGAGCAGTGGTTCCTAACGCTAAGTCTGAAGCCGTCACACTAGCATTATTATTATTACACCTACAGGCGACAATTAGAGTCCCAGCAGGTGACGAATCACGTCAGCTCACGCACACAGATTTTATAGTCTCGACAGTCACGAGAACCACATGTTGAATGACTAAATAAATTCAGATAATACACTGACTGACAGGTAGACTATGATTTGGCACGTGTTGCTAGGCGACATATGTTTAATCCACCAAAATCCTCCAGGACCTGATTGAAACCTGGGTCAGGTTTGTTCAAGATAATTAACACGGTGCAGTTTCTTTTACTGGAAATATAAATCAAAAACAAGTTAATGTGGTAAAACAAAAACGGTGATAATTTGTGATGGACGCGTCTGCGTTGGGTCTATATGTTGTGTTAAGTGCTGGGGTTTGTTATTTACATGACAAAGCTTTATATGTGTTTCTTCCCGGGTGACAAACATTCATGTGGGACTCGGTAACACTCGGTGCTTCAGTTACTGAACTATACGTCAAAAAGGATGAACAAATAATCACATTCTGTTGATTTATCTTTTACGGAGTGTCCCAACTGTTTTGAATTCACGTGTGAATCTGAATCGTGTGACAACTTTGTAGGTGTTTAATACAAGATATTAAGTGCAGTTTTTGCCAAAATGGAACAGAGGCGTGATATCCTCATCACATGGTGCAACAGCAATCACCTGAAGCTCAGTGAGCTTGTGGAGGACGACTGCTGTTTGTCTCTGAACGTGCAAGTTCACTGAAAGAAACACGCTGAGCTTATGAATCTGATTCTGATTAAATACAAAGAAGCTACAAATTGCAAAACGCGGATGCTTCACACACGTTCAGCTCCACAGCACAGAAGATTGAATCAGTCACCAGTTTCAAGATCGACACTAAAGATTAAGTGTCAGCAACTTGTGCAACCACATATGAAATATGGTCACAGTTTCCCCTTTTGGGGTTATGGTGTCAAATACTGGCAGGATGAGAAGCAGAACATTCGGATGTCACATTGAAGCTGACCTTTGGGATATGAAATGTAATCAATTTAGCCATTTCGAAATAATAACTGTTCGAATTTGAAGGAATTCCCGAGAGCCGTTCCTGAGATATCGCCTTCACAAGAACGGGCGAACAGACACACGTATGGACAACCTAAACTCACGGTGCCTCCTCACTGGGACTGTTGCTGCCGTGGAGACATAATAAACAAACAATCCTGCAAATCACACGTAAAAAACTTGGGAACGACGCAGACATACAGACAGAGACCGGACACACACACCAACACAAAGCTCCACCCACCCTGCGAGTTGCCGATGCCGAGGTGCATCATTGCTGCCGGCAGGTTTCCGGTGCTGCTGCCCCCGCTGAGGTTGGGGTAACCTCCGTTGTCCTCGGGGTCCAGCGGGGTGGAGAGTGGTGAGGGGAAGTGCAGGTTGCTGAGGTCTGGCAGGGAGCCGCCGGTATTTAACAAGCCCTGGTAGTGGGACAGACCAGGGTTCTGCTCCGGAGACGGGAATATACTGCAGGAGAGGTGCAAACAAAACATTTGACCCAGCAGGAATCACACTGCTGCTCAGAGTACATTTGAATGAATATAAATATTGTTCATAATTCAAGGTAGAATTATTAAATGTGCATTTCAATTTGATGAGACATTTGTTTGACTCCCATCCACTTGTTCTACCCTCTTCTTCTTTCCGCCCACTCTCCATTTCCTCTATTATTTCTCTAATTTCCATTTCTGCTGATACGCTGCCTCAACAACAGCGACAGTGACTCATTGTTGTCTGTTCCCACACAAATACACACAAACTGGGACAACAACACAAAACAATGAACAAATGCTCGCCTCCACAAACACAAAAACAGCGTGTCGGTTTCTTGATGCTGGCTGCACGGGTCAAAATATTTTGTCTATCTGTTTATCGATCATTTATTTATACACTAGACAGGAGAACAGCTTTCTAAGAATCTCTCTGAAGGCTTTCTGGATGACACTCTGCAGCCTGGTCTGCATCATCTACTGGCAACAATGGCAAAGGAAAGCTGCTGCTGTAAAGCTAAAGCTCATGAATTGCTCGTAAAAATTAAGACATCCGTTTGCTTCTAAATCATGAAATGACACCGGAGATCGTTTGCAGTGGGAAGACAATAGTCTTTACTAACTGTTGTTTAACAATGTCAGTGGAGTCTGATTGAACTGACTGCGTTCCTCTTATTTCAGAAGAGTCTGACGTGTAAAGAGGAACACAGACATCCTGTTTGACGTGGTGGGAATGTGTGGTATTTCATTTCCAGGACTCCATTGTTTCTGTCCACCAGCTGAAACCACTACAAACATCACATTAATGAAGAAGAAAAGGAAAAAGGGTATTTACAGAGCAAAATCTGGACCCTGTGTCACTGCCTTCACTTACTTGATTCCAGGCACTTCACATGATTTAGGCCTTGATGCCAGAGACTGGACCTGCGACAGGAGCACAAACACTACTGTTACTTATCTCAGCCAGATAATAACAGTCCAACACTGAAAGCTGAGTGTGAGATCCAAGTTTCTTATCAGAAACCTTTTTCTAAACGTGTATCGTCACGTCATGTCATGTCCGAGCTCCAATCTGCTAGTATTGGCGCTGACACTGGTGTCAGATTGGTGAGTCACTCAATGTAATGAGCTGAAAATCCCCTGAAATCTGCTGCAAAGTGGAAAGTTTCAAATAAGCTGAAATATGTCTCCTTTCAGGATTAGCTGAACGGAAAATGGACGGAAACGTCCTGATCCAAAAGGAACAAAAATGAGCTTTCCAACTAATTGTCAAGCAGATTTTAAGCAATATTTTGGAATGATGCTAGACAGAAAATAAGTGAATTAGGCCCGCTTCCATTAACGGATGTGAAAGTGAATACACTCGGCTAAGCAAAGCGTAGTTTTGTTAAAGAATTGGCAGTGAGGGCTACGTTTGGCTGGCCTGTAATAACATCGCAGAGTGGAGAAAGTGGAGGCTGCAAACCAGAAACAAATCCAGCTGTTTGCCACTGCCAACGAATGTACAAAAGAAGGAAACGAAGAAACAAAAGCAGTCGCCTCGTCAATCTATGAGAAAGATAATTGAAAGGTTTCTTTTTAAAATTGGTTAAGCTGCAATTATTCTTACATGTCGATTCATTTTGGTATTAATATGTGGAAAGACGGCAACATGAGGAAAAAGCTTCTACTTCTTCCTTTCTTGAAGTGGGAACAGTTGATCAGTCATGTGAGTTAATTGGAAAATTGTTTCCATTAACCTTTTCTAATGCGATACTTTTAAAAATGTGCATGTAACACGGTCACAGAGAGACTGAGACATTTCAGAGCGTTTTCTCATCTAGTTTGGCGTCCTCCAGGATTATTGCCTCGATGTTTTGGATGCTGCTGTTCTTGTTGACATTCTGGATCCCAGAAATGTGTCTCACGCTCACCCTGATCACCCGTTCACAGTCACACAGGAAGGACTGGTTTGACGTGTAGACTGGCATGTCAGTAATGTAAGGTGTCACGATCACATAATCTGACATTGTGACTCTTCTCAAAGCCATAAATCATGTGCAGTCTAATCCTGTCTTGACAGTCTTCATCATCACAGAGCAGCGAGTTCGATAATCTTCCTCCATACTGAGTTACCATCTGTCAAACATCCCAGAAAGTTTCAACCAGACATTAATGTAAGAAGTAATAAAGTGAGCAACACTCTCACCTTCTTTGCCTCCCACAGCTGCTTGGGAAGAGGCTTCCCGACACCTATTAGACTCTCATCAGTAGGCAGAGGGGGGAAGGAGAAGACTGCAGGGAAGAAAAGTGCACTTTTAATGAAACATGTTCTGCAGTAATGCAAGTGATCTTCTCATAAAAAGGAAAGTAGAACTCACTGTTTCCAGAGCCGTCCACCTCTGCCTCATTTACACTAGCTGCATGCCAGCCTCCACGAGAAACAAACAAACAATAAAAGGATGGAGGGGAGGGATGATGGAGAAATAAAGAAAGACATAAAAGCAAAAGCAGAGGAACATTAGAGGATATTCAATATTACCCAGCTGTTTGAATTATCCCGCGTGTCAGGCACAATAATCAGTCCCTCTGACAGGAACAGGCCCTTTTGGAATACAGACTGCAATTACTGCGCACTTTCATAAACACAACAGCCGGGCATCTGGCATCATGTTATTAGTCACACAGATGAAGAGAGGAGGAAGAAGTTGGGCGGGGGACACACAGACGGATGAGGAATAAAGAGAGTGCCATTGTTTTTCTGCAACCACAAAGAGTCTCTTTCTCTTCCTCCTCACTGGAGTCCTGATGCCAGATACACATGCCTTTGTCTTTCCCTCCTTTTAACTTTTGTCTATTCCGTGTCTAACACTTGTGTTTTGCGACAACACTTCCAGATCACTCTGTTACTTATTAGGGAAGTATGTTTTGTTTCTCTTGATGTCTCCATCAAGTCTCCTCATCGCTCAAGCTTAAAGCGATCTCCTCTTACGTTGGCCTTTGATCCGCAGCCCACCCATTCCTTCTCCTTCCATGCTCTCAGTCTCTCTGAGGCCCATTCATTTGGAGAGGCAGCCTTTCGGCTGCTGGAACAGATGGGACAATGAGGCGATACAACAGTCTGGCATCATTACATTTCCCCTTCTGAGGTGTCTAGTCGCTGTTGCTCGCAGAGGCGCAACTGGGACGGAAACAGGACAACTGGGATGGAAAATGGCTGGCTCGTGTCCCGGGCTGGATCACTTACACTCAATATGAGTGTAGGAAATGCTCAGGATTCAGAAGAAAAATCACTGCCTGCTTCTACAGCACAGCAGTAATCAGAGGCTTTTCAGCTGCAGGGTTAACATTAGATTTCTTACGACTGGTGTTGCTCCTTTTCCATTGACAACAATTGGCAGAGATCACAACAAACAGACTGTAGCTCAGCTGCCCCTGCTCTAAGTGTTTCCACCTCAGCAGTGTGACTCATAGCTGTAATTCTTAGTTAGAGGCTTCTTTAATCAGCCGGGCCTTAACACCACTCAAAACCCGCTGAAACCTTTAGAAGTGTCAACGAGGCCCGAGGCTTCACAGCTCTCTGCGCTCCTGCGATGGCAGCAGTGAGGCGATGAGGCTGAGGAAGGACATGGAGCCTCTGCAGTTATGTGCAGCATGTGCTGCTGGACTATATACAGCAGACTATGCAGGAAGGCTTTACTGTGTGTATACTATGTGATCCTCCAAAGGCAGCTCAGTTCACCTTTGGGGACATAAATCCATCTCATTACATATCCAGTTAAACTACGATGACTTAGTACTACTGCTGGTTGAAACTAATTGTTTATTAATCGTTTTGACAACTGACAGAAAGCTAGTAAGAACAAGCTTGATAACTTTATTATTTGTCAAGTCATTACTTAATGAATATTCTCTGGTTCTGCTTTGGCTGCACGTAGCAAAACATATTTTAAGTGCGACATCAGCACTTTATACTGTAATGTTTGTGTTTAATGCAATTAACATTTATCTGCACCTTTAATCCTGTTAACAATCATCTACATTTGCGTTAAGACATTACATTAGATTGTGTTATTGGGTGTAACTAAATGAACGGACAGAACACCTCTGGGTTGTCAACTGCTGATCAAATGAAAAGACATTTTAGACTCTGGGAACTTGTGACGGGATGTTTTTGCCATTTGCTGACATTCTAAGGAAGCAAATGATCATTCAAGAAACTAATCTGTAACTGCTCCAGTAAATTAATCACAGACTGATTTGATAAATTAACTGGTCTGAGTTATTTCATAAAGTAAAAAGGTTTACATTTTCTGATTCCAGCCTTCTAAATATGAATATTTTCAGTTTCTTTCCTCCTCTGTGACAGTAAACTGAATATCTTTGGGTTGTGGGCAAAGCAAGACATTTGAGGACATGATCTGGGGCTTTAGGAAACACTGATGAACAGTTTTTTCACCCTTTTCTAACATTTTATAGACTAAACAACAAATCTTATACTTGAGAAAATAATCAGCTGATAAACAGACAATGATAATTACAGTTAGCTGCAGAGGACATGGGTACAACAAACAGGGAGCCATCATAAACATGAAATGTCTGATATCAGCTATTTTTGTAAGCAACACACACACAGACACACGCGCCAACATTTCCAAGTGGGTCGAAGGTGAGCCATTTAAAGCACATGTAACACATAGTAATTCATATATCTACACTGGTTTGATTCTGTCTGTATGTGAAACTCGAACTTGGCCAAGATCTTAAAGCAATATCCTGTTTAACTTGTTGGCTAAACACTGCGAGTAGTAATGCCGTGCAGGAGCACTTCTCTCATCCACGCCACACTTCATCAGCGCTGAGATCAGACAAGCACCATCAGAAACACACTGGCCGCTCAGATGGAAACAGCTCAGGAGAGACGCGAGGGAATGGATGGAGGGTGTGACAGAAGAGGGAGGAACATGAATTCTCTGGAATCGCCTACAATTCAGCACCAAAAACTTTATAAACAGAACACTTCAAACCGATGATGGCCTGACGGTGATTTGTGTCGCTGAGCTCAGCGCAGCTTACGAGACTGAAGAGCAGCTGGCTGGTTGGACTGCGTTCTGTTAATAAATGACCAGAGGAGCAGAAACACAAACATCATAAACTAGCATGATTACTACGACATGGGGCCAGTTCAGGAGCGGCCTGCATACTGCATGTCACTGACACAGTATCTAGTTTAAAAACAAGGCTGCACCTCTGCAGCACAGTGCAATGCACTGGACGGGTGTTACAGCTGATGTCTCAATACACAAGTGGATGTTAATTAGTCTCTGTGGGCGGTTTCTTGCCTTGTTGGCGGTGCACAAATATTCCACCTGCTTTTCCTCTGCTAACGTTCTGAATCCTGTCAGCAACACATGCAAGATAGTTAGTTCTAGTTTAGCTGCACATGTTCTGTTGGACTGCAACTAATGATTATTTTAATTGTCAGTTAATCTGTCTGTTGTTCGCCTGTTTAATTAGTTGTTGGCTCATAAAATGGTGAAAAATGCTGATGATCAGCATTTCCTGAAGCAGAAATGTTCAAATTTCTTTTTATACACAACCCAAAGATATCAGGTTAATTTTTTATCATGTCATGAGACTAGACTACATACCATGCTAGATTCTGGAAACTGTTTTACGGTGATATGACATAAGTGTTGTCTTTTCCTGGTTTTAAAGGCGGCATTCCAGTGAAGTGATGTCCTCTTCTGAGACTCTTCTACTGACTCTAACACTTGTCTTTAGCCACTTTGTCATTATCTCCTATTGTTGCAATATCGATATTGTAATAGGGTAAAAAATATTATTATCGATTTTGGCACCCAATCCTAACATTCATAGTGCTTTTGTGAATATTTCAAAATATCGAGGTATATATTGCGATACGGCCAAAAGATTATTTAAAGGCCGCCCAGCACATGAGACATGCTGAACTCAGAAAATCTTTAGATTTTTTCTTGACTCAAACTGATTATCAAAAAAATGAAGGAAGAAAAGACAGAATGTAGTCTTCACACTCGCACTGAGCAAAGGCTCCAGGTCACTGGACAGAGCTTTTTTATACCAATAAAATCTCTCACACTGAGCTGAAGGACATATTAGTTGAATAAAATAGAATATTTTATTTCTCTCTTTCAGTTTGGTCTGGTGTTCCAGCTACTGGGGTGAACGTGTTTAAATGTGACCATCTCTGAATCGGTCACGGCTGATCGTGATAAATCGGGGCAGGTTCCAGGTAACTGGAGGATCAGACGGTGCAAATAAACTAAACACAGATGAAGTTTAAAAAGACGAAACAGGTCAAATGATGGCGCCGAGGCACAAACCTCCAGAAGTGGGCATGTTGTTAAAGACAGTGAGGGAATACAAAAAGATTTCAAGCACACACACAAATAAAGATCAGTGTCTCTGACAGTATCTCGTGTTCTCAGTGTGTGTGTGTGTGTGTGTGTGTGTGTGTGTGTTACTCTCACCATTACGCTGGGGGGGACCTCGACCCATCTGCATGTTCATGCCAAAGGGGTCCTGAGGGTTCGGGTTCATAGCGCTCGTATGGAGAGCTGAGTCTGAGTTGGTTCTGTGTAGGAGGAAGAGGAGGAGGAGGAAGAGCAAAATTATGCTAAGTGTTCCAGCACCTTGGACAGAGGCAGAGGATTTCTCAGGGCCGTGAGGTCAGTGAGTCACTCTGCTTCCTGCTCTGCCTCCACACAAGCTGCATTCATCTGAACACTCACACTGACCTTACTCATACACATCCCCACAGCACCGCTCTCAATACTTGTGATTAAACACAGTTTGACTTGGCGATCACCTTAAAGCACTTTATAGACCCTATTGATCGCTATATCCAATTATATTGATAGAGGGAAATGAAACTGACGACTCTGTGATATTTGTAAGACTTCTAATGAATATCAGCTGTCTTTCAGGCTTTCTGACAACATTTACGTGCAAGAGATGAATTTGAAATCAGATTCTTCTTATGTCCTTTCACTTGTGCCAGTCTCTCAAACACACACACACACACACACACACACACACACACATAAAAAAGACACACACGGGCCAACCCACACAAACCCCAGAGTCCTGTATCACTCCAGCTGCGAGCTTTCTCTAGTGCTTTCCATTAAGCCTCAATGGCTTCTTTCATGCGTCATTGCTGCTTCCCATCTAGTGGATTGTAGCAAAGTGTAGTAATAACACTTAAAGTTGATTCATCTCAATTCATATCTTTGTTCAAGCTGCCAGGTTTATTCTGTCAATTCATGTCAACCAGAATTGGCTTGGAATAAAAAAAAAAAAACACTCGTATGCTACGTCAAGATTAGATTGCAACGCTAGTTAAGGGTTAAGAGTTTGAAAACGTTTTTTGTGCAAGATGTTAAGGTAACTCATACAATAATGTCACATCAATAAAAAATATGCTGGTCATCGCAGTTCTCACCAGCCAGATTTGGGGCCCGTGTCCACACAGCAAAGGAGCGCTGGGTCGAAGCACCGAGTTAAAAAAACACTGCACGTCAGTTTTGACTGACATCTGCTCACGTTATGATAACAGAGGGCTGACCACACAGTTCATAACAGATTACAACACATAGGGTGATAATAGCACAACATGCACCATCAACACTCAGTGTATGGACAGTCTGCCCCCTACCTTTTTTATATTTTTATCAACTCAAAGCACACGGAGCGGCCGCACAGAAAAGGCGGAGCACTCTTTAAAAAAGACGCTGGGAGCAGCACATTTTCTCTAGGTGGCTAAATGCGACCGCAGATTCTGGCTGTCAGAAAAATATGTTATGTGGACACGGGCCCTTAAACCAATTACTTTCAACCTGTGGTAACCCCTGGAAATGATCTTCCTCGGCCCCAGGTGGAGAACCAAAGACCGAAACAGCTTCCATATTTCTTTAAAGCTGTATCTTAAATTCTAAACCACGGCAGGCAGCACAGCATTGCACCAACTATTCAAGTTCAAGTTCCTTTGTTAGTACCCAGAGGTAGATTTTGTTTGCAGTTCTAGAGTTCTCATATACACATACAGGAAAACATAGAGACACAATCACACATCATCCAACTTAGGACAGTGGAATTATTTGATCAGCTATTCTGAACACATTAATAACACAATGAGTTTTAAAGAGGGTTCAGTGAAATCAATGTCATTTCGACCTATAAAAAGAACATGTTGTCACGCATCACATAGTCATAGTGTGTGCTTTATGTTTCAGTTTTAATACACCCGCTGGTGTGCATATTAGACATTCGATTTAACATTCATTTCAAACATTTGAGAAGATCGTCTAGTATTTACATGACAAAATGAGTTTTGTGGAAAAAGTTTAAAACAGTTGTGTTGAATTTTAAAAGGCTGAAAGTAAGAGATTGTGCGTAAGAAAGCCTTGTGTTAGACTGTGAAGGAGCCGTGAGTCCTAGAGCTGGGTTAGTAAGAGAGAAAGTATTGATTAATGTTGCAGAAAGTCCAAACTGGAAGGATGAGTGGAAAACTACAAGAAAAAAACGATTAATAGATCAACAATAACAAGCTTCAGCTGAGATTTTGTGGTTTTCCATCTCAGTGCTTCAAAGGAAGAAAGGAGGGGATTACTGAGATGTTACAAATCAGGCGGAGATTTATAAAAAGGATAGAAACCAGGACGAGAGATTGCAAAAAGACAAAGAGCAGAATTGTTGGCCTCTATGTGAGCGAGGGATAAAGCGGTAAAGACAGACTGAGTGAAAGAGGCTGAGAGATAGAAAGAGAAGGGGGGTCAAGGGTCACCTGTTGAGTTGTGATATTAATCTAAACCCAGGCCGTTTTTCCTCTGTCCATGGCTGCTGTTCCCTTCAAAGAGAGACAGAGGGAAAAAGAATGATAGACACATTTACTGGGTGAGAGCAGAGACCCCTGGTACTGCCTCAAAAGTTGTGAAGGAGAGAAAACACCTTGGTAAAAAAAAAATATGATGAGTCAGTGTGTAGAAGGAAGAAAGACCCTGAAAATACTCAGATACAGCACAATACTTTGGAGGAAAATGGAACGACAGAAACAAATCAAAAGCAGAGGACGGAAAAACGGGATACAAACAAAGACAGGAGTGCTAACGAGAAAAATGACTAGAAGGCAGATTTATAAACCTGCAGCTGAGAGCAGTTACAGTACAAGCTGTTCTCTCATATCCAACAGGGAGAGAAAAATGGTGCAACACCACCGGCTCTCTGGAGAATGGCCGGCCAGAGAGGGAAGCGACGTAAACAACTTGATGTGAAGGGTCATTGTCGAAGCCTGAAACGGTGGAGTGGGAACAGTGGCTGAGTGGATTTTTCTGAAGCGTTCAGCAAAAAGGGGTCTCGACTCTTCCTTGAAAGTATGTAGAGGGAACCACTTCTTCTAACTAATCTGCTTCTAGTCTTCTCAAAATACAAACGGTACACAAAAGAACCCAAATATCCTGTTGGATTTGGACCATCTTTCTTTTCAGCCATGTGGGTGGTCATGTTCTCGGTATGCTTGCTTACAACAATGTATCACCAATAAATATTTTTTTCTGCTTAAATGAAAAAATGACATGTTGAATCTGTGGCACTTGAGATGGAAAATAATAATCTTGGGACGTATTTCATAGTTTTGGTTTAGCCAGATTTTCTAAACCACTATTTGGAGGTAAAACTGAGACTGAGTGCAGGTTTTTCTCGTCTTGTTGCATTTCATTTCTCAGATCTCAGCAATCAACTTTCTGAGCACAAGGTAAAATTAGTCCTCCCACTCTCTGCGCCTTTGAGTGCGTATCATGTTGCCTTTAATTACCCAACAGGTACATGCAGTTGTCTCTCATTTCCTTTTGCCCCTGTGCCCCAGGAACAGTAAGTGTATCGTGACTTGTAACCTGACGCACCAATGGTTTGTTACACAGAACCATCTGTGAGGGAGCTGCTAAAAACCGTTTGGGAAAAACAAGGACAAAGGATGGCAGGTGATTGGTTAAACCATCTGTCTACCACAGGCTAAATTCACCCAAACCCAAAGCAGCTAAGCTCACCTCTTCAGGAGCTGTGGTTTGCAAATTGACACCTTACTGGTTGTCGGATCTAAAAACACATGTAGCTGCCAGCAGTTCCTCAAAGGACGCTCGTCGGTCAGAACATCTGAGGTTCAGACACCAGCACATAACTTGAAGAATATCAAGATGAATTTGCGAGATCATGTGGCCGCATGATGAGGATGGCCCAGGTCAGCTTTGTCAGCTAGCTAAGGACCAGGTAAGTATGACATCAGCTGCTATAACTGACTGGATACTGGTCAGACAGCAGGTGAGCATCTCTGACATGCCAGTGTCCTTTCATGCACTGCCACACTCGCAGCGGAGTGTAAAACCAAAACGCTCCAAACCACCACGACACCTGGTTTAGCCAGCATGCTCATCACTGGGTGGGATAGTTTATATAAAATGTATTTTTAGAGATATGATGTAGGCTGTGGAAAGCAGATGAGCTCTGGCGCTCCATCCAGCCAACAACAAATGTCTGACTGACAAAGTAACGTCTTCATTTTGTTTGTCGAGTTTTCCTGCTGGACTCTCTCATGTTGAGAAACAAGGCTCTGTTACTTTAATCATTCCACAGCAGTGCAGCATTAAGGATGAATCACAGACAGACTGATGGTCAACTGGGGTAAACCAGCCGAATATTATGCAAGGATGGTCGTGAATGTGCAGCTTAGTACATCTAATGCTGCTTTTGATAAGTCTGAAAGTGCCGGACACGTTTGTAGACGCTCTTTTAAAAGGGGTGCAGCAATTAGACCACCTAGATGGAGTATTCACCCCCTGAGAATCATCACCCCACATCTGCCAAAGTGGACATTTTCAGATCTCTCTTCTGTCTTCAACAGAAAAATCTCCAGGGAGCTTGGTCTGAGATTTCATCCCGAGAGAGGCTGGTACAGGAATAGCAGGCTAAAGATGGGTGAATGCAAGAGGAGGAGGGCGTGGGACTGGATCTGACCCTGAAACAGATGGTCTCCGAAGGGACGCATCCAGGGCTGTACTCAGGTCTGATGCCTCAGGACCCAGGAAACCCTCTACGAAGAAATCCTCTTCTCGGACACCAGCGTACAGTAATATTCTTTGGCACATTCCCAGACAACCACTATACTTTGAATAAACTTAATAGAACAGATGGTGAATATAAAAAAGAAGTAAAATTCTGACCCCGACTCACTACAGATGGTGAAAGTTGTGAAATCTGTACTTGACAATAATGGCCAGAAATCCAGAGAGATGATAAAATCTGCTGGCCAGACTGCTGGTCATAGATCAGATGGAGGCTGTGTGAACAGCTCTGTTCCCCAGCATTTCTGTCATGCCGGACAATCCCTTAGCACTGGCCCACTGCTTCCAAGTCTCGATCTAAAAGAGGCTGGGAAGCTTGGCATGAGTCATCTTAATATAAACATGCTGCAGTAAAAGTATAATGTCTTCCAAAATATGTATTCAGCACATCTCTCTGTCTCCTGTTGCATTAAGTGGAAGTGGAAAAAAACTTGTACTTGAGTATCATGATTCTTCTTTTTATGAATCCCTAAATGGATTTGTTGACTTCTGAACTGAGTTTAGAGAACAAGTTCTTAAGCTCGGTGCTAATGCATACTAGGAATTAACATCAAGATGCTAATATTGATGAAATCAACTGTGGAAGAAAAGCATATCGTCCCAGCGCTTGTTTTAAATCTTCATCGCACTTGAGAGCAGATAGCTGTTCACTGTTGTGGTAGTTAAAGCACTGAAACAGTTAAAGAGCTCTGCAGCTCTTCTCCCTTGCTGACTGGCGGTAATGTAGTGCAGATGTGGTTGGCGTTATAAACACTTACCGCCCCACTCTCCCCTGAGATGAACAAGCAGAGGATCTGCCTCTCACAACAACAAAACAAGAGCCTAAGACCATTAACATGGATGGATATTAATGTGAGGCAATGATTTGTTCTCAAACAAGATTAAAATGGTTTCAGTGTTTCTTTAATCACAGCATATTATGGACAGTCTCTTGTAAAGAGTGTAACAAAAGAACATTTCCTCCAAAGGGATTTCCCAACTGGATGAAGAGCTTGCCTAATCTGGCTAGACTTCAGTTCAGTTCGATTTCCCATTTCCCTTCCAACAGTGTGTTATGTCTCTACTTAAACTGATTGTGTAAAAGCAACCTTATGCACTGCTAACTCATTTTGGCCACATAAGAAACTTACAAGCACTGGAAACATCTGTCTTGAATATGATCCTGACAAGTGGTGCAATTTTGTTCCTGGGTGCAAGACGCCAGTAAAATGTTAGATGGCAATTTTACAATTACAATTAGCACAAACAAGACAGTTAAACTGAGGGATTCTGCAGATTACTCTAGTGGTCCACCCCGGGATTGAGAAATTATGCAGCTATCATACTTTAAAAAGTTAATGCTGATGTATTTTGTACGTTAAAATGTAGTAATTGACAGTAATTGAAGAGTCTTTGGGTTTTGGACTGTTTGGTGGACAAAAGAAGCCATCGGAAGACGTCAGGTTGGACTCCAGCAAATTTAAAAGAGTCTTTAATTTCAATTACATTTAGCTGCAGTCATTTCATTGTACGAGAATATGCACCGACATCCTGTTTTGAAAGTAGAGAGCTGGTGTGCTATCATACAGTATGATGGTGAGTCATTGTCCAGTTGTTTAGTGGAATCCTGGATTGTTTTTCTACATGACCTTCCTCTTTAAATGATGACTAGTTGCTACTAGTAGCCTCGTCTTGTCTGTAAGGGCTCTCCGGTCTGATTTTCAGCGGATGAGGAGCATATCTGCTGCAGGCTTATAAAGTTACACCTCAATGAAGGTATTTTCTAACCTACTTCTTCTATGTGACATTCATCTCCATCCGCTTTTGTCATTCTACACCTTCACATGCTCTGTGAAAACCAGAGTCTGTAAATCAACCAGGAACCATAAAAGTCTAATTCACTCATGACATCCTGCCAGATCTCGATAGGCAAAGTTTCCGGAAGGTTTACTAGCCAGATTTTTTATAGCAGGAGTACAGAGAGCTACTAGAAATAAGAGCGAGTAGCCGGGAGCACCATTGTTTGTCTTGGCATGAAAGATCGAGATCAAATCAGAACATTGTTTTTAAATTGAGCTGGGCACACCCCAAACTAAACTATGGTCAATACAGCAACACTAAAAAGACATGTAAACTTAAAACTTGTGTTAGGGTTCAGTGGATGTGTGCACTTAAAGCAGATGGATTTTGGTGTTCTGCAGGTTTTTGGACACGTCAGTTAAGGCCAGTATATAAAGGGGAAACTTCTAGATCTCAGCAGTGGATTTTGGCGCACTTCACCGATACAGGCAGAGGGGGAAGTTTATCCCTGTTACACACTGTGACAACAATCTGCTGCAGGTTGGAGCAGGAGGCTCGATTTGGCCTGCAGAGACTTGACAAACCTGATGCCAGTCACAGACAGGATTTAAATCAGCAGAGCAGGGAGAGATGAGCATGAAGTGGAGATGAACAGAGTGTCACGAGGTGACATGAAAATAGTTTGTTTAGTTACACTGAGGAGGGCGATTGTGCAACCATCAAAAACAGACTGATGGCAATCAATGAAAATGTAGTCACAAAAGGGTTCTGGTCCACAAACAAACAGGTTTAGGCCATCTTTCAGTGATACTGTGCCTGTTTACCAATCTTACAGCACTGGCTGGATGATGACAAACCATCTGTTTCAAGTTGGCTTGATAATGTTTGGCAGCTTCTCCTACTGGAAACGCTCACACATGTTCCCAGAGGAGACTTGAATGGGTTTTTTTCTCTGTCTGGAGGCCTGTTATAGATTTCATTGGAGATGACTTTGCTGCAAAAATGTTAAAGAGGTTTTGCAACTTTGACATTTAAGTGATCCCCGAAGGCTAAACTCCATATGTTCATTAACATTTCATTTATGTCATACTAATAATATGTAGGATGTTGATTTATATTTCTGCTCTGTTGCCTTGTTTTGTGACGTCTGATTGATTCTCGGCTGTTTCATGGTCTATTATTTTGCACTGTGCCTTTCTTTTTGAAGGCAACCTATACAGAACTAGATCAACATGAAAGATGAATTTAATCACATCAGAAATTCCCCTCATGTAGATAATAAATTCAAGGTCAACTAGCCAAGCCTGCATGTGCCTACAAGATAGAAAAAAGTAAATATATCAATAAATAAAAATGGTTGTCACACTTTTTGGTGAGTATAGATCCCAGCTGTAGGTCTGCAAAACTCTCAAGTTTTGTGCGCATTGTTTCTTTTAATGTTTTCATGAAGTGGACAACACGAGTTTGGTTTAGGGATCTGGATCTGGTGTTACCACCTAGATATGACCAATTTTTTTCATACTCCATCTTAATTTCAGATGATGCCCAGCCGTCCATTTACTTCATTATTGGACCCTAATATGAATCTATAAATCAGAATAATAATGCCTTGTGTATAAAGGCATAAATCAGAAGAGACCGACTTCATCTGGAGTCAGATCAGATCAAGTGAGGTGGTATAAACCTTTGTTAATCTGTTTAATAGAAAAATACTGACACCTAGTAAACATGTTAACGTTCAATCAGTTTTCCTTGGATTGGAATTGATATATTAATTGGTACATGTTCACCTCATGTCGGCCTAAAATTAGGTGACATTGCTTCTTTGATTCTTCGAGAGACAGAAACATTTTGTTAAAATAACAGAACTGTTTTTTTGTCTGATGAGTCTTTAAGATATCCAACACAAAAAGAAGTTGTAAAGATTGTTGGACATCTTGAGGGTTGGAAAAGCTCAGAATGACTTGTTTAAAAGGAGTGTTTGATGAGATGAATGGAGCTGGAAACCACAGAACCAGAAATACAAGGACATGATGTGAGTCCATTTTGTTCATTGTATTAACACGTGGGTAAAATGACTGAATGAATGAATGAATGAATGACATTTTTCTCAATCAACCTGGGAAAAACCTGTTCCGTTATAAACGCGTAGATTAGAGGCTTTACAGCAGGCATGATTTATTAAATTCTTTGCGGCATTTAAACCAACATCTTATCACATCGCCTTATTTAATGTTCATGTAAACAGTTAAAATCTCTAATCAGAAGGATCAGATTAAAGAAATGTTGTCCTTCTAACCACAGATATTGAGAAACAAAGCAAGCGCTGCGTAAATTAAACATGCGTGTCTGCATTCGCCGCTTTGTGCCACATGGCTCCCCCACAAACACACCCACTGTGAGAACACTGATGTCTGGTTGCTCCGTGAAGACGTTTGTCAGCCAACCTGTTTTGTGCTGTCAACAATGGCGAGAGGGCGTGGGCCTTATTCACTTCTACAGTACAAGCTGTTGTAGTAGGCTCAACACGGAGCCTGGCCAATGTCTGTGCCGGCGCTGTACACGAAGACGAGGCAGGGTGGTTGGCGGCGGGCCAAGCCAGCATACAAAACACAAGTGTGGAGACAGAGCAAGAGTGAAAGAGAGCGAGTGGGGAGGAGCTTGGCTGAGCTTTTTATCACAAGGCCATAATTCACTCCCTTGTAAACACCGAGGAAAAGCTGCTGGCTGATACACTTACTGTTCTACGTGGGCACAACCAGAGCTGGAAAAAGGGATCTTGTAGCTCACATCAAGGCCAGCTGGTGTAGCAACGTTTTCCAGCAGGTACTGCTGTTGACTTTCTGCTAAGTTGGAGATTCTGCGCCACAGGGCTGAGGTGCTGTGACAACATAAAATCCCTAAACAGTAGGACAAGTGCTGTTGGGCATGACCTTTAAAGCAAAAGGCTATCTGTCAAACACCTTTAGGTAGACGCAGCCTTCCCAGGGCCAACACGGCAACAGCATCCTGAATCTCGAAACATTCGTGCAGGTCTACAACTCTACCCGTCACCCACAGATTATATACATTTCTGATTTGTGTTTGATAGAGATGGCTGGAGGCTGGACACAGAAAGGCAATACTAGTTGGCACAGAGAGGCTTGATACAGGAAGCAGGCTGGCAAGAGGAAACAGTTCCTGTTGTAAAATAATCTAGTTAGAGGAAGAAGAGAAGACAATAACTATTCTGTCAGCAGCTCAACAGATGCGCTACTCACCTTCTCCAGTTGTTGTCCAGGGGTGGGGACAGGTACACAGCTCCATACGGAGAGCTCTCCATGTAGGATTTTAGTTAAGGAAATTATTGTTATAAACACAGAAACATCACTGACAGCAAGTTCATTTTAAAGATTACATGTGTACATTTCCATGTTCTTAGATATAACCACTCATAAAGGACGACAAATAGAAAACAACACATTTTCAATTGGACTAAAAACTCCAAAGTATCAGTTCTTCACCCTGACATTACACATAAAAATGGCAGAAGAGTGAGTTATAACTACGGCTGTACAGTATCTCATTTCCACACTGACATCGCAATGTGAGCATGCGCAGTAGTCGCATCACATGCAGTGTCATCTAAGGCAAATGAACATGTCATCCTACAAATGTTTTGCTGCTTGATACAAATTGGGAAACTCGGTTCCTATTTTCCATGACTAATCTATGAAAGAGGTCTTTCTGATATTACATAATTGAGTACTACTTAAAGAGTTATTGGATACAGAGGAGTTTGTTGCCTGTGAGTGACATACATGCATGCACAGCCAACCACCAGTCACACTTATTCTTAATCGACTTATCAAACAAAGCAGGGCTTATCATTCGATAAGATGCACTCCTCTATAAATTTGCTCCAATCATTCTAGAATGATTAATTCTTTCCAAATTGAACCACTTAAGTTATCTGGTAAAAATTCCAGTAGTTGTTCATGATGCAGAAAACCGAAATATCGCAATTTCGGTTTTTTCCCAATACCATGCAGCCTTTGGTACGACTGGATGACACATGAACAAGCTCAAAGAGAAAAAGAATTCATATTATGGGCACATTCTCGTCGGAGTCGAACTGCGGTTGAAAACAAGTGTGAACAGTAGAGCTGCCTCTTTCAAACACTTAATAAAACAAAGACAGCATTATTTCATTTACAACTGGGAGCTAAGGCAGAGTTCCTGGCATTGTCTCTGAAAGGGGAAGGACTTCAGGAGGGTGGCGTTTTATCTTTCAGCGTTTATAAAGTCGAGCTCTTGTGCTAGACTCTTCTGTCTGACAGAATGTTAAAAATGTTGACCAAAAACAAAATAAAGCACAGATCTGGTGCCCCACAAGGCCAACCACTGCTCTACACTGCATTCAGGCCTTGGACATATTATTATCAGGAGTGAGGCAGATTTACAGAGACTGGAGTCCTGCTATCACTCATTACCCCTGACACACAATATTGGATAACCCCATTTTCACATATACACAAATACAACTAAATGGAAAAGACACTATATCGGCTTCTTCAGATACAGAGAAAGGAAGCGAACAAACTTGTCAAACTGGTTATTTGACTGGTTCATGCACTCGTACATAACACATTATAATGGTGGGCTCAACCCCAAACAGTAGCATGCTTCAGTCGAGTGTCTAGGTGCCACGATTCGACAAGTTTTTTTCACTCAGCAACGACATCTAAAGTTAAGGCTATTTTACTACTATGGCTTTGCTTTAGCCTGGCGGCTTTTCGCAGGTTAAGTTGGTCAAATAATATCGATCAAAAATAAAGATTCCAGAGTTCAACAAAAAACATCATCCATCAGTGATTCAACAATAAAAAATAAAACCGTGACAGCTCTAGTGTCCTGTATGTAGAGAACACACACTCCTACACTGCATTCTACTACACAAACAATGACTGTAACTTTGGGTCACATGTCCAAAAATGGCCTCTGCATCTTTAACCAATTACAGCCACAAACCGCTTTTCCATTTTAACCATGATTGGATAAGCCACAGACATCACCTCTCATCCAAGAGGCTTCTTCAATTCATGAGCTGAAGAAGCCTCTTGAATAAGAGGTGAAGCATCACCAAGAAACTCCAGTGAGCTCAGCTGCCTTCATACAGCACTTACATGGTCTAAAATGTCTGATTTCGACCTAGAGTATGCAACCAGCTAATGTTAGCATTAGCTAGCGCAACAACCGGCAACCACTTCAGCAGACAGATGACTTGAACAACAGTAGTGGTGTTGTGAAGTGAATGCACCGGTACAGTAGGGGGAGATAAAATGCCAGATTTACTGGCTGAATGTCATCAATAACACCTATGAACATTCACCCAACAACACATCTATTTTAATCCAAACTTCTCAGATTTGAACTTATTCCATGTGGGCTATATCTGATCAAATAACTGAGTCAATTGTTTGTGGATATTAAATCAGGATTTCTAGTTGTTACAGAGTTCATAGCATGGAACTAGTGCATCTTAACAAAACCTGAAGAAAAAAGGAAAAAGTAGAAAAATAAAAATAGCTAAAAGACCACATGACAACCCACATGACCTGGCAATTAGACCTCATCAGGTCTTGTTTAGGACCTTGTTTTTCTGTCAGATTTTGCTACGATGACTTCTGACCTCTTTCTTTAACACACGCCTGCTCAGACAAATGCACAGTTTTCTCTAAGAATAAAAAGACGTCAACAGAATAAAGGTCTGTCTTCAGTGCTCATCATTCCCTCTGCTGAGATTTTATTACTGCCGAGCGCACTTGGAGATGGATAGCTCGGTCTTTTTTGGCCAAAACAACACCAAAAATCTCTTTCACCAGTGACCTTTATACCATTTTGACCAAAATCTCTATGTATACAGGACACATACATGCACAGTCTGAATAAGTGTGGAACCAACACCACCCACCTCACACAAATGGTCCAGCTGCTTCTTTTTTCATACTAACAAGTAGACTTTTATAGTGCCTCCACCCTGCCTGTATGTATACATTACCCAACTCCTCTCAAAGTATATTTAGAGTTCTGCTATACTGGTTGAAGTTTTTTCAATTCAAACAACCCACGAAATGCATGTCTCAACCATCTGTTGTCCACATCAGACTGTATACAAACTGTAGAAACAACCAAGTTCATCAAAGATGTCCCAATGTACTGACAATGAAAGAAAAAAATACACATGGGTTTGTGGAATGTTTTCCTCAACATACATCACACATACTGAGCCTAACCGCTAACATTATGCATCTGTTCCGATTGTTCTCCGTGGAAATATACGCCGGTATGACATCACACGCTGGGACACTGGACAAATTCCCTTCCAGCTATCACACACCACAGTGACAGGTCACTGAATCATCTCCATCCCGAGGCAGGAAATAAACATATCCGCTTACTAAAATGCTATGAGGTGGGGGCGTACTGATGGATCAGACGGCTAAGTGCTGTTTCATGTAAATGAAACATATTTGGTGTGAATACAGATAAGGAAATGTAATCCCTGTCATCCTTACTACAAAGGAGCTCACCAACTAAATATCAATTACAAAAAAACATTTTAAATCAAAATACAAACAGGTTAGAAGTAGAAAATACCGATAATGGAAAAGAGGCATTGCACTGTAGTAAGAAGATAGTCAGTGTACTTGGACCATAAATGTACTGAAATTAGCTTTTTCTATTAAGTCTAAAGGTCTAAGGACCATTTAGACTTTTTTAGGGCCAATTCCGAGACCAACATTAGGGTGTCAAAAATTCCAATATCAATATATCGGCCAATATGTACCAAATTTTTGCAGTGATCCCTCAAATATGGTTATCAAAACCCCTAAAAACTCCATTACATATCTTTCTCATAAGAATGTGAAATGACGGCAGTGCACAAAAGCAATAAACTTCACTGGAATCTTAACCCCTTCGGACCCTGTGTCCATTGGAATGGACCTATTTAAAAGACGAGTTACCAAAAATGTGTTTTTTCCACTTTGTTTTTATGTTGGAGAGGAGTCAGAATCAGTTTAAAAAAATTTTTTGCCCAGCCAAAAAAATGCAGGTCTGAAGGGTTAATAATTTAAAAAATCAAAAAGTTTTCCTATCAGCCAATATGGAGAAAAAATATGCAGATACTGATATATCTGTGAATACTGGCCAATGATATTGATATCATATCAGTGCTTTAATTTAATTTCAAACAATAAAGTTTAGTGCTGAGCTGTAAAATATCCCGATACATCAGCATCACCCCCAAAACTCCAGCATGGCTCGGGCTCTGATAGTGACCGAGGATGCAGTGATGTACCGTTTTCAAAACAATGGTATAAAAGTTGACAATTGCTCATCTGCTGTATTGAATTCTACTGTAGCAGTTTATATCAAGCTTCAGGTCTGCCAGGATATAATCGTTTTTAAATCATAATAACAAGGTTTGTTCAACCCAAAAACCTTTTGATGCCATGACATTGCCATGAAAATCTCATATTACTGCAGCCCTAACAGGGACTAAACACAGTGGTCTTATTCAAGTTTGGTGGAGCTGGTCTTTCTGCTCTCCAAATCAAACACATAATGCTTCCCAAAGGGGCTGAAGTGCTGTAATTATGGTTAATTTTCAGAACAGCATTTCGAGATTACACACAGCGATCCAGCTGTTAATAATTCTGGTCTAAATTCAACCACTGTTGTCTCTATTCAGAACCACATAAGATACCAACACAGCAGTAATGAATTCTGACACACACACACACACACACACACACACACACACACACACTGCACATGTGATAGCTGACTGGTAATAACATTCACGGTGATTGGCTGCGCGGTGTAAATGGGGACAGTTTATATAACACACACGGCTTATGAAATTGAACGAATAAATTATGTGACCATGGAATCTGTAACCAAAACAGCAGCAGAATCAAGCAGGAATATAAATTTGATTTTTCTGCTTGTTCTCACTCCATCACTGAGGAAACTGTGGGGGGAAAAAAAAGACTTTGAAGAACGTAGCTCAAAGTTCAAGTGCAAACACTCACTCCTCTGATCCTCATGCTGTGTACTGCCACCATTAAAAGAATTAGACTCTTCTGCAGCTTCGTCATGAAAATCACACCTTCTGCTGAGGACACACGGATGCCTGAGTGTGTGTATTCAGAGTACGCCGAGAATCTCCTACTGTCAATGTCCATTAGGCGTAAGTAAAGCGCAGTGTCTCTGCGTCACATTTCAAATTAGCATAATGACTAATTCTGTTCCTGAGGCTACAAAACAGCTGCCTACACTGGTAAGTGTCGTCACGCTTGAAACCACACCATAAACACAAACTGCCATAAAAAAACAACAACGCCAACGACAACAAAGAAGACCGACCACCTGGAAGCCACAACTCTTCCACGTCACTGATTACCCTTTCAGATCTCCCACTGTCAATGATTTAGGCTTGGAAGGATATCTGCCGTCCGTGCTTGTCGATGGGTCTGCGATGGGGGGAGTTGATGCGGTTTCGATCCCTGTGGACCCTCTCGACCAGCCCGTGGTGCCGGGTTCCTCTGACGGAGTCCAAACCTGACGGAAAGCCGCCCTGAGAAAGAGATATCAGACACATGACATCAAAGTTTCATCCTTAAATGATTAAAACTGTTTCTATGAGTTTCAGAGATGTTTGGTAAGCTCAGAGCTCGCTTGCTCTCCGCATTCATTTAATTTAATTCGGGTTAAAAAACAGGTTATCAACTGGTGGAATCTAGACGCGATTTAGTTTGCTGAGTTTTGTTCCCTGAGGAGAAGGTGAATGGACGCCCTCCGTGTGGGGATTGATTTCTGGACCTGGCCACAGTGTTGAAATCGCAATTACTGCTCCACCTCGAAGGGCCATTCTTCCAAGCAACAAGGGTACTTTCACCTGGACCCTCTGTGTCCCGGTCCGTGGAGAGCTGACACAGATACCGGCCCAGTGCTGCAGAGAAGCACTCCTAGATAAAATACTGCATTGCTTGAAGGAGTACTGAGAACTACTGCACTAATCTTTTATTCCTTTTTTTTCCAGTCAGCAGCTAAATTATTTAACACTCCCAGCAGAAGCTTGTTTGCACTTCAGAACGTCCACTTCAGTGTTTTGATCTTTTTGCAGTCATTCTACCAGTGGTTCACAACTAACTACATTCAACTACTAAATTAAGCAGCAACTATTTTAATAATCAATTAATCGGTTTGGGGTCATTTTTTAGAGGGGGAAAAAAGACCAAATTCCCCTGATTTTAACTCCTTAATTGAGACATTTTCTGGTTTCTTTCCTCCTCTAACGACAGTAAACTGAAAATCTTTGGGTTGTGGACAAAACGATGTCCACAACCCAAAGATTACTTTTCTTTTTTTACCTTTGTCTGAGATCGACTGATTGAAAAAATACAGGATGGATTATCATTGTTAATTTTCCTACGTTTTTCTAAAAACCTTTCACCACAGTTATTCAACATCGGTGACATTTGTATAATGTTTGACATACATTTTTTTAAGCATATCAAATAAGACAAAAAATGCAGTTGTGATGCAGCCAATGACATGACAACTGATGGCTGTAGCCCTAATAATTATAATAATAATAATAATAATAATAACAATAATATACTGTAATATTTTAAATGATTGGAACCGTTAACCCTCAGTGTACATATAAACATGTTGTATTGGGGCCTGGGTGGATGTAGCCATAACACAACATCTCCGTAGAGGAGGTGTTGTGGTCTGAAACATTTTTAAAACCACTGAAATAGACGTTAGATCTGCGGGTTACTGCGGTCAGGCCTTGAAAACCTCAGAATGAGAACAAGACCTTGATTTTTGTAGATACTAATCCCAGAGTAAGCAGGGTTCGGATGAAAACATTCATGTTTAGTTCGACATGAAACATCCTTTTGCTTAAAGGAGAGCATTTGAGTACAGTTACACAAAATAAACTGCACCAGCACCAGCACATCTGCAAGGCTGAGTTCAGACAGACACTGGCAGCACTATGTGGAAGAAATGCTGGCAGAAGTCGTTCATCCTGGCTTTACTTTTACTGCATGCCTCGATAAAGTCAAGACAACTGGACGCCCCTTAGATACCGTTGCTAGGTCGCACAATCTTGACACTGAAAAACATGGCGACGCTGGTCCAGTTTAGCCAGCTGCAGCGGCGTTTAAGAGACAGTTTCTGGGACTGAGGCAATACAGCTTCAAGAGAGTCGACAGCAAAGACTACAGCACATGATGGAAGGATACGTTCATGTTAAGTTTTCTGAACATGTCAAAACGATGAGGCCAAGTCAAGGAAAACAAGAGAATCCACACACAAGATTATCAGTCAACATCGCTCATGGAGGTCTGGGTGCTGTATGTCCCCTTTACCTCTTCTTGGGGTTAATAAAGGACTCTATGTATTTATTCCTGACAACCAATGTGGTGCAGTGAATTCACTGTGTCTACTTAAGATGAAAATGCCTGAACTTGCGCAAAATATTTGTACACTTTCTGCCCAACACATCGAAAGAAACCATTAACACTGAGCGGACGTCTGACATCACACACAGTATTCAATTTACAGTATTGTTCATTGCAAAAACCCTGGAATAAACAATCCTGATTAACCTTATAAGCTGTTTTTTTTTTTTCAGACAAAGATTACATCGAATTCTGAATTCAGCATTTAATGGAACAGTTGAATCCCACCTGAAATTCAGCGCTGGTGTTGCCGATCTGATTGACGTTAGGCAGAGAGCCTCCATAGTACGGCGCTCGTGTCTGAGACAAACGGAGCTGCTGGATCTTCTGAAACTGCACCTGTCAGTTGAAAGAGGGGACAAAAACAAAGACACAACTGTCAGGAATAATACATTCTGCACATGTGGAGGAAATATAGCTTCAGGGTGGAAATTACAATCTTCTTTAATACAGAGATCAGAGACACAGATTTACTTCATCATGCTGGTTTTTTTTTTTCCACTTTCAGTGCTCTTAAATATCCAATTTGAAGTTTCAATCAGATGCTTTTTTTTTTTTTTTGAAGCATGTGCTGCAAACTAACTCTGGATGTCGATTTCACATGTTGTAAAGTCGTATCGTTGCACAAGCAGCTTCTCCAGTGTCGAAACATTAACCGTCACGCATTACCACTACTGACAGAATACATCTTTAGGCCTGTATGCCAAACAACCCAATGAATTAAATACTCTTATCATCTAATGGATCACAGGATAAAAATGCAGCAGACCCAGATACGACTTAAGGGGACACATTCTAGGAAATAGGCAGCCTGGCCTCCAAAACGGCTCCCTACCAGACGAGATGCCACGACGATTAGCTTGCAGAAAACAGAAGGCAGCTTGTTCTGCCAAGGTGAGGAAAACAGATCCAATCGTCAACTGTGATCAGGAATAGGCAAATCAGAGGGGCAATTCTTCCTTAGACCGCCGAAAGGGCAAAATTTGAATCTCAAAGACTGACCTTGTTAGATTTTATCAGTGGATTTACAGAGAACGGAGAGATTGTGTCTGTGACAAGAAATCAGGACTAGGCTGGAAATTGTAAATCAAAATGATCAAATCCTCTGGTGCAGTATTTGTCAGATGTATGTAGCAAATATGATGTTATGCAATGTTTGTTTGCATCCACTAAAAAAAGCTGCCCTCAAAGAATCAAAAGCAACAAAACAAGACATCTCAGGACTGCATCTTGGGCTTTGGGAAACACTGACTGACATTTGTTTTCCATTTTATAGTCCAAGAAACTCATCAAGTCGTTGAGAAATGAATCGAGGGATTAATCGGCAATAAAATGAAACATTAGTTGCAGCCCGAGTAATACCAATTTGAAGGCTGCACCCAAACTGCTTTGAAAGGAGGCACACATTACAGTTTCATATCCAGCGTGTAGCAGGGACCCAAAATGTCAGTTTAATTCTGTGTGAACTGCAGCCAGCGAACGTCAGATTACAACTGTGCCAGCTGTCCAAAGCACAGGGACATAATGACAAACATATTACAGACATTACTGTGATTAACTCGGACGTCCCACCAGGAACATTTAATTTTCCATCCAGGACAAACGAAAAAAATATTTAAACATCCAGAATATAAATCCTCATTTTAAACCTCTTACTCCAGTGTTGGCGTTAGCTGTTGCATAACATCCAACGAGCAGACTGTACACATATATGATTCACAGCTGAGGGACGGCTGCAGTCTGTCTGCGCACTATGGCACCATGTCCACTTGTTCAGAGCCCCTCGGGGGGGTTTTATTCAGTCCTTTGGTTAAAATCTAGAAGCAGCTACTTCTAATTCCAGCTGTTCCTGCATCCAGCCGGTGTCGGGCTCGCTGACTGGGCTTTTCTGTCTCACAGGAGGTCAGCAGCAGTTCATACCTTACGGCAAACTTTATTCAGCGTCGCCTCAAACCACATCCTCTTTGACCAGCCAGTCAGGATTCTCCCTCTCACAGAAGGAGCACATTGTAAACCAATGGTATGGGAATAATGTGAAAAGAGCCTTTATATCCTCTAAAGGGGCACTATATTTATCACTTACAATGTGGATTGTACCGTATAACGTTTACAAGACATGGACGGAAAAAGATATTAAAAATGGTATTACTTAATTCCATTAAGTAACTTTAGTTATTAGTTACTCTGCAGAATATTGTTTAATCTAATTTATTAATATATCGGATAACCAGCCGATATATAGTTTATATACACATACAGTACATGCAAACGTGTCTAATTTGCTTTTACTAGTACTTGTGACATTTAAGTACATTTAATATCAGATAATGAAATATTTTTACTCGAGTATTATTTGTATAAGTGACTTGCACGTTTACCAATGTCATATTTTTACACGATACCTTTGCGTTCACTCACTCTGGGTGTTGGGCACCGTTTTACAACACTGGTCACAACAAAAGGCATCACTGTGGTGCTGCAGAGACGTCTCAACCTACCAATCATATCTCCCAGACAGAGAGAACATGTTGTTTGGTACAGAGCCCAGCAAAGAAATCACATCGCAACCACTTTTAGATTTTTTTTTTTTTTTCCCAGGTGAAAATGAAAAGCACAAATTACCATACCCACTCAAAATCATGACTCATCTGTGAGAATATTTATACGATTTAAAAAAAAAAAAAAGACATTCTGCACATCGTTCAGCCGCTCGTCTAGTGCGAACAGCATTAACTGACACCTGGGGAGGCATCTTGAATTAGTGGTGCTCAAATGTTTTAGAAAGAAATAAACAGCACACCTCGTTACACTGACATTGTACATACGCCTGACCTAGGATCAGTCCTGGATATTTGGTACTAACATTTAGAGCCCTGCTGATAAACTGAATGGCTGATCACAGATACACTGATATTGGTGTCTCGCATGATATGAAATGTTATGAAAACTCTTACGTCAGAGACACAGAATAGAAATACAGAAAAATTATTAAATTCCCAGTGAAGTTAACCGGTCCAGTTTAATATCCTGCCTCTGTTCTCTGAGTCACAAGTATTTGATGACCGAACCCTCAGCTGATATCAGTGCTGCAGTTTTATTTTTTTATCATTATCAATTAATCTGATCTGACCATCACATGATCACATTGCTCATGAGCAGCAAACACCACAGAATTCATTTTTTAGCCCTTTTGGCCTGAAAAAAAAAACCCAAAAAAAACAAAACACCATCAAAATAACTGCAGGTTATTTTTCTGTACAACTTGTCCTTTTTCTGTTAGCACGTAAATTACAACTAACAAAATGACTATTTATGGAAAAGTTAGCAGAACATCAGTTATCACCAGCTGTTTGGGTAAAGTGATTATTCATTTGAGTTGTTTATCAAGAAGAAGAATTCAAACATTTCCTGGTTACAGCCTCTTCAACAGGAGGATTTTGGTAACGCTGGACAATACATCGATGTTGCAACATTATCGTGATAATAGACTAAATATTGAAAAAAGGCAGCATTACAGCGCAGTGATGTCATTATCTGGACTTCCCAGACTGCTCTATTTGGTCTAAAATGTTCCTTTACGCATTCAGTCATCAAATCCACGTAACTGATGATTAATTACGAATAATCTCACTGTCATCTCTACAATTTGGTTGCAGTATCAGTCGAGGTATTTGGTAAATAATATGCTGATATTCGACTTTGTTTTGCTGTTGAGATGCCAAAATATTAAAGACATATATTGTGTATTACAATATAAAATTTAAATCTTGTGACATTTTGTTCAGCACAGCCTTAGTGCTCGGTCCTATGCTGTATCATCAGAACGATAAAATCTTGTCATGTTGGACTCTGATGGACAGATTTCACTGTTTTCTTATATTTTAAAGTCATTGATTCATCAGAAAAACATCCCCAGATTGATGAATATTGATTAATCAGAAGATTGTTAGCTGATTTTGTTTCGTTACAAGCTGACAAATTGAATAATAACTCTAAAAAAATGAGGCAGAACACTTTCTTGCCTAAACCTGACACACAGATTCATTCGGCTGTATGTTACCACACATCGGAAACAGGAACATAAAGCATGTGCGGATTCATTTTGCTCTGGGGGACATCTGAGCATCAAGCGCTGCCAATGATTAGGAGCACCGGTACAATTATGAGTGTATATGCTTGCAGTGCCCTGGGTGCACTTCAGATCTTAACCTATGGGAACTGATTCAACATGAGAGGAGGATGTAAACAGCAGGTCTGCAGACATGCATGCTGCAGCTCTCCCAGACAACACTGCCCCATTCTGAGCACTCCTCACAGCGCCAGCGAGCTTTTTTGGCGGGTGGCTGAGCTGCAGAGGAGCCACTTTCCCATTTCCTGTTGCACTGCTGATTGAAATGAAAACAGAACACAGGTCTTTGGAGAGTATGTGTGTGTGTGTGTGTGTGTGTGTGTGTGTGTGTGTGTATCACTTGCAACCCCACTGAACTGTTTTCGTTTCGTCGTTGCTCAGTGAATGCAAGAGGAGAAAACAAGAAGTTCTGGTTGAATACCAGAAATCTCAGTCAGCAGACGAAGCAGCTCAGACACCCAGCAGGCAGGCAGCTCGTCACAGAGGAGCTTTGTCGCATAATAACCACTGATAATTAGATATATAAAAAGAAGATTAACTAACTTAAGAAATGTAGTGTATTTACCCTTGAAACTGTGAGGTCTGTCATCAGCTGTTCGAAGGCCCGCGTCTCCTCTGCTTGCTTCTGGTTGTGCAGCGCGATCTTCTCGCTGAACTTCCTGGGGTTTGAGCCACCTGTGCCCGGGGAGCCGGACATCGTTGCGGGCCGCAGTGTTCGCAACTTCAGCGACTTGGGGGGGTAAAAAGTGGAAGACGGTGCTGGAGGAGAGAGGGGGGGTCTACTTCTCAAAGTCTCTCTGTGAGCGTCGCAGTGAACCCGTCAGCGTTTCAAAAACCACAGCAAACATTATTGGGTTAGCCGAAGTTAATTCAAGAGAAGTACAACTCTGTGCTTAGCTAGCAGCTAACGTAAGCTAAGCTAACGTTTAAAGCTGCCCCGTGAATAAAAGTTGACTTCTTGTGCCTGGAGAGCAGATTAACTTACAGCGTGTGTGTGTACTTTATCTGTCTGTAAGTCAACTCTGATGACTTTAAAAAATGTACGCTGTGTTGATTACACGAAGTTAATGGCGAAATATAACTTCATATTGACACATTTCCAGCGAACCACTTGTTTGAATCTAACGTTAACATAACGTTAGCTGTCATTGCTAACGAGACGTTGGAGGTGAACGGAGAGCCGAGTAACAGCTGCAGCTAGCCGAGTTAGCTAAGCTGCTGTCAGTGCCATCCCGACGGTTCTGACAAACCCACTTTTGCCAACCTGTGGACACTCGAACAACATCTAACAAACACACGTATAAGAAGCGACCCGAGCCCAAAATACTGAGCGCCGGTGCTGAGAGAAAGTTGTTAGCCTCGTTAGCTAAATCTCGCTAGGAACGTTAGCAAAGCTCCCGAGCAGTTGGGCAAAGGTTTGCTCGGTAAATTGTATTTCAACAAGTGTCCGCTGGGTCTTGTCCGGACTTCACTGAATTTCGACTTTATGTTGCCCTCCTCCAAAGAAAACAAAAACAAACAACAGGTAACAAGCAAAACCTCCAAAAACGCAAAAATATTCACAAAGTGATGCAAGGAAGCGTAAAATCCACAAATGTGTCACTTGAAGTGATCTGACAGCGCTTCGGAGTCGAGTCTTGTGTTAATCCACGGACAGCTGAGAGATTTCAGACAAA
Source organism: Diplodus puntazzo (assembly GCA_963678695.2). Classification (NCBI taxonomy): domain Eukaryota; kingdom Metazoa; phylum Chordata; class Actinopteri; order Spariformes; family Sparidae; genus Diplodus; species Diplodus puntazzo. Next base: position 3,457,434 of record OZ023155.1, on the reverse strand, counting down.
CTCCAACCCGACGGCTCCATGAAGATAAACAAAAACCGCGGCGACAGAAAAGCTTCCCTCCTTCCTACGGTTCCTCTCACTGGCTGCCGTGCTTTGCAAATGTTTTTCAGCTTATTAGCCGTCGGCTGACAGGGCTTGTAACCGCAACTCAGATCCGCTGGCTTGTTATCCTCATACTGCTGCGAGAAAAACATTACCTCGTTAAACAGCGTCAGTACCGCCGGCGACCACAGGGCGGCGACAGAGTGCACAGCGCACCTATTGATGACTGATATCATCAATAACTCTGTGGGAGGTCACAGCAGCACACTGAGCTCATGCCCCCTCCACCTCCACCTATAATATAATATTATATAATATAATATAACATCTATGCATTTAGTTGTATTTTCACAGGACCAGTTATAAGTTAGAACATGATATCAGGGGCCAGCATGTAAATACAAACTCAAATTCCAACAGAAGAAGAAGAAGATAGGGAACAAATATCACCAAATTTGACTTAAATGTATTAAACTTATTTTTTTGCTAAAAATAACTTATTCATATGGGTATAACTTTATAATAACTATCAATAATAAATAGAAAAATTGTAGTTTACAACATTTTATGATGTGTGCATCAGGTTCTAATCGCTCCTGCTTACTTTAACTTTGTTTTCACCTTTTTTCTGTATCTCACTTGTTCTGTTTTTACTTTAGTTATGTCCTCATTCTATTGTCTATTTCACTTTATATATATATATATATATATATATATATATATATATATATATATATATATATTATATATATATATATATATATATATATATATATATACGTATCTTTATCTCTTGTTTCCATTCATGCTGTATTTCTATTTCTACATTGCATGGAGCATCTGGAACAAAAACAATTTCACCCCGGGGATATTTAAAGTGTTCTGATTCTGATTAGTTGTGTAATTTTGCTGTTAAAGAGGTCATATTGGGTTTTTGCCTTTCCTTTATTGTATCATGTAACATATTTGTGCATGTTAAAGATCTGCAAAGTGCAAAGTCCGCTCTAAAGGTAGTGACTCTCTCCCACAGAAAACACCTGCACTGCCTGAAACACCTGGTTCGGAGTCGAACCTTTACTTCCGTCACTTATGTGCATCACTGTTTAACAGACGTTATGTAAATATATATTTTTATGTATTTATCATAGAATATATACACTCCAGATAGTCAGCAGACATACAGTTGCTCCTAGCGGTGTTATTTTAGATCACACTACTTTGCTCGGCATACTCTGCCTCTGATTGGCTACATGCTGTCCGTTCAATAAGGTACATCTGCAACTCTCATCAAAGACTGAACAGAGGCGAGATGTCTCACTCTGTAGCTAAAACGGAGCATTCAAGACAAATCGTGTAAAGCGAAGCTGCAACGATGCACCATATGCTGGACTCACACGTATAGTTACTGTAATACTGCACATCCTCGGGCTCACTCACATGATCCGTCCCTACAGCACAATGTGGACTGACAACAGAAAATATAAATAAGGGAAACTTTGTTGAGTGTTTTTCAACAAGACATAAAGAAAAATCTCTGTGTTCCATATGCAGCCAACACTTCTGGATCCCATCCTGTGTTTTACAGATTAATACAAACAAGTTTAACTAAACCGATTTTATAAGGTGACAATAATCTGTGTTTCAGCATTTAAATAAACTTCCCTTGAGAGATAAAAAGAAATTTAAGTTCCAGTAAGTCGTCTGAGAAAGCCAACGAATGAGCACATCTGCACAGCTGAGTGCCAAAAAGCAGAAATGCACAGCAGGCTCAGTACAGAGCTAAAACGGAGCATTCAGCACAAATCGTGTAAAGTGAAGCTGCAGTGATTCACCATATGAGAAAAATAATGTGTTTTTTTGGAAAATAAAGTATGTAGACATATTCTACTAGGACCCCTAAATACAAGCATGAACCTGAAAATTGGCACAATATGACATCTCTAATAAATAATGAGTGGTTGAGAGAAAAATTAAGCAGTTGTAAAGGTTCAAAACACCAGTTATAACTCTCTAATGACGTCTAAATAATGTCTATAAATGAACTACACACTGTTTATTTACCACTTACAAAGTATGAAAACATTAACTGCAACTTTCCAATAAACATTTGCTAATAAATGGTTTGTAGAAACATGTCATTGCTTGTTAAATTACCTATAAATTAGCATTTTTTATTGTATATAACAGTTTATTTTTAGACTTCAGTGTCCTGTATCGCAGCTCCAGCTTTGGGAGCACTGTGTAGTTTTGTGGAAGGAATTTTAATCGGAAGAGAAAGAATTTACTGACACATTTATTATGTCTGAACAAAGTAGATAACTGTTCGCTCAATATGCCGACAGGCAGGTTCAGGATCTACATCAGCAGTGGTGTAAATATTTTCATGAATGTGCAATTGTGTAGTTGTAGTTTTTATAGCCTATTCATGCTGTTCATATTGTACCGACTGCTTATCCTACTTATTTTTATGATCTCCACTTATTTATTATTGCTCTGTTTAACCGATGCACTCTATTTTCGCTATCTGCTCGACTGCTGTAATAATGCAAATGTCTCTGTTGTGGGACCAATAAAAGGATCATCTTATCTCATCTTATCTTATAGACAAACTCTTTGTGTCCACGACTGAATAAACAAACAGATCTTAAATGAAGATACAATTTCAAAGAGAGCTGAAGTCACACCCCTTCCAGTTTCCATCACGGGACCTTACTGGGAAAAAACCTTTGTATGGAAGTGAATGAAGAGTGAACGCTCACCAAAGACCCCAAACTGAGACCCTGTAGAGCTGCTCCTGGATATCAGCAGCTCACAGAACTGAACCAGAACCAGCTCTGCTCTCACAGAACTGCAGTCGTCAATATGAGAAGATGGATTGTGATGTTCATCTTTCTTTAGGACCTTTTCTGAGTCCAGTCGGTGTTGGTGCTCCATGTTGGTGTTGATGAGACGACGCAGTTCACTGAGCGCTTCAACACAAAACTACATGAGACTTTATTTACTTAGGAAATTAAATTGAGAAACATCATAAACTACTCAACATTATCAGGGATATTTTTATGTTTCACTCTATTGATAATTCTGTAACATATCTGAATCTTTATTTTGTGTTTTGTTAAAATTTGTGCATCGTACTGGTATTATATTAAAAAAACAGAAGTATTACCCAACAAAGACATTTTAACAGTGTTAATCATGCAGCAGTATGCCTCCTGTGACCACTATATATTTTAACTTATATGCTGAATATACTTACTTCTGTTCAATAGTTGAATCAATAACCATGCATAGTGCTTGTGAAAGTGAAATTTTGGGCTAAAAAATACATATATTTATCACTATTTGGGGCCAAAAGTGCATTAAAATACACTTTTTTTCATGAAGTATATTGTCAAACACTGTTGTGAAGTTTTAAAGTTGGCTAAATGTAAGTTATCTATAGCTCTTAAATAAATGTAGTGGAGTCAAAATTGTACAAGTATGTGGGAAGTACTTGAGTCAGTGTACACGTTGCCTCTGTAGAGCTTTATTCTAAAACAGGTCAAATACATTTGATGGACTGTGAGAAGGAAAGTAATGTACAGAGAGCTCGGCCTCCTCCATGGCAGCTTTAACACCAGGCAGGAAATCAGTAACGCATTCAATCTCAATTTAAGGCTTCTTACAATAAGTCAAATCTGATACAATAAACATGTAACTAAAAATTGGATGGCGTAGAGTGACATCTACTGGACTCACACGTATAGTTACTGTAATACTGCACATCCTCGGGCTCACTCACATGATCCGTCACTACAGCACAATGTGGACTGACAACAGAAAATATAAATAAGGGAAACTTTCTTGAGTTTTTTTTCAACAAGACATAAAAAAAAAAAAAAAATCTGTGTTCCATATCCAGCCAACACTTCTGGATCCCATCCTGTGTTTTACAGATTAAAACAAACACGTTTAACTAAACCGATTTGATAAGGTGACAATAATCTGTGTTTCAGCATTTAGATAAACTTCCCTTGACAGATAAAAAGAAATGTAATTTCCAGTAAGTGGTCTGAGAAAGCCAACGAATGAGCACATCTGCACAGCTGTGTGAGCCGCGAGCGCAGGAGTGCAAAGTCTCTCAGAGCCAAAAAGCAGAAATGCACAGCAGGTCAGTTCAGGGCTGTAGTCATGACCCGCCCGGTCCGGTCCGGTCCGGTCCGAGACAAACAGACACCCTGACCGGTCCAGAAAAGACGACGGAGCCGGTTTCTATCAGCACAGACTGGATCTGATGCGACTTTGTCATGATTATGCAACAAATTGTTTTAAATTAAAAACCTCAAGTTTTGAGTTCAACAGCTCAATATGAGCATGGCAAGTTCTTTTTGCTTGTTTTTTTCAAATACTGTTAAATACCACGTGTGAAAGATATTTGCATAGATATAAGAATATTTGTGTGAGTTTAGGATGAGGCGAGGTGGGTCGGATCCAAAGAGCTCAAACATATTCACATTCAACCAACTGAGAACTATTTTTAAATTTTTAGAGGAACATTTCACCCAAAAATGAAAATTCAGCCATCGTCTCCTCCCTCCGTGCTGATGGAAAGTCATGTGAAGCGTCGACAATAAACATTTCTGGAGCTTCACAGTAAAACAGAGATGCAGCGTTCTGCTTAACAACTCAGGCAGCTGGAGACACAACCGACTAGAAATATAAAATGGCTCCTTACAGCTCATCTGGCATAATTCAATTCTCTGGAAGCTCTGAGATCCCAAATCGATTTAAAAAAGACATTTATTCAAGCCTTTTTTAAAGCTCATCATGCATTGTAGCTGTTAAGCTAAAGCATTAGCACGCACCCTGTCTGAAGCTTAAAATGTGCAACTAACAGCTTTAAAAAATCAATTTGGGATCTCGAGGCTTGGATAACGCCAGACGAGCTGTATGGAGCCATTATGTTCTTTCTGTTGTCTGTTGTTTAGCAGCTGCAGCGCTGCTTTGCTGAGAAGATCCAGAAATGTTTTTGTTAACAAAAAACTTCACCCGACTGAGGACATAATGACTTCATCTTAATTTTTTTTTTAGTCATCCTTTAACTACAGTGTTTTCAAAATAAAACAAGGTGAAGAAGGAGAGCGGACTGTGCTTTAAGTTTTTCTTTCCAAATCATCATCTGAAGCGTCGTTTCATGTACTGCAGCCCCGCTGAGAAGTTACGGCCTTTATCAGTCAGGTGAGCAACTAAACTTACAGCTAAGAAAAGACACAAAACATGATCTCTTTACATAAAACATAATTTTTTTTTTTAGAATAAATGAAAGCCCATGCACAAAGATATTCATAATATTTAAAGCAAAAACATACAAATCTTAAACCTCTGACCTAGCTTCAGTTACAGACAGTAAGGAAGAGACGCCGGCGAGCTTCTGTGGTGCGCTGGCTCGAGTCGCACAATGGAGCGATCCATTAAGAGTAAAGCACATACGGTGATCCACATGATAAAAAATAATGCACATAAATTTGCATAAGGCACGTAAGAGAAGTGCAGTAAGGAATGTAAGACAGGCTGGTTCAGGTCAGGGCCTTCTGCCACCCTCAGAGAGGGTTTTGTGGTTTAAATCAGTGTCTTTAGCCCTTTTATCCTTTTCTCTTTTTTCTATTTCCCGTAAAATTTCTTGTTGAGCAGGAAAATGAGCAGGTTGACGTTGATGGTGGCCCTGTCGAACAGCTTCATCACCGCCACGCCTTCATACTGCAGCTGGAGGAGATCCTGAGAGACAAACAGAGAAGAACAGAAACAGAGTTAATCACAGCGTACAGTCTTTATAAAATGTGCCACACAAGATATAAAAGGAAATAATACCTGGTATTCTAACTGTAACGTCTCCAAGTGCACGCCCATTAACTTGGCCTTCACGTCGAAAACTCCAACGGCCTCTGACGGAGAAATCTCAAAAATAACATTCTTGAACCTGTGAGGAGTGAAAAGGAGGGAAGACTCAGATTAATGTGGATGTTAAGTGAAAGACAACATTCCTACACAGGATGTTTACACGGCTCGGAAAAATGATTATTGCAATAATATTAAATGCAGCTGTGCACATTACGATGCGACACGCACATCTCAGTATTTTTGACCTTCCTGTCTTTGTTTTGAGAGACGGAAAGCAGAAACTCACTGGTTTGGCTGCAGGTCCTCTATGGCGATCAGCACGCCCTTCTCGTGGAGGCGGGAGGCGGTGTACTTCTGTGAAACCTGTTTACTCTTCTTGGTCTTGTTGTCGCCCGGTTTCTTTGACAGCCTGAGAGGAGAGACGACGACACGTGTACAGTACAAGATGATAGTCTCACTATTTCACACCTGAGCTGCATCACTCATATCATTCTTAGAAATGTATTTGTTTTCAAGACAGATTTGACCCTAATACCATTTTTGCAGCCCCTTCTCGCTGCTGTTAGACGAGTTTGCCTTTCTGTTTTTTCCTGGTCTGTCACGTTCGATATCATTAAAGCGCCAGGAAACAGGAAACAGGAAGCAGCGTGGAGGCCACTCACAATGTTACGGTGGCTACTTTTTTTTGGGGGGGGGGTCTTTTACTTGAGTTTGTCTTTCAAACTAAACGCAGATGGAGCAACGACCAAGTGCTGCTTGAACGGAGACGGAGGGGCAAAACGTCCTGACGAGCGTGTCCAGGGTGTCGTGTTTCCATCACAGCCGATCGGAGGTGGAGCCGATAAACAATCGTAATCTTTGACCTGGAAATGAAGTCTGATTGTTCCCATCCCCGGTGAAGACAAAAGACAGATGTTCGTGGAGTTTAGTGTGAAATTAACAATCGACTTCACCTCTGACTGACAAACGCCTCTCAACAAAGGGGAGGTGGACTTCTGCTGTGTTGTGGTTTTGGATCCTGGTTCTGATTTTTTTCATCTAAGCAGGCAGCAGCTGTGCTTAATTGCATTCTGCACTCCAGGAGTAAAACAGCCCCTAATTAAAGTCCAAATTCAAAACCAGCAGGAGTCTGAGGATCAACATGGTGACCGAGTCCTGTGGCGCAATCTAGAAAAGTGCTCCAAACAGATTATTTAAGAGCAGTTTTCAGTTCTTTGCCTCTTTCTGGTGTCTTCAAACTCACAGGGAGGGATCCTTCAGGTCCCGGCACTACACCTGGGATGTAAACACTCTCCAGACCCTCCAGTGTCTCTAAGGCTTCTGTCTGCAGTCTAATCACACACACATGTGGGCTGTTTCGCCTGTAAACAGGAATCCTACACGACTCTCCTCTGAAAGTCGACATAAACATGCTGCCAAAAGTCTGAAATATGATATGATATGAAGTAATAAACTAAGAGTCACTCACTTGCCCTTGCTGGCCAGGTTGTCCATGCACGTCTTGATATACTGATTGTAAGAATCAATCTGAACGTTATAAAAATTGGTCTTTGAATTCAGCGCAGTGTTCGTCTGCTGAAGTCGGACCAGCTCCGCTTTCCGGCGCTGACGATACCGCCTCTGATTTCTGATGTCCTGCAACACACACACACACACACATCATGTTAGAATAAATCCCTGAGGAGTCTGTCCACATCCAGAGATCATCTGTTTGCTTGTTTCTCTACCTTGGCGATGTCGTTGATCAGGTCCTGGTAGCGGTTCTGGGGGTCCACCTTCCCCAGCTCTGCCAGCCTCTGCAGGTTGCTCTTGATCTTGTCCTTCTTGCCCTGCAGCGTCAGGCTGTCGTCCACCACCGGTTTCACCTGCTTCATCTTCTCCGGAGTTTTGGCGTCTCTGATGGCTCTCCTCTGCATGGCGCGCTGGTACTCTGCTTCCTGTCATCCAGGGAAACAAGGCTCAGTTTAACAACATTTCTATAAAAAGAGCTCGATGATCGGAGTTTATCTGATCGAAGCATCATCATCACCATCTTGTTGCTGCTGTTCACCACAGAATCATTTCCTGGGTGTATTCATGTTTATGATTCTGTCTTTAATCTCTGCATGTTCTGTTTGTGTTTGTGTCATTTAATCCTGCAGCCTTGTGTTGTGTTAAAACAAATAAATCAGCTTGACCCCTGAATATTTCAGTCACATGTTTGATAACCTCACCTGATGGATCATCGCAAAAAATCCAGAAGTATGTCAGCGGATATATCGATCTCGGTATCTGCCCAAAAAATGTAATTTGGGGGTTTGGCTCTCTTTTGTAGGGAAATGTTTGGTGTCTACTTAAAGATTCAATAAGTAAGAATTGGCATCCTGCTGAATTCATTCCCAAAACAAACACGGGGCAATGGTAGCTAATGGTAGCTATCAATAGCTAGTTAGCTCAGTTAGCCGTGCAGCTAGCTGCCTGGACTAGGGGCTCGGATTACAGGCAGTGTGTCGGTGTTTGCACCACTAGCACAGAAGCTTTGGACTGGAACGGGCTGTGGCTATCGTGTTAGCATGCTAGCTCCGGTAGATATCTCTGCAAAATAACACAAAGAGTCAAAATGTCAAGACTCTTCAGCTATTTCTTCGCATTATGTTGATAATTTAAGTACGTTTTTAATGTTTTAAACAACATTTCTTATGTATTGCACCTTAATACTGCCTGACATTTGTGCAACATGTACTACTGTTCCCCATGTTACAGCTGCTTCTGTTGGAAAGAGGATGTTGTCATAGAGGAGGCAGGTGCACGTCGTCACTTTTTTTAAAATTCAGTTAGCACTTAACTGATTAATCTGACAGGAAGTGGAACACCTTCTTCCTGTTTTGTGCCTTGAAGCTGATAAAAACAGCGAGTCCCTGGCTGACGGTCGTGTGGTGAGGGTCTGGTTTGTTTACCGTACTTAAGGCATTAAATTATTAATGTTAAGTGTATAAACACAACAGTAGAACCTGTAAGCAGTGTGCTGTCGTAGCTTTGTTGACCCTCAATTTTATTTCTGACCTGTTCGGTGCTCGCTGTGGAGTCCAGGATCTCAGTGAGGGTCTCCCCAGGCTGGAACCGGATCACATCCACGATGAGCCTCTTGGTGCTGGAAGGACAAAAAAAACAAACAAACCGGTGAATCTTCTGAAAACAAATCATATCTTTTAAATTAGCCTGAAATCTACAGTGGGAACTCACTTGAGCAGGAGAGTCCTGGCGTCCATCTCCGCGTTGGCCTCACCGGGGACGTCAAATTTGTTGGCGAGTGTGAGAGAAACTTCGGTTTTGCCCATCAGCTCCTTGTTGGGGTCGTCGGGAGGAAGAGGATTTTCACCTGAATGAGATCAAGAGCCGATCAGATGAAGGAACAGATGATAATACGCTGTGTGGTTTCTGTTAATATTCTTGTATAGACATTTTTTTGCGACCACAGTGATATAGAAGACCTTCCACTCCGCTCACCAATGAGAGACTCGACGGTGGGAACCTCGCCCAGGTCCTCCAGCAGCTCGTGGATCGGGTCGTTGTGCTCGGGTGCGATGGCGTCCTGATGGTCCAGCAGCAGCTAACAGGACAGAAGTAACGTTTGTTAGTCATGCAATAACATGACAGGAAAAACAAACACATCTGGCACTCCAGCACGCAGCGGGAGCGACTTAAGACGGAAGCAGCGAGCATAACGTGGTCCGGACTCACTGTGTGAGTGTTGATTATCTCTCCGATAGAGATGTAGATGACGGGTTTGGTGACGGTGACCAGGTCGGAGTACTGATCCACGTTGAACTTATCTTCAAGTGAGGGAACGTCACACGCTGCCAGGAAGAATCGCCTGTGATGGAGGAAGATGAAGGATGAAGGAGGAAAAAGGAAAGAAACGTCATCCTCAAGTAAGTGAACGCTCCTTTTAAAATGTCTTAGCCTTGACACTTCCTTTAAAAATCCAAGCTAACATCTCACCTGAACTTCTGATAGGAGGCGCTGAGATATTCATTGATGGGATTGAGGTGGGCGTTGTCTCCCAGGAACATCTTATTGGAGGCGGCGTGCTGCAGCATCTTGGCGACGGAGCCGAGGTTTCGCCGCTGCTCGGTGGTCAGCTGGCCGCCCGCCGACACCTCGATGATGTCAAAGGCGTCGGGGGCCACGATGGCCGGGTTCATGTAGCGGTAATACAAGAGGTTCCCCACAATCTGAAACGAAAACAACCTCAGTTACAATTATCACGATCAGACATAATTTTATTCTGTAAGTCTCACTTTTGATGTATTCAAAGGTGCCGAAATCCTGGTAAATGCAGGACTACAGACATTAATGCAAGATTGTTTTAACTTAATTTAAACGATCTACAACTTTGTTTGTTATCATACAAAAAACTTGACAGCATCTTGAGTTCAGGTTTAAGGGTTTTACTGCAGAATGAAGGAAAGCTGTTGAACGTGTTAGCACACGCAGCTCGAGCAGGAAAAAGGGAGGAGAGCCAGAAGAGATGCACGACTCGCCTTAATGTCAGCAGACAGAGAGAGGGAGGACACCTCCACCCCGACAGAGAGGCTGCAGCTGGACGTCAAGGCGGAAAGAGCAGAAAAAAAGGGAAAGATTCATGTGAGAAACAGTGAGAGGAGAGTCAGGAGGAAGACGAGAGGAAAGAAACTGCTTTCATTGAAGTGGCCAGTGAAGAGGAGCTATGGGGCTACAGTTTTCTATCGCAAAATTGTGGAGCAAACACTAAAGATGCAAACCTTGAGCAACTCATCCTCGGTAGCGTCGGGGAACTTCTCGTGGAGAGTGTCCTTCAGCACCTTGGAGATGAAACGCATCCCGTACCTGACAGACAGTGAGAGACGTTCGAGGTTAGACAGAGGGAATAAACAGCCGAACTCGTCCGCGCAGACAGCGACTCTGTGAGTGAGCGACGTACGGGATTTTGTCCACTGAGACGATGATGGCCGACAGGAACTTGTCGGTGATGGTCTTCATGTTCTTGATGGAGGCTTCCAGTCTCGTCCTCACCTCCTCGTGGGCCATAGCCTGCTCCGGCGTCACGTCATACGGCAGCTTACTGTTGAGGACGCGACAGAGAGAGAAGGAGAACATGAAGCTCTCAGAGTCCGTCAGGTGCTCTCAGAGAAGGAGCGTCAGACGCTTTCAGGCAACAGACTTCATGTAAGCACAAACATGGTTGTATTCATTAGAGTCCTTTAAACTAATTAAACCTGGGCGCCCTTTAATAATGATCTCTAAAACTTAAGGCATCATTTGGAAACACCTCCTTAAACCTTTATTTCTCAGCCTCTGCAGCAGATAGACACTTGAAATAAAAACCATTTAGGAGCTTCAGACGAAAAGAGTTAATAATAAAGCGTGTTGCCTAATTCTGCGTGCTTCCGAACGCTTCAGAGATTATTACTGAAGTCGACTCCGACAACAAACAGGAAGGCGGAAGGCAATAATATCTTGATAAGATATGAGCGTTACTCAAACAGTTTCATGTCCAAAAAAAGATTTTAAAAAATTAAAAACAAACTCCAGAAATTGAAGACAGCGTGTTTTAGTGCGCTTTAGTCTGATAACAACTGATTACATTTCAGTGGAAGATAATACGCTTGAGTTTAGAAGTGAACATTCTGCCTGAGACCAATTCAACAAACTGAACGAAAATTCTTTGTATTTGTTACTATTTCAGTATAACTGTCGTAACTTGAAATAGTTTTGAACTTTTCATTTCTGTATCGATAGCACTGATGCACGTTAGAGCTGGCGGAAACGGTATTTCATTTCATTTTGTATATGTAAATACTCAGAGAAACAACGATGAAGAGAATCTGAAGATTGTTCTGACTCTTGAAATAATTATCCCAGCTTGTCTATTCTTTAGTAACAGTTTAGGACACAACCCTGATTCCCAAAAAGTTTGTAAAAATTACTTCCTGTGATAATTTGCTGATCCTTTCTGACAAATGCTCAATTGAAGACAGTGAAATAAGACTTATAGGTATACGATATTATTGACTTGACTTTTGTAAAAATAGATCTTGTTAATCTTTGATCTTCCATCATGATCAGGTGTGAAAGGTGCCTCCTGTACGATCAGCTCACCTGGCCTCTCCGGTCTGCGTCTCCATCTGGTTGACCCAGCTCTTGTAGATGTCCACCGGGTCCGTCTTGATGTTTAGCGATTTGTCATCCATGATCTCCTTGACGACCGGTGCCAGGATCTGCCGCAGCGCGTTCTGGCCGCGCGCACCTCGGTGGAAGCTCACCACCATCTTGATGACTGTCGGGTTCCCTGTGACGATCTCCTTCATCTGGTCCACCTTCGACCTGCAGACGGTTGTTAAAGGCAACACGTTACTGTGTGTTCATGAACCGGGCCTCATCTAAACGATTACCGGCTGAGTTTTAGTGTCTGCTTCTCACTTGATTTCCTCCTGCAGGGCAGTTTTGAAGAGCTTGGCCAGCAGGTACTCCTCTCTCTGGTTGGAGGCGTAGTTGTACAGGGTGAAGATCACAGAGTCCATGAACTTTGTGGATTTATTCTGGGGCATCTGGAAGATCAGCTTGGCCAGATACGTGGGGTTGGTCTGAAGGGAGGCACATAAGTGGTTAAAGATCATTAGAGCACCGGCATCTTCAATAAAAGACTGAACAATTATTGTTGTCAACGTGTAGAATTGTTGAGCTGTGTGTGAATGTCAGCTGTGAACAGGCTCAGAGACGGATCTGTTACCTGTAGCAGGTAAAAGAGGTACTGGTAGGCCTCCAGTTTGATCCTCTTCTCCTTGCTGAGGGCCTTCAGGCCTCCTCTCTGCTTGTTCATCATCATCATGTTGGACAGCTGGCCCTTGTTCTTCTTGGTCAGCTTCTTGCTGTGGGACACCACCTCCTGCAGCGTGATCTTGTTCTTCACCAGCAGGCCGATCTTGATGTCCATCAGGTTCAGGTCGTTCTCCAGCTGCTGGTTGGAGCGGATGTTGGTGACCACCTCCTCGCGGAGCCGCATCAGCTCCAGCTCCTCCTGGAAGTCCTGGTCGCTGTGGTCCAGCAGGTGGACGAACTTCCTCACAACCGCCATCGGAGGATCGTCAGCGTTGACTGCGTGAAGACGGACATTTTTAGAGCCACGCCAACACCAAAAACCGGAGATCAACTCAGAGCAAAGCTGGGATTGTACTCACTGAGCGTCTTGTAGTCGTCTCTGGCCTTGTTGGCTCTGATGAAAGCTTGAATCTTCACCACTTCATTGATCTGCAATATAAAACAGCAATCACTTGGTTGATCAATAGTCTTCATTAGACCGCAGGAATCCACTGTGAGTCAGAGCGGAAATGACTACACACATGTCAGAGTGTTAAATGAGCCATCTGCCTCGCTCAAACCCCGCAGGACGAGGAGGAAATGTCAGCGGATGTGTCAGGGGAAATTTATGCGGAGTGATTTAAAGCCTCATTAGATGACAGTGTGATCTGTTTACTCTTAAATCCTAATGACTGTGACGGAACATTTACAATGACTCATGTTGGTTCGTTGGTCGAACACTCACGTGGTCTTGGAAGTACTTCAGACGATCCTTGTATTTCTTACGAGCTTGGTGCATCCGAACCATCGACTGGATCTGAGAAGGATGAAAAAACAAATCTGATGAGTGCAAAACACAGACATTGTAGAAGGAAATTAACTAAGTTTTCAGGAGGTCTCTGTTTCTCTTATTTCAGTATATAACAAAAAAAAAATTATCTTTTCAATATCTGGATTTTGTGCAGCATTGTGTGTGTGCAAGTTAATTAAAATCAAAGAACAAGTTTCTGATACGTCGAGCTTTTTAAAAAATAAATCAATACAGAGGTAAAAAAAAAAAAGGAAATCAGCATGAACTAGTATTTTTCACTGGTTTATAAAACGTTACCAGATAAAATGAGTTTCACCTTGACAGCCTCGTCACTGTGGTCCTTCAGATACTGCTTACGGTCTTTGAACTTCCTCCTCTGTTTGTAACCTTTCCAGTGGGCCTGAGAACAAAATCGATTGAGAATCAATAAAATAATAAAGTTTCTACGTACAAACTCAGGCGGCGTTCGTCCGTCTCTCACCTGTATGCGGGTCACAGCCGGGTCTTGGGATGTCAGGAATTCCATCCTCTCCTTCTGGCCTTTCCTCACCAGGTAGCCACGGCAACGAGCCTGCAGCTTGGCGATTAGCGTCTCATTGGCCAGCCACAGCTGCTCTCGGTTGTAGGCTGTGGTTACCCCGGAAACCACCGACTGACGGGAAGAATAAAACGTGTTTAACGTGGCGTTTAAAAAAAACTCCGTTCACGCAGCGCTGCACGCGGGCGGAGGAAGCGGAGGCCTACCTGGATGTCCTCCTTGTTGAGCTGGGTGTTGTTCTGGACGAAGCCCTCTGGCTCCACCCAGGTGCCCTCCTTGGTGTTCAGGTTGAAGTAGTAGTTGTGTCCTCCCTTCACCCAGTGCTTCACCCACTCACTGCCATTATCACCTGCACAGACAGCGTTAGAGAGGGCAAGTGAGCAAGATGGAGGCTCAACTCGGGCCAGTAACTAGAGAGAAGAATCAGGTGGAGCCCTTCATCGCTTGGAACATGATTTTTAATCAAAATATTGGACGATTTTATGTTTTTTATTCCTGAAAAAGCAGATCATTGTTTGAAAAGCTGCAGGAACTAAATGTGGATAGCAGTGTAACTACAGCTGCACAGCATGCTAAAAAAATCAGATTGTGATTTTGTTTGCCAGATTTTTAATTAGTGGGAATTAACACAATTTGTATTTCCTTTGAAAGAACTACACAAATCATGATGATGTGACATTAATCTACATCTAAAGAAGAAGATTTAAGACCAGAGTGACTCAGCAGCACTACAGTACTTCATTATGATGCTATCTTTACTGTGATTTAGATATTGTCATATTTCAATCATATTACAATTAATTGCGCAGCACTAAAAGTAACCTTAAGACCCCACATGAAGCTCATTTTCAGGTGCATACTTATTCTAAGTGTCTATTATGCTGTAATGTTCAAAAAACACATTAATCTTCTCACTGTTCGCTGCTGCAGCACCTTCATTCACCTTCTGTCTGAATGCTCTGTGTTTGTGCCCGTCTCTTTATGGTGCGTTTCTCAGCGGATCAAGTATTTTCATACTTTCACTGTATTTATGTCACAACTAGATCCGATTTATAATAAAAGATATCATGAAAATCTCACTATCGACAACATGGGACCTTTAAAACACACTTTAAAGTCCCAGAGAAGAGGCATCAGTCCTCCACGTTTGATCAGAAATGTACATTATTAACAGTAAAAACATTCATCCTTCCTCGTATTCATCCCTCACTTTGTCCTCACCTTCTGCCTTCTTCTCTGTTTTGATCCTGGTCAGGTCATCCTGGTAGGTCTGAGCACACTCAGAGGTGACCCCGTACAGTCCAGCTCCGGGGCTGCGCAGAGCAGCCAGGGTCTGAGCTGGATCTCCCTGGTCCACAGCCTCATTGATGGCCTGGATGGACTGTGAGACTGTGGATACAAACACCAATCAGCCTTTGTTCCAACATCACAGCTAGAAGAGCTGGTAGGAAACGTTCTGTAGTCTTTAGATTAAATATGTGAAGTGAACTGAGTGTGTGCTCTTACACTGCAGGGCCTCCTTTGTGTCCTGGTTTGCTCTCAGAATGGCATCCTGGATCTCATCCAGCCACAGCACAGCAGACGGGTCCTGGGTCTCCTGGAAGAGCACGAGAAAACATGTTCAGAAACTACCAGCCCGCAGCATCTGATCACTGTGTTTCCTCTTCACGTCGAAGTTGCACTGTTTGTATGCAACTTCCACTGAGTGACATCACTGGAGGCAGTTAATCAGATCACATGCAGCTTCCTCTGGATCCACAAAAGGCTTCAGGATACGTTATTCCCCCACACATGCAGCCGTCCTGCAAACACAGTTCACTGTGTCAAATTAGCGGCGTTGCCCTTTAATTCCCATGAAAATCTTCCACTTTGAATATATCCAGAATTTATCAACCGTACCAATAAATGCTCCTGCAGTCAAACAGACATGATGTCACACCAGCTCCTTCTGCTCCACTGGAGCAGGAAAATACCACAAAAAGACCTAAAAACGTCAGAAACGTCACCAGCAGATGTGTTTCTAGCAGTGTGGATTCCACTGGTTCACCACTCAGACCTCAATACTGAATCCAACCCTGTAAGATCATGGACTGTACTTACACCCAGCTACATCCAGATGGCGCACTCTGCCTCTGTATTAAATGGCTGCTTTCTAGAGCCCGTTAAAACAGGCGGCAGTTTGGTTTCACCTCCTCCTCCTCCTCCTTCTCGCCGTGCTCCGCCCCTTCACGTCGTGCATCGGGGTAGACGAGAGGAGGTGTGTGTGTGTGTGTGTGTGTGTGAAAGAGGTGGGCGGGTTACACTGATACCTGATCTTGCAGATTGCTTATGCATGGGGGGGGGGGGAGGTGGCTGTCAGCGAACATCTGCAGCAGCATGCAGCAGCAGCAGCAGCAGCAGCAGACGAGCTCTATCTTTATAGTAAACAGAGCCGTACCTGTGCGAGCGCTGATTACTGTTTGTACGTTTGCACATGGCGCTCTAATTGCTATTTGTGGAGCGATGAGTCACCGCAGCTGGCAGGAGGCGCTAGACAGGGTGTGGTGCCAGAGTGGGCACAGGACTGGAGGAGGGTGTAGCTCCGAGTCGTTGACGTTACAGGCACATCATGGAAATAGAGGAAGTGGAAGCTGAGGGGGTTGGGCAATAATTCTTCTTTATGTACTTCTCTTCTGCACAACACCTTTTTTTTTTTCTCAAACCAAAAGACACTATGAGCTCATTCACATCTTCAGCCACAGAAGTGTGTGAACGTTTGAAAAACACATGCAGAACAAAGTGGAGCTGCAACTATTGACTACCTACAACACAGAGTTTAACTTGTTATGAGTCTCAGTTTAATACTGATCCCTTTATATGACGTTAACGAGAAAAATCAGCCATTTCTGCGCAATTAAAATAATTATTTGCGGGGTCAGATGACGACGTGTCGACGGTCGGACGAGTCTTTAAATTTAAACGAGAGCTGAGGATGAATTGAGGAGTCTCAGTCTGAGGAAAGATGCAGCTCTGCAGTCGTTGACGTGGGTTGTTAAAGGTGTGTGTTATATAGATGTGAACAACAGGCAGCAACGACAAACTCACTATGGAGAAGATTATATAGAAGGCAGAGGAGGACATGAAGTCCGGCTCTAGATCGTAGATTTGATATCATAGTACAATCAGGACGTCTTGTCCGGCTTAGGGAAACACGCAGCGGCCTTTTCTGACATTGTTCAGAACCGAACAACTAATCAAAAATCAACATTCTTGCTATTTGCAGCCCACACGAATAGACCGAGACTTTCTCAGTCGCTGTGGTGATTGTCCGAGTTACAAAGTGAAGCGATATCCATCTGAAGAGGCAAACTGTAGTGGACTATATTGAGCTTGTTAGTCAGTAGAGTCTGGGCAGGACTTCCTGCTGTTTATCTAGGCACTGCCCTCAGCCCACAGTCAAAGCCAACTTCTGCCTGACTGTCTCTCTGACTAACTGCTCTAATACTGCAGAGTTAATGAGGCGGCACCAAGAAGCTAAGTCTCTCTTTGTTGTCCCCTCTCTTCTGCGAACTCCCCTGACCTCAGATCACCTGGAAACACCTCCGTGACGGTCTGACGGCAGCTCGGCCCTGCTGGTCTTTCTACATCTCATCAGCGCCGACCCCTCTGAAAAACCCAACAGGAAGCTCACACTGCTCTCTCATCATCATCATCATCATCACGGCCACATTCATCAACAACCAGAGGCCGGTGTGTGTGTGTGTGTGTGTGTGCCCATGGGTCTGCCTCATTTAGTATAGTGGTCAGCTTTCTGCCCTTTTATGGAAGCGAGCGGCTCGGGCCCGGCTTGTTATTTCCCTTGCTGTGAAATCGACAGGAAAATAGTTTAGGTTTTTTTTTTTTTTCCCTCTCCTCTCCTTTTTTTTTCCTGGGTCCTGCTGTGAAAGTGCGACAGGTTCCCACATGATGTATTCACGGGGTTTACGTGTAACCGATGCCTGTTGACATTTGGACCAGTGTGGGCAGCGGCCAGGCATTGTCCAGCTGTGATAAGAGACTTCCTTTATCTGTATTTACACAGAATAAAAACAGGCTCAGGACTGAAATGGACCCGCTGAGGGGCCGTTCTATTTACAGACGTTGTTCTAATGAAATCTGTCGCGAACGCTCGACTAAATACGTTTATTAGGGATTTTCACCTCCTCTTCACCTTCGCGCTCTGACGTAAAAACACAACCAGCTCCTGCAGTCTGAACCTCACCACCACCTCCTCCTCCTCCTCCTCCTCCTCCTCCGTCGGCCGTCGCTTCTCCGACGACTGGAAAACCGCCCAAACATGGTCGTCTTCCTTCAACATCATATGCAAACTGTGCTGCACGAACACACACGCGTACAAGAGCCACATTCATCGGCCCGCCTCACTCAAGCATCGATAACCAAAGGCAAATGAGTCAGAGAGTTTTGATGAACAGCTTTCGATAAAGACGGCGCTTCTGTTCAAAGTGCGTCCCATCGCTGGACGCACGCGTGAAAACAGAAAAATCTGAAAACTGAGGAGCCAGAGAGAGTGAGGAGGGACAACCAGACAGACAGATGGGTCACATATACGACAGGAAGTGAGTGGGGGGGGAAATATGATCACACATGACATCAGCAGTCTGGTGCTGTCATGTGGTGCTCAGAGGTCTGAGTCACATGGAGCCATCTGCAACCGCCATCGCTCTGAGATCCCACCACACAGCACAGTAATACATCTATTCAACACTTCTGCGTTACACTGACTTAACACATGCATTTTCAGAATCAATACCAAATGCTTAAATTGGGAAAAATCCTCCAACTTCCAGTCTTTAGGAGCTACTCAGAAACCTGAGCTCTCATCCAGCAGCTTCCTCCCTGAATGAGACCAAATACTGAACCAACAGCTGCACATTTCTGACCCCTCACAGTTTGTTTAAGCAGGACACTGGCATCTCTCTGCACCTACTATAACAACAGTACATACATACATACATTCAGTAGGACCATTAAAAGTGTAATTTGCATGAAATGGCCAGAATTCAAAAGGTAGCTCCGAAACTGTAGAAGGCAGCATAAACGCTTTCCGCTGATAAATTCAATCTAGCGACTAGCTGCTGTTAGCACGTAGCTCAGTTAGCCGTGGAGCTCAGCAGTCTGGATGTAGCTGTAAGCCAGATGCTGTTTGCATGCAGTGTTTGCATAATGTTCCCCTGAGTACCAGATAGACATGAAAAGGCAAACCACACAGGGAAAGACCAGCACATCCATCTTCTACATGCAGCTCCATGCAGCAGCTCTAGTATGTCGTGCGTCTCTTACATGAGCCTTCTCCCTGCGGGCCTCCAGCAGTATGTCATGGTAGTGCTGAGCCACCGACGGGTCCACGTCTGTGAGCTTGGCTGAGGAGTTCTGGAGCATGGCCAGGGTCTTGGTGGGGTCGCCTTCATCCAGGGCCTCGTTGATCAGGCCGATGGCGGCAATACCTGCAAATACACAAGCAGACGTACAGATGAATGACTTCATCAGTCTATGATCACAATTAGGGCTGTTGCAATACACCCGTACGATGATATCTGTGATATAAGTATCTGGGTGTGAGTCAGTCAGTCTCTTACGTTCATGCTCCTCCTGCACAGTCAGGTTGACCTGGTCGATACAGGCCTGAATGTCGTTCCAGGTCAGGTAGTCACTGCCCTCCTCTCTGGCTGCTGCCTTCAGACGCATCAGTTCATCCATGTACCTGAGGAACACACCGGTATGTTACACACACACACACACCAACAACAACCCGCCTCGGTCCAAAACCTCAGACGTCGCCGAGGCGTCGTGTCCTCACCTCTGTGCGTATTCATCCTCCACGTTACTGAGGCCGGTGACGGAGCTGGACAGCTGCTTCCAGAGGGCGGCTCGGTCCCCGACGTCCAGCGCCTCGTTCATCAGCACCACGGCTGACAGCATCTCCACGGCAACGAGCAGCTCTGGGTGGGACAGCGAGCCCTGCAGCAAACACGCCACAGATTGACCTCATATGTCAAAGTGCCAAACATTATGTTGACGGTGTCTTGATTTGTGATCCGATAGTCAAGTCGGACGAAACATGGCCCGACATCAAACCGTGTCGAAACAAACTGTGTGACAGCTGCACTCTTTTAAAAATGGCTGGAAACGTTACTGTGTGTGTCTTTCAAGCAGACTGATAATAAGCTAAGCAGCTAAAAATTATTCACATTACTGACTCGTCTGTTTATAAGAAGCCCATCAACAGCCTCTACAGCCGTGGGGAAATATCTTCAAACTGCTTGTTTTGTCAGATCCAACAAAAGATTATTTAATTTACAGCGATATAAATCTGTCAAATCTTCCATTTCTTTTAAAGTATACCAGCGCTGCTTTGGTGTTTGTGCTTAATAAAGAACAACTGACTGATAACGAGTGAACGTAATCTATTTAATCACAATCATGATCCTCAATCTGAACTGCAGTTGCCTCCGCTGCCCTGCAGACTACAGCCCGACCTGAAGTAGTTCATGAATCTCTCCACCATGAAAACACAGCGTTGCATTCAAATCACAAGCTCCTCATCTTCCACGCCATCAGTTATTGTACTTATTATAACTCCTGCTGCACCAGAGGAAGAGCCACGTGAAGTCAACCATCCAATCAGCACAGACATCTAGTTGGTAACACGACTCTATTGGTTTGTTAACAGCAGATCTGCTAGTTGATGAGGTTATGTGAAGTTTAGAAACGGAAGTATGAGGAGATTAAATATCTCTACGATCGAGATCAGATTGCTCATCCCTCGACAGTAAAGTAAAGTCCCTGTAGAGCTGCAGCTAACAATTATTTCCACTCCTGACTCATGAGTTTCGTCTAGAAGATGTCATGAAATAGGAAACTAATAAAAAAGAAAGTTCCCGAGGCCTCGTTATCTCTCAAATGTCTTCCGTTTGGTGCTCGCGCCTATAAAGAATAATTAACTGATAATCCGAATACGAGGAGAGCAAACATTTGTTGCTTTTAATATGTACGTTATCATTTGTGTTTTTATTTCACCCACAGCGTCTCAAAGTCTCATCAGGTCAACATGTCATAAACTCTATTAGCAGCGACGGTGAGAAATACAGTTAACTGTAAAAGAAAAAATAGGTTGGTGTGGTGAGGAGAGCAGTTTTCACTTTCAGGTCAACTGCTTCTGTAGTTTGGCCCCAAAAGCCACATGACCACGTTACTGTGTGTATTTGTGTGTACTTGGTGTGAGTGTGTACCTCCGGGCTTTGCTGCTGCAGGCTGACCAGCTCTCTCTGGTACAGGTCTGCAGCGCTGGGGTACACCTCAGGCAGCTGAGCGTCAGGGTTCATCAGCTCCTCCACCGTCTTCTCTGGAACGCCCTCCCTGATGGCAGCGTTGATGCGCTCCACTGCCTTCAACACTGCACACAGGACAGTAAACGTCACGTGTGAAACACAAGGAACTGAGAAATTGCAAGAAAAATGTTGGGAAAGGTCCCAAATTATGCTCAAATTCAGATTCATGCATTCATCTTTACATGCTTTAACAATCCAGTCAATCGCAAACTGTTTACAAATTATAAATATTGAAGTTAGCGAGATCGCTGAGTCAAAATACTGAACGCTCAGCAGACTCAACTGACTGATTATTTTCTCAGCACTTAACCGCGAGTTAACTTGTAATATTAAACCTCGTTGTATCACTAAACATCTCCTCTAGCACAGCGCTGCTCCTGCTAGAGTCACGCTAACTGCAATACAGAACTCCCATAAGGAAAACTGTTAATTTAAGGGCAGAAAGCGATAATTTGTACTTTGAATGATAAGCTTTGCATATTTCATGTATTAAACTTGTAATGAATCTTGTTCAGGGTTTTTACCTTAATTTGCTGAAATGGAAATCAAATTTTAATTTGATTTACAATTGTGACACAAAGGTACAGAATATTTAAACTTTCTTTATAATCCAAACAGACACAGAAATCTCACTTTCTACCATATGTGAGATGTAAAACGTGTGTGTTGTGCGCGTACTCTTCTGGTAGCCTGCCGCGATCTCATTGGCCACGTCGATGCCGCTCTGCAGCTCATCCTTCGTCAGAGCTTCTCCTGGAGACAGCTGACAAAGACGGAATAAAGTTGAGATTAACTCACAGGAGAAAACCTTTTAATTTTTTCCTGACATAATCGCACGGCTCGGTTCCCCACCTGCTCTTTATTCTCTCGGTCGGCCTGCAGCTGTTTGAGGTACCAGCCTTTGTTCTGGGCCAGCAGGTTCTGGATGCCCATGGCTTTCAGGGCCTCAAATAGTTTATCCTCATCGCCGCTCAGCAGCGCCTGCTCCGCTGCACTCATGGCGTTGCTCACTGTGGGAGGGAGGTTGACATTTAACTGCTGTTGTCCCGTGGAAACCGCGACGAATTAACACATCAGCGTTCATGTGACTCACCGTTGACCTTGTTGACGTTGCCCTGGATTTCAGCCTGCGTGAGGAGCTCGTCGTAGATGTCTCTCTCCGCATCGGCGTTCTCCATTTGCTTTCAGAGCAGAGCGACAAAAAATACAGTGAACAAAACTAACTTAACCACGGCTCATCATCACAGGACTCCACAGAAAAACACATCTCTTTCTCTTCTCTTGCGCTGATATTTGGGGTTATTTTGGTCATTTATTTGCTTTGTCTGTTGGTAAGCATCCTTTTTTTTTTTTATTTCAGGTTATCCAGTGACCCAACACACATCCTACATGTATCCCTCACTGAATCTGTGAGAAGACGATGGAGTGATTTTGTTCTTGTCACATTTCTTTACTGGAGTCATTTCTGTCGCCTCAGTGGTTTGAGCGGTCTCAGCATTTTACTGTCTGATGCCAAAATGTTCTTCTGCCTCAGGCCGTATGTCCAATTATTTTACTAATGAAAAAGTGGACGATTTGTAATTATATGGGCCTTTTATGGTCTCTTAAGGATAACATGCCCCAGGACACCATATACACCATCCATCCATCCGTCTGTGATCCCTCGGTGCTAAGACTTCGTACCCGTTTGCGTGAGTTGGCCACCTTCTCTCCTTTGGCCTGGTAAAGTGTGTCGTGGTACTGACGAGCGCCGTTTGCATCCAGGTTGACCAGCATGGCGTTGGGGTTCTGCATGGCAGCCATCGTGCCCTCTGGGATGCCGTGGTCGATGGCGTCGTTGATGGCGATCACAGCAGCGTGCACTGAGGATGGAGGAGAAGAAGGTGAGCCGTTAGCTTAGCATAGAAACTGCAAGAAGGGGCACGCAGAAACCTTTACACTCACTAATTAACACATTATATCTTGTTTGTACAAAAAGTGTAATAATGACAATTTATATTTCTTGGCCTGATGTCTGGTTTTGTATGAATCAAACAAACAAGGTATAAAAGTGTTAATCACTCAGCTTCACTTCGCTTTTTGTATTTACCTTCAGCCAGAGCTAAGCTAGCTGCTTACCCCTTTTTTGTAGTCCTAATGCTAAGCTAACCATCTCCTGGCTGTAGCTTTATATATATAATGAGAGCATTATTGATCGTCTCAACTTTTCCGTTTAATATCATCAACCAATATCTAATCATGTGGAATGAAATTAGATTCAGTTAGATGCAATTAAATGTGAAATTTGTAGGAAATGAGCAGCATTCAAAGGCAGTTTCAGAATAAACGGGGGTACTGTTAATGCTGCTAACTACTGTTTACTCTTCCACTGTAGCGACAAGCTGCTGTTATCAATTAGCTCAGTTAGCCATGAAGCTAAATGCCCCCATTAGCTGTCAAAGTGTGTTTCTCGATGACTTAACGAGACAGAAGAGAAACTTTAATTCAGACGAGTGTACGATTGTATTTTCCTGTTTAATAAGGAGAGATGATGCAAAACATATTCTTTTCTCAACATTTAGTGAGTTGATCTTGTTTACTTATTAAACATACATGCAAACTTGCTGCTTTTTTATCAGATTGTTGCGTCTTGAGGTACAAAGTGGTATTATGACACAAGACGTGCTGGTGCTAGCTGATTAGCATGCTAATGTTTTTGAAAACTAACTCTGGCCATATCTTACTAATCGCACCTTTAACTCTGAAAATATTAATTGCTGCTTTTAACAAAAAGGCAGGAAAACCCAAAACCAATGTATCATCAAAGTCTACAGACATAATAGAGCTGAAACAAGGTCACTTCTATTTACAGGAACATCGACTCATCATAATTGGAGCTGTGTAAATAAACGATTGACGAATCAAAATATGCGCTGACGTCGGGAGACTCCAGGATGTTCTGATCCGTTTCATTATGAAAGCATGAGTCAACTAAACTACAGTGTAACGAGCAGAGATCAGGTCCCGCCCCCTCCCCGTGACATCCGAGCCCCTCTCATACATGCAGCCTCGTCCACGGACAGCTCATTGGCCAGGATCCCGCCAATCTTGCTGAAGGCGGGCATCTGGATGCCATACTTCTCCAGCTCGCTCTTCATGTTGTTGATCTCCTCCTCTGGGGGAGAAGACAGAGCAGAAGGAACAGATCAACAGACGGAGGTGTAGAAACAAAAAGAGAGGGGAGAGGGGAGCAGACGGGGGGCTGGGTGAGGGAAGTGAGAGTCTACGGAGACGGACTGTTCCTGGCTCGTGTGTGATAATCACATTTCTGACTCTGGCTCTGGGACAGAGCGCCGAGCGGGAACTGACAGGAAAAGCTCTCACAGTCACTAATGAGTTTAACATTTCCAGCAGCTCCTCCATGAAAAATCAAAGCTCCTCCTCTCAGGGTGTCGACACACACGACACATCTAAACTCCACGTTAACTCTGGCAACGTGGGGACGTTTGTAGCACTCTGGATTTAAGATGACATAACTGGGCTGACAGGGAACAGATGAGGAAAACAGATGCACAGACTCGTGTTCACACTCTTACCGGTGAAATCCACTTTTCCATACAGGTCCTGGATCTGAGGGGCCAGGCCGAGCTTGAACAGGTACAGACTGCAACAGCAGGCAGAGATACAATAAGTAAAAGACACATGAGAGAGGAGGTCACACAGGAACCGGAACAATACAGAGACAAACTCACAAAACTATTTTGTGCGTGACTAAACAAAAAGACATTTGAGGACGTCATCCTGAGCGTTGCATCACTAATTCACATCTGTCACTATTTTTTTGACATGTTATAGACCAAACAACCAATCAAACAAAGGGAAACCAGGCTCTTAGATAACCACCAGTGATGTCACTCAGTGGCTAAGGTGCATTGTGGGTAATGTAGGTGTCAGGTGTTGAAAAGGTAGAAGAATGTGTGGAGCTGAAAAGTTGATATCTTTGTTTCTGCTGTGTCGATTTTGATCCTTTGGTTTTAATCCGTCCACAGTGAGTCCAACAGCGCAACAGGACTGCTTTCAAAACCTGGCAACTACATTACCCACAATGCAGCTGAGCTGACAGGATGTAGTTTATCACCATGGGGCCACAAAATGCAGCAGTGCTCAACAAGACCTTTACACTTTATTGCGTAGAATTGGTGGAGTTAACTGACCGATTGAACAACGAGTGTTGTTAGATGCAAACTAAACTACATAACAGACATAAATCTGAGGTTATGTTAATTGTTGACAGTATGTTATAGACATCATGTGGAGAACAGGTAGAAAAGGCCCTGTCTGGTTCTCGACAGCAGAAGTCTTTGACCTGAATCTCAAAAATCATGTGAAATATGTTTTTCTTGTTGCTCCACAGTCGTCCAAGAGAAACCACCTGCTGCAGGTCCAGTCCAGTTTTTAGTTTTTAAATCCTGTGAATCAACCTGTGGAGATACAGTAGCCTAACACAACAACAACAACAACAACCAGACACCATGTTGTTTGTGACATGTGGTTTTTAAGAATCAGTGAGCGTGCTGCTGTGGCATCTGGGTGTTTCTGGTTTGTGTCTGGACGAGTCACACAGCCCGTTTGTGTGTACGTATGTGGGCACACACACAAACACTAACGCCGTGTGTGTGTGTGTGTCTGCATCTTTACTACCTGAGGTGGAATGCTCTATTCGTACCTCGTACCACTGAACGCCTCTCTGCTGAAAAACACCCACCTCATAAAAATGTCACAGATGTGAAACATGCTCAGTCTGCAGGGAGCACACAGCCTGGCAGGTGAGTCGTGATCACTCAGGATCCAGTAAATGAGGAATTCATTTTAAGCATTATATCTGTCCGTTGCCCCTGATCCACTGTTTTAAACACTCTAAACAAATCAGCAGAGGAATGTAACCAGCGGTGTGATTGTGTTAAACATGCTGCAGCTCGAGGCCTCGTCGTACAGTCGGACACACACAGAAAACAGAAGCAGACACAGTACCTGAGTGCGTGTATACAGTAGATGCAGCGTGGCATGTTCTTTCTGTCATATATGTCTGTGGTTTCAGGGTAGAAGATCTGAAACACAGACGGGAACAATGAGTCAACATGAGCACTTTCAGCAGGTCGGTGACGGCGTGTCGGCGTGTCGCAGCATGTGTGCAGGAGTGAATCAGGATATTAGAGCTTACACAATGTAAATGTGCATTCACACGCCCCGGCATTGTCTGAGCGCTGCAACCGAAGTGGAACTTCTGCAGGCAGTGACTTTTATTTTCTGCTGCAGCTGCCAACTGGTGGGATTTTGGGGCCGATACTCTACAGATTCATGCCATCAGGGCGACAAATATTCAGAGTTTGCCCAGAGCTGACATGGTGGAAAGTTCTCAGAAAAGCTCTTCTGCTATAATAGGCCTCTGTTTGTTTCTATTAGACTGTGTAGTCACTTAAAGGAGCATTTCAGTGTCCTGTCTACAAAACAGTTTACAGATCCTCGGCTCTCTCTCCTCTCCAGTGGATTCAGCTCTTTACACCACAGTATGAAAATCCACTTTGTTTTAGCAAATCTATAATATACTTCTACTGTTACTGTGTTGTTGTACGCGGCATTAGCCCAGGAGCTGTTTACCCAGACAGGCCTGGGCTAGCTGGTTAGCATGCTAAACATTGCAACACAAAATAAAAACTGTTATTCCTCCACATTCAGGGGAAAATTTGGGTGCAGTCTCGACTTGTTTTCAACCAAATTTCTTACACATCGCACCTTTAACGGCTCTCTACTGCTGTGTGTGTGTGTGTGTGTGTGTGTGTGTGTGTGTGTGTGTGTGTGTGTGTGTGTGTGTGTGTGTGTGTGTGATATACCTTTGGCAGTCCCTTCTCTGACATGGCGTTGAGCCACTGGATGACGTTGTCTGTGTGTCTGAAATGGAGACCTGTGGCCTGAAACAGAGGAACAACAAACGTGTGGTTCAGTCTCGACTCAAAGACTCAAATCAGCCTCATTCACACCGACCGACCGACCGACTTCACGCTACAACACAAAGCAGGGAAACACACGAGAACCACAACGACAGATCTCAGACTGACACGATGGAGACGAACAGGTTCTTTTTAACAGCTCCATTAATGGCAGGAAAGGTGTTTCTGGTTAAATGACACGTCCACTTTTAGCTTCACAGTAGTGATGATGACGGTTTTACTTCATTTATTTGTCACTTCCTGCTTTACAAACATTATAAAAATGGCCCCATTAAGAGGATGGTTGAGATAACAGTGTGAAGAAAAATAGAGCATGTTAATTTGAGGATGAACTTTCCTTTCAAAAGGTTATCGACAACCACCACCGTTACATCTTCTGCACTATATTTACCGATGACATAAGCTGCCAGTCACTTTGCAGATTGCATGCTGCTGATGTGTAAATACAGAATCAAAGTTCTCACCTTGTAACGCGTCTGCTCGCGGTCGTAGATCTTCTTGAGGGAGACGGTGTGCGGGGCGAAGAAGTTGCCCAGTTTGGCCAGATAGACGCCGTTCCTGAGCCCCTCCTCCAGCTCCGTGGTGGGAGGCAGCTCCTCGTCCAGGCAGGCCTCCATCCATCTGTAAGGAGAGCAGAGCGGACGCACGTCACAAACCACAGCACGCACACGGAGGAAACATACATCCATGTTGAAGTACACCGCTCGGATCACATTGACGCTGCAAGCCACACGGCAGAAATTCGAAAGGATTCGTGGCACCGGAAAACAGAAAGCTGTGCTCAACAACTGATGAAGACACAAGCAGCTTAACATTAAAACTTTACCACACAACGACTCGTGCACACATGTGTAGAGTGAAGCCACATAAGTAATATAAATGTTAAAGCAGTGTGGCTTTATGAAACTTGCACTGCCATCACGCCGACCAAATCCCTCGACAGGAAGACAGACGTACAAATACCTGGCACAGTACTTCACCCCAACCAGTCTGTGCTGGTTCCCACCACAAAACCTGTCTCCAGGATCCCACCAACGAATATTATCACGGCTTCGTTAACCCCTTGTTCCTCAGACTGGACTTGGCCACTCGTGGTGCTTTAAAGGCTAACGTCAGCAGCTCGTGGTACAACCTTCCAATCTGAGTGGGAGCAACTTCACTGCTTGACTTCAGTTCAGTTTTGGTCATTATATTCTGTCAAAGGGGAGGGCAACATTGACATATGTCAACATTTGGGACTGTCTTGCACAAATCAGCACTAAGAATGTGACCTCAGCTAGTTGGCTCCCAAGACGTGAGCACACTGGTCGTCAAAAGGACCATAACACATTGAAATTTGCACATTTTTTATCAACCTCAGGTAAAGTTAATTCAGGAGCCTCTTGTGTATGACGTCTACATGACAACAGAGTCAGAGAGGACGTCTGAACTCATGTCAGTGAGAACCAAAAGGAATAAAAAAACCGATGAGAAATTAAAGAAAGTGAACCTGTTCAGATATTCTACAGTATATAGGGAGCCTTAAAGGATCATTTCTCATCTTTTGAGTTCAACCTCACAACGAAAGCATCCTGGTAAAAGATAAACACGCGATCATGCGTGACGTGTGGATTGCGGAACAGCGCCTCTCGTCTTCTTGTGAATTATTCTGCACCAACAGAACTCGTCCGTCTCTGCAGCTCCGGGACAACCAGCACCTCCAGCAGCACGGCTCGCGGCAGCCTCTCCTCCTGAACACCAGGTTCCCAGCATTCCTCAGGTGTGACATTTCATTTCTTTGAGCTCATGATGTGGAGTCACATTCCTGCAGCGTGCCCGTGTTCAGCTCTGGGCCACAGAGGACACATGCTGAGCTCTGGACTGGATTCCACCACCTCATGTCATCGCCGTCCAGTAACCACGGACGAGGACGGTCCAGTTTGGTTCCTTTAACTTAATCGCAGCAGGAAACGAACCATCCTGGTAACTCCTGTCACTCGTTAGATATCCATCTGCTGAGAGTTCATTTATCAGGAGGAGTCGCAGCGTTCTCCTTCAGCGAGCCCTCATTGATCCAATCTGCATCGCTTATTTCCACTTCACTAACTGATTTCAGAGACACAAACTTAAAGCTCTCAGTCACTGATCGTATATGAGCAAAAATCCCAGGATGCAGCGGACAGCGCCAGGTGTTTTGCTCGTGTGGAAGCCGGTAAGGTAACAGCTGATCGCTCTTTATGTGCCGTCACCGACC
This sequence comes from Diplodus puntazzo, assembly GCA_963678695.2. Lineage (NCBI taxonomy): Eukaryota > Metazoa > Chordata > Actinopteri > Spariformes > Sparidae > Diplodus > Diplodus puntazzo. Next base: position 3,427,760 of record OZ023155.1, on the reverse strand, counting down.
AGCTGATGGTTCTTTTGTAGAACATTTGCTGTCAGAAGATTACTTTTTACATCTAATCCCATTAAATATCAGATACTTTAAGACTTTCACTTTCACCAAAGTAATATTTTACTCAAGTCTGACTTTAGGGTAATTTTATAACACCTGCGATCTCCAGGTCCAGTTACATTCAGTTATATTCACTGAGCCACACAGATTCTAACAGATGGATCAGAAGGCAACTTCAGAGGAAAAGTTCAGGAAATCTACTTTAACTTCCTTTTCGTCCTTCTTCAGCTTTACTAACGTCACATGTGGCACTTTTCTCATTCCGTTTCTTTACTGGGGAAAGATCAAAAATGTATTTTATTCTACTGACGCCTGATGTTTTGTGCCTGAATCCACAGTAAAATGTGCGGCTGCCTGTGCTGCACTTTCCTGTAAATCAACAGCGTCACAGTTTCTTCTCCCAGCAGCGTCCGCCCCGCTTTTATTACGGCCTCCAAATATCAGCTCTGATTATGAAAACCTTGAGTTTATCGTTGGCTGTGTGGAATTTCACAGTGTGAGGGCGAGAGGAGGGAGGTCAAACACAAACAGCCTCCCTCTTTTCATCTGCTGAGAAAACACTCCCACTCTTCTCTAACTAAGGTCTTTGTCAGGCAACAACAAGGTGAACTGTATCCTGGGCAAGATTAAAAGATTCCTTTCCTCCCACAGAGACCCCGACTACACACACACACACAGACACACACACACACACACAAAAAACCTTCACTCACTGAATTCAATCAAATCCAAACTAATCTTACATCTCTACCCGCGTCCTGATCGAGCCTCATTCTCAGGGATTCTTGCGCAGACATTTCGTCCTCATACAAAATAAACTCAGACACACACTTTGCAGTGGACGGGCCGACTCGCAGCCAGCTGAAACAACTCCCCTCCCAGGAAGTCGTGACATGGGGTCTCCAGACAGGCCCGCTATTGAGGCCGAGGTGGCCGACCCGTGGCCCCGGGGCCTGGGCCTGCCAGGCAGGAACAAGCCCCCCCTTTCACTCCACACCGGAGCAGTGAAAGGCTCCATAAAGACTGCTAACTAATGGCTCCTTTATCACAGCCACACACCCTTTCCAGGCCAGCATAAACACAGACACACCCTCCACTTAACCAGTAAGAACATCAGCTATGAACGAGATTTTAAAATGTCAAGCTGAATTCCAACAACGTCCGACAACAGCCAGAATAAACGTCAAGCTGTGACTGTGACACTAACAGACATGTCGACAAATTAAAAAAAACAGCCACAAGTATGAAAGCATTGTCTGGAATTTTTTAAGAGTTAGTCGAGCTAAACAAACAACACGTCAGAGGAGGTGTGAGCGAGTCCTCCGAGACAAGCTAGCTCAAGGCTAATGCTACATTCATGTCATACCAGGCAAATCAACATAAAGCGCAGCTAGCTGTGATTGTAATCTGGAGATATCAAAATGTTTTAACAACCACAGTAAGAACTACATGGAGAGGTCAAATGTCTGCAAACATCCAAATTAAAACCTAATACTATCTTTAAAATAATCAAACTAGAAAATTAAAAAGAAGAAACAGACAAACATTGTTGGAATTTGTGTATTTGCAATTTGCAATTGACAAAATCTGGCTGTAACCAGGTTAAGAACTAGCATAACTAGCTAGCTACACGCTTAAAATGTTTGCATCAGAATACAGAGAGCAGACTCTTATTATCTATTGATCCTTTGGGGGGATGAAATATCAATTCTAATGGAATCAATGAAACCAATAATAAAAGGAATTGCTGGTTTATATCGGCGTGAATTTGTTAATGAGCTGCAAATATGTGACATAGAAATGCAGCTAATCTAATTAGCAAACGGTGCTAATGGGGGTGGACATTCTTGTTGTAACAATAGGGCATTTTTCCTGTTCATCACATAAAGCTGATGAGGTGTGAACGAAGGATAAATGTAAGAAACCACTTTGACTGACGTGAAACAGCCGTCTGCTGTTCACAGGACAACATGGACACACAGAGGATCGTTATCTCCTCCCTCCTGAGATCCTGTGTGTGGACAGGAAGCTGCAGTCAGTGGCGAGGTCGGAGGTCAGTCTCATAGGAAGAGCTCCGCTACTGACCACCGTCTGTCCAGGAAGACACGGACACCTCTCCGGCAGGAGCGTCTCCGGCCGCTCTCGAGGTACATCCTCTCTCACAACGCCGCCGCGGCTGCTGCAGCTTCTCCTCCAGCTTCACCGAGAGGACGGAGAAGATTGTTTCTCTGCAGGGGGGTCTGGTAATAACGCTCAGTGTGTGACGATGAAGAAACTTTGGACTTCAGTTGCAAACTTCCTCTTTCCCAGGAACCACTCTGAGCCTTCCACTGCAGTTAATGTTTAATAACTTCTGGGCAATAACATCAGGATTAACCCACCTGACCACAAGCCTGGTTATAGAAGCGCTCAGTATTGTTATCTGGTCCCTGTGTGGGAGCGGCCTGATGGGGTTCATTGCTGCATTGTTTAGAGAAGCGGGGTCAGGACTGTAAAGACACAATGATCGTTTGTGTTTAGAGTGCCGCTGGCTGATGTGTCAGATATGCGTCTGTGATATGACAGAAAGAGAACTAGAGATAATTTTAAAATAATCAGTCTGAGCTGAGAATTGATTAGCGATTCGCAGATCAAAAGCTTTTAATTTGTGGTGAGTCCTACATAATTAAATGCACTGGTGCAATATAATCAAGGAAATGTTAAAGGAATGGTCACATATGTGTTAATAAACTTTCACTTTTCGACCAAATGTAGCCAGATTTTAGTCTGCGTGTCTTTTCAGATGAACGTGATCAACTGGAAGTAACATCCTGAATGCGGAAACTGTCACGTCAGCATGTTAGTCAGATGTTCTTCACCACATTAAGTGCATAACTGGGATTACACACCCAGATTTCTGCTCAGTCAAGCAACTTTTAATTCAGGCGTCAACACTCAGTCTGATTTCATTCTGTTCTCTGATTGTTCCGTCTGAGAACCTCACAGAAACCAGACGGAGGCGTTTCAGTGAATTACGGCTTTAAAAACAGAAACGCTGCAGGATAACAAACATCCTGCTGGACTAAATCCTGTCAACTTAGCTGATTGTGTCACCGAGTTTACAGAGAAAAACATACATGCTTTGATTACTGAAGTGTTTGAGATTTAAAAAACCTTAACAGAGACATATTCTGCTCAGTTTCAGGTCAAAATTCAGGTTTCTCGTCCTGTCCAGTGCTGCAGGTCTGTGTCTTTAAGGCCCCGCCTCCTGAACATGCAGTCTGCTCTGATTGGTCAGCTCACGCACGCCTGAGCCAGCGCTATTCACCGCGTCTCCTGTCAGCTCTCAGCTTTCAGTTGATCTCTTCAGCTTCACTAGCATGAATATCAGCATAAATTATGCAAATGTCACAGAATTAAAGGCGGGCTGACTGACGAGGCGTTTCAGGACCAGTGTTTTCTGTGGGAAAGAGGAGCTCCCTCTGATGCTGACTGTGAACTTTTTAACTCTCACAAAACAAAATAGCGTAGCAGCTCTCTGTTCTTTAAAACAACAGACACAAAGTGCTGCTGTTCACCAAACACTTCCTGTTGTCTCACAATAAAAACCTCCAGCAAAAGATCCCAATCAGCTGCTGCTCGTCTCTTTAGTGCGACAGCAGAGATCTTAACGAAGGTTCAATGAAATGCTAATCAGTGCCATTATTTTGACAGATATTGTGATATGAGATTAAAGTCACATCAAGTTAATTCGTAACAAGCACGTTCTCTCACATCTGAAGGAAACAATCTGTAGCGCCGCGATGCTTCGATACGTTGTAAATACATCGAGACTTTGATAGCATGTCAATTTATTCATTGAGCTTTGGGAGACTGTGATGAGTATTTCTCCAATTCTTCTGACTAAACTAAAGAAAAATCTACGTATCAATAAATAAAGAAAACAATCACCAGTCCCAGCCCTCGTTAGTTGGGTTTTAAACACCGCTGGATGTTTGTCTCGACCACATTTGTCTTTATTTCGCTGCCTTTCTGTCAGAAATCAGTCAGAACTGTCAGTCAAACAGCCTCACAACCACGACTCGAGCCTTCAGCTAAGCCGAGGAAAACCCCCTGCTGTAACGTTCTTAATAATGCAACTCTGTCCAAATACACATGAAACAGACCGTACAAGGACAAACGTTATGCTAATTTTAGACCGCAGAGGGACTGAAGTGTGATGGACTGTCGGGGGAAAAAAGGTTCAGTGACGACAAACAGTAGAAACAATCAACAATGTCCCGTTCTGAGTCGTCCCTGACATTATAAATACGTCCGCGTCTGGAAAAGGAAAGAGGGGGAAGTGCAGCGTGTTAACAGAACAGCTGGAGAGGCAGATAACATGTGGACGCTCCACTGCAGCACAATGTCAAGGTACACACACACACACACACACACACACAGTCTGTTTTCTGATTAAAGATGTATTTCTAAGAAAAGTGTCGGTGTGGTGAAGACGATCTCTAATCGTGGGAATCAATAAATCACTCCTCTGTGTACAGCAGGTGTTTCATGAACTGTTGCACTGGCTGGGAGAAAACAAGGAGTGAAATGACAAGAAGGAAACACACACACACACACACACACACACACACACACACACACACACACACACACGAGTGCCAAGTTGTCCATTACATGCTTTGCTGCAACACTGGAATCTGTGCACCAACTGACCTCGTCCTCTCGGCACTCAAACGACCCGACAGCAGCTGGACTGACACTGTGTCACTGTGTGAAATCCAGACTCGGTGTGTGAGAGCGTTTCTCCTCTCAGCCGCAGCAAACTTCACAGCTCGTAACACTGAGCGCTTTGTGTACGTTAACGTGAGAAAAACTGCAATATCGTGTCACGTCTCACACTGCACGCTCGCTGCATCGCTGAGTTAAAGCTGAAACAATTAGCTGGTTATCGATCGGAGGAGTGAAAGAAACACGTCTGCTGATCAATTAAAAAGTACAAGTCAGTCTTGTGGGCAGACGAGATGAATCTGGGGGGTTGTGAGATTATGACAAGACGCACACAAACACACACACAACGTTGTGTTTCTGTCACTTTTAAGCAGTGCTATAAAAAGTCAAACTTATAGTAAAGGTATTGTGTTGAAATATTACTTTAGTAAAAGTGAAACTCATTCATGTGGATAATATTTGAGTAAAAGTCTTAAAGTATCTGATATTAAATGTACTTAAGTGTCAAAAGCACAAATAAAAGTAAATTATTCACATGTATTTATAAACTGTATTCTAGAGGTCAACCAATTATTGATCAGATATTCTGATTATCAGACATTTCTAAAAAAACTGCATTAATTTAAAGATGCCGTAACGTGAAACTCAAGTCACTGAATAAATGTAGTGCAGTGGAAGTGAACAGTAGCAGAAACTGTACTCAGTTACAGTGGTTGAGTAAATATACTTAGTTACATTCCATCACAGCTCTTGAGGACAAACATCAGCATCAACATCAGTTGATTAACCGATCAATCACTGCAGCTCTGCTGTTATTGGCTGTGACCTTTGACCCTCAACAATCATCCGTCACGTCTGACCCTCAGAGACGCCACCGACCACAGTCCAGGTAATCTGAGTGCAAATACCAGCTGAGGGCTGACGTACTTACAGAAAGCCCTGCAGGCCGGTCAGGTGATGGGGGTGGTGGGGGTGATGGGGGTGATGGGGGTGGTGGGGGAGGGGTGACAGATGAAACTGCTGTGTCAGCTCGGCTCTCTATGACTGAGAGGTTTCATCACCATGCAGGATTCACAGACCGTTCCCCGACTGTGACGGAGATCCAAACCTGAGCAGCAACTCGTAGTGTCGGGTTTCACAGACGACCAGGTGAGGAGGAGGAGGAGGAGGAGGAGGAGGAGGGGCGGCGCTCCTGCAGGGCCCTCAGGAGCACTGATCCCTCTCTCTTTCATTCCCTTTTCATTCCCACATTCCCCGCTGCTGACTTCCCGCCTGTGACTCAGGCCTGTTTCCTAATCTCCCCCTCAGCTCTCAGCAGGTAACATTTACACAGCAGCTGAAACGCGGCGCTCAGAGCGGAGACGTGGACCTCAGATGATGTTGATTTGAACAGGCCGTCCACAAGATTACAGCTTCTCTGTGAGCGAGTGTTTACGGACAAGAATCAGAACTTTTAACTCTTTATATTCATTCTGGCACTGCGGCTCTGAGGAGGACAACGTCTGTCAAACACTGCGCGAGTTGTCATTAAATGTAGTTCACAGTCACCATCTAACGTCACTAAATGGTCAAACTTCCCACAGTTTCACTGTCTCGTGTCCGCAGGATGTTTTTCGTTCATGACTAACACAGGCGACGGCCTCGCAGACGCTCCATGGCTGGACCTGATTGGACCGACGCCACTCGTGGGCCGTCTGCACCGGGATTTAAATTGGAAACTTACATTGTGAAGACGGTTCACTCAGAGACGGAAATGCATTTCCTGATTCTGTCTTCATTATAACTAGACAACAGTTTGTATAAATAGTTTTCCTGGAGTTTCGCCAGGTGTCCCTACTTTGTATAATGTTGCCTCGACCGCCACTTTATGCAAAAGAGGAGAGTGCGACGGGACGTCCTACCTGTGGGAACTCGATGCATTAGACGGCTGCTAACATGGATGATGAATGGGAGCATCATCGTGTAATACTTCATGATCTGATAACTAACAACCAGGTTCCTGTTTTCCTTTATGTGATCGAGCTAAATCTGTTAGCATGACAAACATTAGCATGCAAATAAACCAACATTTACACGTCAACCTGACATGCTAATGTTACAACTGAGCTCAGAGTGAAAACGAGAATGACTCGGCTTCACATTTATTTACAATCTTAGAACGATCTTTCAATATTTTGTTTTTATGTTCAAGTTTGAGCTGCAACGATTAACTGACTGATCGATAAGTTGTAAACTATTTAATTCATTGACAACCATTTGTATGATCATTGATCTCTCTCCAAACTTTCCGACTCCAGCTTCTTAAATGTGAATGTTTTCTGGTTTCTTTCCTCTTCTGTCGCAGTAAACTGAAGATCTTTGGCTCGAGACATCGAGCTTTGGGAAACACCATTTTCCGACATGTTGTAGACCAAACAACTGATTGATTAATAGACAAAATAATTACTCATCAGTGCAGTTCTGAAGGAAATCAAACAAACCAAGATGAGAATAAACACAGGAGGTTTCCTGAACTGGACGAACAGTAAAGAAGTTGGTTCGGTCCGCACCGTCTCAGGATCAGTCGCCTCAGGACAGATCGTATCAGCGCCATGAAAAGGCTCCAACACATCACTCTTGTGCCATTGTTCTGTGCAGAGTAACACAATGCCAGGGTCTGACATTACATAATGTTCATTGCAGCAGCGGCTGTACACAAGAGTGTTTGGAAACTGTTCGAAAACAGGAAATTACAGGCAGAAGGCCAAAGCTGGAGGAGGAACTGGGCAGGACTCTCAGCGAAGGAGGAAACTGAGAAGACTGAGCTCCTGTAAAGGTGTAAGAGCTTCACCTCCCTCTAACCACTGCTGTGATTAAACTCCCTCATTTTGCAATCTCTTAAAAACGTATATATTTCACAACCAGATAGAAAAAGTGCACAAAACACATTCCTGGACATGACGAGAACGTTTCCAAAAGCGATGGATGTTTTTTCTCGGGAGATTATCGTTATTAAAGCGAGCGTCAGAAACAGACAGGAGGCGCAGGCGGAGGAGTGTAATCTCACACACTGATATGACAACACTCGACTCTGCACAGCGGATCAGAGATAAAACACAGATTATCTTTCTGTTTGCTGTGATGGATTATCTCGCTCGTCCTTTTTCAAACAAACAGCTCCTCTTGGGGGAAGATTAAAATACAGAGACGCTGCACAATCCAGAGAGCTCTCACACTTAGAAAAAAAAAAGGAGAGGTGACGTAAGAAGTGGCATGGTGTGTTGAAACTTCAGTAATCGTGTCACAACTTCATAAATGGTGATAAATCTGCAGTTTGTCCGACTCTCAGCGTTATACGTTTGCTCATGAGGACTCATTTTTGACAAACTTTGCACACTTCTCGGTTCCGTACTGATCCATTTCAACTCATTACTGCCTGTGGTCCTGCAGGTATTTCCTCCAAGGTGAAAGAACCACATGTTGCAGAGAGTTCCCGCTGAATACTGGGATCTCAATTCCCCAGTATTTAACCCGATCCATCGCTCACCCAGAGTTCACTCAGAAATGAAAATGAGGTCATAGTCTCCTCCCTCCATTCTGAAGTCAGGTGAAGCTTCGTAGTTCACACAGCAAAACAGAGTTTCCCCTAAACAACTAAAAAACAAACAGGAAATGGCTCCATACAGCTCGTCTGGTTGTAATCTGTGTCTCCAGAAGCCCTGAGATCCCAAATTAGTTACTTACACCCTTTTTTTAAGCCAAAGTCTTCACTGTAGCTGCTGAACTTTAAGTGTCTGAAGTGGATTTCATTCATCCACTTGTGTTTTCTGTTTTAAAACGTAAAGATCAACCACAAAAGAGATTCCGTTTACAGGTTCAACACGTGGTTGAGCTCATTCACCCACTTTTAACTGAAGATTTCATCTTTAAAAAGGGTGTAGAACATCTTTTCATCTTGCTTTCCAGCTAGTCTCCAGATACTTCAGCTGTTTAGCAGAAAGCTCCAGAAATGTTTTGTTGATTACGAGACTTCACGTGACTTTCCATCAGCACGGGGAGGAGACAGAGATGTGATTTTCATTTTGGGGTGATTTAATCCATTAAAGGCAAGTGGAAAAATAAATACATAAGGTTAAAATAAACCCCATGAATAAAGCAATTCCAAATGTGTTCCACCCTGAAACACGCGGCCTCACTGTCTGTGATGTAACCCAATAAAAAAATGCCTCTGTGACGTTTATGCAACAACAACAATCTCATTTCAGGGTGGATGCTGATCATTCCTCGAGTTTTTCAATTCAAACATTTGTCGTTTCTCTCAAAGCGTATTTGTTTGTCAGGGCTGAAAGAACTTTGCTGTTGGACTGGGACCTCACACAAAAAAACACACACACACAGACCCACACACACACACACACACGCACACACACACACACACACACACAAACAAACACACACACACTCAGTGTTAAACACACAGTTACTCTGACCTTATCTGAATGGATTGCCTGTCAGTCAGCGAGGAGGAAACCTGCCCGCCAACAGGTGAGCTGTTCGCTGCGCACTGACGGTGTCACCTTTTCATTTTAAGGTCACGATTCGATTAGCGTTTTTTTGATTCGGTGCTATAAAGTTTCAGAAAGAGTCGTGGCACATTTTGGTCTCAGATATTTTCAAGACCAGTCGTTTTCAAAAGCGCATATTTTATAGTTACAGCTCAAATCCTTAAAACTCTCGTGACATTTCACATTTAAAGGAACCCTGTCATTTCACAAATTTACACAAAACACTAATTAGACACCAATTTAACTCTAAGCACTGTGTGTGTGTGTGTGTGTGTGTGTGTGTGTGTGTGTGTGTGTGTGTGTGTGTGTGTGTGTGTGTGTGTGTGTGTGTGTGTGTGTGTGTGTGTGTGCTGTAAATAGACCTGGATGTGAGCCACTCTCTCTACACTGCTCTGTATTTTCTCTCGCCGCGGTGACGTGACGGAGGGACGACGAGCAGCAGCGACCGTCAGCGAGGAGCCGCGATGGGAGGAGGATTCACGATGAAACTGCAGGCTGACACTTGTGCTGGAGTAAATCCTGCTGGTTTACCATTTGGCTCTCGCTGTGAAGCCGCCATTACGCTGGTTATCTCTCGCTGTTCAGTGCTGTCTGAACCAGAACTGCTGCAGAAGTGCAGGACGGAGGAAACTAACGCAGACAGAAGCTGCACTGGAATCAAGTTTCTACGGGACAAGATGTTGATGCTGCAGATCAGAACGTGTCAACGCTGATTCTTACCGCTGATATTTAGATATAATTGTTTAATTATATGCATAAATATTTAAATTGTTCAATTTCTTTGTGTGTCAATATTAAAATGTATTATATATATTCGTTTTATAATACTTGTTCTTGTTGTCATGCTGCAAGTTGTCATGCTGAAGTATGAAAACACCAAACAAACAAACTGACATGATGTTTTGTTTGTCGCAGGCCAATTTTATGCAACTGACCTTCAGGAATTAAAGGAAAAGTTCACCCAAAAATGTCAATCCACTCCTCTTCATCCTCTTCTCCCTCCATGCTGATGGAAAGTCAGGCGAAGTCTCGTCGGCCACAAAACATTTCAGGAGCTTCACAGCAAAATAGTGTTGCGGCGTTCTGCTAAACAACTGAACTACATTTTAAAACATGTCCCCTGTTACCTCAGGTGTGTAAGAATGCACTGTTCCTTTAATCAGATATCACCTGCTGATCATTCCAAGGAGCAAAGAAGGAGAAGGCTTTTTTCCCAGCTCAGTGAAAACACTTGGGTCAGATTATCAAAGCTGAGGTCGTCCTCCCAATCAATGAAACTCTTTCACCAGGTAATTACAAAGTAAATCACTGAGATCCTGAAAATACGACGACGCTCACTGGAACCAGTACGTCCAGTAAGGCAGCAACATGAGACACACGAGCTCAAACAATCCAACAGGCTGTAAACAAACCGCTCGTTTTAACCCGATTAGCATCTGAAACTGAAAGTGAGCACACCCAATATAACTGTTACAATCCTCCACAGATCAGAGCCGTCCTGCAAGTGCAACCAAGACGGGACTCTGAAACAGGCGACGGGGTGAATGATTGTCATTCATCTTTATTTTCTTTCTGCTTCCTCACAAGCGGTTTAAAAATGTAAGGTTTGTTCGCAGCCAGTCTGATTAAACTACAGAGTCTCAGAGAAAAGATCAGAGCTGATATCTGTTAACATAACGGTTCAATATCAATCTAAAATATCTATCTGTCTCTCTTTCCCCCAAAAAACAAATCCAACGCTCCTCCTCCACTTTCACTCGGCCTTCACCGTGCCGTTAAATCCGCGTGGAATCTGGTTCACCTGCAGAATCCAGATCTTTCAGTTACACCCAAAAATAACCACGTCACCTGCTGAAAACATCTGCTGAGCAAGTGATTTACAACCGGTTTCGCTCCACTGCATGCAGAGAAGCAGCGACAGGAAGCGAGAGAGCGACCTGTGACGGCGGCCTGACTTCAGACGCCACTGTGTGTCGTTAATCAGCAGCAGATCTACGGTGAAACCACCTGAAACGGTTTGTTGTACACTGATGTGATGAGGAGGGAATGTGCACCGATCAATAAAGTGTAAGACTGAAAACACGTCCGACTACATTCCCAGAAAGACTGAAGCATGAGAGTGAAAGGAAGACAGAGAGACAGCTGAGTGTAACAAGCTCGTTAAGATGCAAGTGGAAAAAAAAAACGTGTGTTCTTTCAGAATAGCGGGAAAAAAATGGCAAAAAAAAGATATTTAGGTGTATTTTAGTTCAGATTTCTGTTCAGAATAATTATGCAAACGAGTACATACTGATTAGAGAGCAACAAAGCAGAATAATTGCCTGAACGTACAGTTAGTCATCAGCTGAGGAGGTTTCATACAGGGAGCAACATAACCGCCAACTGGTGCTCACTACACTCTTAGCCGCCATTAGCACGTAGCTTAATTAGCCGTGGAGCTAAGTGGACCTGTGGTCACCGCGGACGAGGGGGCTCGGCTCAACTGGTCTTAGATACCAACAACAAACAGCAAACTGGGTCTGAACACGCGTCTGAGACTGAAAGGTCAGTTTAAAGAGACAGGATGCAGTATGGAGGCGATTTACAGCGGCTATGAGACCGAGGGCGCTATTATTTTGGAATAACTTTATAGGCAGTTTTCTCAAAGTGACTCCACGTCAGCAGCACTTACCCACACCAATGGCTCGTTTGCATATTCAAACATACAATTTCAAAAAACTTGTAATGCAAAAAGTAATTTTCCTAATGCAAGTATTCAACCGGGGAAGTTTCATGCTGATATCTACAAGTTAAACATTATTCTTCTTATCTAAAAGACACTTATGAGGTAAAAAATGTCCCAAAATTTGCAGCTTCGAGCTTTTTCAGTGAGAGAATTTGCTGCTTTTTTCTTTGTACAACCAGCAATTTAAAAAATTTAACAGGCCAAACAAATTATCTTGTAATCCAACAGATAACGAGCAGATTAATGGATAAAGAAGTGAGAGTTGTAGCGCTGCAGTCGAGCACAAGCTTCTGTCTGAACAGTCAGTATAGATGACCGAGCATTCAAATGTGGCGTGATAACGAGCACAGCAGGTCGCCTCAGACTCTTTCTCTGCATTCGACATGAAAATAAGAGTGATAACACATAGTTTGCATCTCTTGAGTGCGAGAGAGTGAGCCCAGTGAGGGAATGACAGCAGAGGTGCTATAACAGTGACACAATGCATTCCTGCAGCCATCGTCGCGAGGCCCTCAGGTCGGCTCTCACACCCTGCCGTGCACCTGTCACACACACATTCCCATCATGCCACTCTGCATCGGAAAAAAAAACACTCTCCCAGCGTTCCCTGCAGGCTCAGGTGTTCCCCGCTGGAGCTCAGCTGACCTGAAACTCCGGCCTGATGGAGGTGCGACACACACACACACACACACACATGCCGTGATCAGCCAATCAGGAGGCTCACAGTGTGGAGGTGCAGCAGGTTAGAGGACAAGAACCGCTGCAGCGACACCAGCAAATATTTAACAAGATCGCCCGCCGTAGATCCTGATAATATTTCACAGTTCCATGCGATGGTGGATTTATGCGGTGACACATTTGGTGACTAATCGAGGGTGTTTTCATCACAGATCCTGGAGCTGCCTTGGAAACAAATCCAGGATCAATTACAGGGATTAGCAGCATTTAGTCATTTGTGCATCTGAAGAAAAAGAGACGGAGATCCGCAGGAGTTCAAACACGGCACATTCAAAGTTAGGACTGAGAACATAATAAAGCAGCAGCCACGTTGAAGATTTCATTTAAAAGAACAGTTTCACCCAAAAACAGTCATTAAGTCCTCACGTTTCACTGTCGACACAGCACTTCTGGAGCTTCACAGCTAAACAGAGTTGCAGCGTTCTCCTAAACAACTTCCATCAACATGGGGTGAACTGTTCCTTTAATATCTTGCAGCTCTGACGGGCAGATAAGATGAAGCTTTAATTAACCACAAGTGAGGTGAGCCAGTGACAACGTAGATATGTTGTAGTCTTCTGTTGCGTAACATTTTGACACGCATTGCAAAAATATTACATATCGAACAACAGCGAGAAGACGCGCTGGCTCCTCTTCTGTCTCAGGTACACGACACTCATGAGCTGAGAGATGCTAACTCAGTAGCCATTAGCTTGCCAGAAAATATAATAATAGCAATTTCAGACAGAGATGAAGATATTCTACGTGTCCCTTCACAATGGGATCAGTTAGAGGCCATTTTTGGTCACGGAGCTCATCGAAAGCTGCACACACAAACTCTTCCTCACATGCAAATGTCTCGAGGGGAAACCCTGAACGCTGCGTGACACCAGTGATGTGGCGGGTTCAGAAAAAGCCAAGTCACGTACGCAAAGAACCCAAACTTTTATATTAATCTTCAGGAGGGCATGAACACAAACAGCAGCAGAGGACTGAGCGGACTGCAGCCGCAAGACAGGCAGTTTGTCTGGAGGACGGAAACGTTTTGTTCTTATTTTGGTGGTTACACAAGATTAACACAAAAAGAACGGACAAAAAGGTCCAGGAACGTTCCCTGAACTTCATTTTGGGAATAAATGAGAGGAACAACTGGAGCAGAAGCGTCAGGCGGAGGATAAACGGGCCGGACGCAAATCATCCCAGGAATTTCCTGAACATCACAGCTGGACGATAAGAAAGAAAAAAAAAAACCCAACAGATCAGGTGAAAGATGGAGGACAACAAACGCACGCGCGCGCCGGCCGCAGTCATACAACCACTCAGCTCGTCTTCTTCTTCTTTTTTTTCTTTTTTTCTTTTTTACATCAGAGCGCGCAACCACGCGACACCGGAACCCGTTGCTATGACAACCGTGGGTTTCTGTGGCAACAGTGGGAGATACTCAAATCAACAGGGACTGAGTCACTTCCTGTCTCGCACAATCCTTCCTCTTTTGAATCTGCGAGCCCGCAACGGGGGTCGGCCACAGTCACTGAAGGCAACCTCACACAGATCAGTGTGTGAGTGTGTGTGTGTGTGTGTGTGTGTGTGTGTGTGTGTCCTCGACTACTTCTTCGCACACTTATAGACTCACATGATTGCAGAAGCAGTTTTCAGTTTGGCTGAAATATTTTCTAAATATAAAAGTCGTGTTGTAGAATTATTTTCTTCCATGAATGATCTCAGAAAATCTAATTACATCATTACAAATGTCGTTATACATCACGAGGATGTTGATGTTATATCGTCCAGGCGCTAAATATATATTCTCAAAAATCTCTTGAACCTTTCAGGGTATCATTTATTTTTTAAGCTTCACATTTATCTTTTACTCCGTTTTCGACAGCAGATCTCCAGAGTTTCTAAGATGTCAAACCGTGCAGCTGTGTGGGCGTCTTTTAAAATGTTTCCACCAGCACAAATAGCTGAGTCTGAATAATTGAATATTATTCTAAAAACAACCTTCCGTCCATTTACAAACCAATCCAAAGTTCTCGGATGATGAATGCAGATGTGCACGGACAGGACGGGAAGATGAATCTGTCACAAATTGAAAGCAAGCATCGAGTGTGTGACCAGATTTAGATTTTCTGTCACAGTTGATACCATAAAAAAAAAAGAGTTGAGGTTTGACAACAAGCCCGACCCAACAGAGCTTCAGCCGAGCAGAGCTGCAGCTGATTCACCTCATCATCCACTGATCTGCCTTTTATTTTCACATCACTTTAATGTAGAATCTTTTCATTAATCTCCAGCGACGTCTTCAACTTGCTCCTTTTGTCCAGCCGACAGTTTAAAACACCGAACACTCGTCATTTACTCTTAAAGAAATGCAGCAAATCCTCACATTTAAGAAGCTTTAATGATTAATCGATCATCAAAACTGACTGTGATTCATTTTGATCAACCAACCGATTAATCATTGCAGCTCTACAGCATAATTATCAATGTGGGGATCTGCCACCATCTTTTAAACGACCTGTACGATCAGCCGATTCATCGGTCAGCTGAGCCGCAGAGAATTAATCTGCAGTAATTCTGATAATCGATCGACAGATTTACACATGAATCAAGCAACAATATTATAAAGTGATTCTTAGTTCAAGCTTCTCTTCTGGTAATAAAACTGGTGATCTTTAAGAAAGGAGCTATTTGAAGACTTCTCCTTTGTTTTTAGGAAGTTGTTGTTAGAAGCGGTTTTCTAACATTTTGATGACCAAAGAAAAATGATCTGCAGTTTAATGGGGACTGAAATCATCTGCTGCAGCCGCCGAATGATCGCTGAGCTCCACAGAGGCCTGCAGAGGCTTCGGTCAGCTCGCAGGTGAACCGTGTCACAGTTCTTACCTTTTGGCCTCCTCCAGGTGACACAGGTACTCGTAGGCCATGTTCTGCTGCCGCCGCTCATCCATCTCCTCGGCTGTGAGCCGCTCGACGCCATCCAGAACCGCTGGAGCCCAAAAAACACACACACACACACAGAATTAGACTTTTATTCTAAGAGCAGAGAGGTGAACGGATGAATGCTGCATTATTCTTTACATCCAGCTTTTTGTTAACTTCCTCCTGGTTGCACAAGGAGAGGAAAGTTTCCCTCCCGCTGCCCGGCCTCTCCAAGCGTCCGCACACTGAGGTGTTTTACAAAGGAAACAGTCTCATTTATGAGTCATCTGTGTGGCCCGTTAACACATGAGCTCATTATGGCTCTGGGCTGTATGATGTGGGCATGCTTTTGTCTGTGAACTGCATGTTTGTTCATACACTGCAAACAAAAAACAATGCAGGGGAGTCGACGGGGCGATTCCCACCAGAGCGGAGGGAGAGTGGAGCCCAGATTCCGCCTGCAGAGGAAAGTTTCCCCTCAAAGAGGGTTTTTCTTTCCCCAATTATGGAGCGAGGAGCGAGGAGCGAGGGGGGGATGGGGGACCGGAGGGCGCGGGATACAAAGAGGCCCCATTTCAGGCTCCTGTCAGATCTGAGGTGGGACTGTTGATCACAGGCCACCTCATCAACAGGTAAAGCCTGATCTCAACAAAAACTGAGACTAAAGGAGCCCCGAGAGGCTGAGAGACGTCCAGTTTCTGCCTGATCCATTAAAACATGTCAGCAAAGCAAAACTACCTTCTGGTTCCATAATTGACGGATTACAAGAGTTTAAACATGTGTTGTGCAAAATCCACATGAACCCTGGAGACATTTACTTCAAACTCTGATCCTAAATACTGCAGAGGCTCCATGTGAGTCATCCAGGGGCGGTGGTTCGCGTCTCAGAGCCCGAACTTAAAGACTCCTCACAGTCTGTCCTGTTCTAACACGTTTCAGAAGTCACCATATGGACCGGACGAGCTGACATGGACGCAGAGAATAAAAAGCAGAGATCTGTGAGCAGGCCTCCTCCCTCTGCTCTCTGCTGCACTATTAGAACAACGCGGAAGTCATGATTAAGCTGTAAGCATGCTGTCACAAATAAGAACCACAGCAGGCTGGGCGCGTTTCTACAAATAAACCCAGACTTTTTTTTCATCCCCTTAAGTTCGGGGGCGTCTTGCAGGAGCAGGATCTGAGCCGAGCTGTGGTCCCGGAGCTGCCCAGGAGCCTCTGAGCAGAGAGGAACCCCCCGGCAGCTCCAGGTGAGCAGAGAAAAGTCTGAACTTACAGCCATATCTCGGCCGGAGCCCGTCCGTGTCGTCTGAAGTTGACATCCTCCTCTGCTGAGAAACGCGTCTCTCGGAGAAAACTTTACGCGCAGTCCGGACGGGTTGGTTCCAGAACTTTCCGGAGCTGTAAAAAACACAGTCAGAAGCGCAGTAACCCGGCAGGACCTTCCGGCCCTCTTCTTCCTCCTCTGCAGTCTGAGCTCACACTTTTTCTTCTTCTTCAGAACTCACTGATGTCACTGGGTGTGTTCTTCCTAATCCTGAAGTATGTGTTCAGGAAACAGCTCCGCTGCGTGCAGGCGGCCGAGCTGCAGCCGCAGCGCCCCCTGCTGCCCGCTGCGGGCCGGGGGGCCAACCTGAGGCCCGGGGCCCTTCAGAGGGACACCGAGAGCTCATGTTCAGGACGTGTGTTCTGTTTAAAAACTCATTAGAAGAAGAAGAAGAAGAAATAGTTTATTAAAGGAGCAAGACATTTTTATCAGAAGAGAAAACCGACTCTCTTCGTCTTCATGTCTGAATAAACTGAATAAACAAACAGTTTATACTGTTTTACCTTGTTTACATGTGGCGGACCCTGCCACCTTTCTACCTTCGCACAGTGTTTCCTCTGAGAACAGCTCGTTTATTCACTGATGGAGAAAAATAAATGTATTATCGCCTCATTTATATAATAATAATAAAATTCACAGTTTAAAATCAAAACTACGTATGCCGTGTTTCCACCACATCTGCCCGCCTGGCTCCGCCCACCACAGCTGGACCAGCGACGCCCCTGTCACCACAAAGAATCACCGCTAACAAAGCAGCTCCAGCTAATTAAGATAGAAACACGTTTAATTTCCTACGACTTCTTCACACTAAACTCCTCCCCTGTTCTTTAGTCATTCAACAGCTTTTCTTATGAAGCAGCACGTTGTGTTTTCAGCAGCAGTGACTGAACTCGACTGAACACAAACAGGACGAGACTGAAGCCGGACACACTGACTCAGAAACAGGTTCTGCTTTGTTCTTGTTAATGAACAGAACCTTTGCACGTGCATTACTGTATGCAGAGATGTCAGAGCGAGGGGACTGCAGCTGTGTGAGGCGAGTTTAAAGCTTTGGTGCCTTGCTCTGAACCTTTAACTGGAGGTGGACCGGCAGCTCTGCAGCTACCAGGCCACACTGTGTTACAGACCACTGTGGCCTCAGATCTGCGTCCTTTGAGCCTCGTCAGCAGCTTTCATTACAGTTTTCCTCCTTTGCAAGACCACAAAAACTGGAACTATGACCACAGTTCTGAAAACTTGAACATTCACGAGTCATTTCCTCATCTTGCGTGCATCTTCATGATGTCAGATCAGATGAAGGTCGACTTGTTCCTGCAGTCTTTCCTTTTCTGACACTCTTTAGATCATCAGCTGTGTTGTTCTGCAGATCATGATCTCGTAATGTGGGATGTAAAATATGATCCTGCAGGAAACAGACACATGTGGTCAGAACTACAAAATAAAATGGAAGTATTCTGGCATGTTTGTGTCACTGTCACGGCGGCGATGAGCTTTTCTTTAGGCTGCATTTATTGTAAAGACTGATGTTAGCAATTATCTCGACGGCTCGGACGATCAGTCAAGTCTGCGGCGGTTTAAACTCTCGCTGCGCCCGACGGCAAAGACGCGATCCAACAAAATCAATTTCACTTTCAGAGACGAGTTTACGAGCTTGTTTACTCTCACGTGAGGTCATTTATGTGTCTGTGACTAAACACAGCGATACTTTAATATCTTTATACTTTAAATAATGTGAATAGAAACCACAGTTAGTGTTTTAATTGGTGGTTTTACTTCACAGAAAAACTCTGAGAGCAGCATTTTATATTAGGATCCTTTAAATAAACATGAGTTAATAGATAATAAGACCTTTATAACTCATTATCAACATTAATAAGTCTTTATATAAATGTTAACAGTAACATAATTAAACACATCTATCAAGATGCATGAGAACATTAAAGGGGCAATATGTAGTTTAAGAGAAGAAAGACACAATCACAATTTTAATTTTTACAATACTAATGAGGTAATGATACAAAATCAAAAATAACGATTATGTCTCAGAGGAAAATAAGCTCCCAGAACAGGAAGGTGGCAGGGTCCGCCACATATAAACAAAGTAAAACATTAGAAACTGTTTTGTCCTTTTCAGGTTATTTATTCAGTCATGAAAACAAAGAGAGTTTGATTATTTAGTTTATTTCGACATAAAAAGAATCTCTCTAAAATGTCTTCTCCAAAACTGCAGATTGCTCCTTTAATAACAACATTGCAAGTTTCTCAAAACTGTTTAAAAGAAAATTACAGACATATTTATTGAGTTTAACGACACATAATTTACTACACTTTATTAAGATTCATTCATATTTTATAATATGTATTTATTAGCAGTTAACTTTGCTTTTTGCAGCAGCTGAATCTAGAGTGAGAACAAATTCTTATTAAGGTTAATAAACACTTTATTATCCGCTTATTAAAAGTTTTATAAGATATTATCTTAGTAGTTTTTGTCTTAAGTACAAACAGAAGACTGAATTGAACCCGAGCCTGTGCAGAGTGCTTATAAATGTCTTATAATGTAACAATAAACATGTTTATGATGCTGTTATTAACACTTCTGTAGTCAAAACAATCTTAATAAACATTTAAATTTCAGTATTTGTGCTGTTGCTCCACCAAACAAACGAGGTCGAGGTGGAAAACGTTAGAAAAGCAATGTTTTTCAAAATGTCTTTACAAGTTAACATTATATTAGATTGTTTTATCATTGTTGGTATTTGTATGTATTTCAGTACTTTTACCTTTAAGTGGGCTTTACTTCAAACAAACCGTGGGGTCTGATGAAAACAAACACTGATTGTTGTTTTATTGCCATAAAGAATAAGAAATGCAAACCAAACATGTTTCTGTTGTTTTGTTCTTGTTGAGGTTGTTAAAAGTTTAAACATCATTAATGTAGCAGCTCAGGGGCGATAACGGCTTTTTCTGTAACTAGAAATCACTAAGTTGATTTATTGTCTGTCTACCAGAGTATTTGTGTTTACATAAGTTGTGAAATGACCGAAATAAATAAAATAAAAAATGAAATCAAATAGAATGAAATAAAGTAAAATATAATAAAATAAGATAAAATACAAATGAAAAAAATAAAAATGAAATAAAATAAAATAGAATATAATAAAACAAAAATGAAATAACAAAATAAAACATTAAATAAAATAAAATACAATAAAAAGAAATACAGTACAATTGAAATAAAATAAAATAAAATAAAATTGAAATAAAATTGAAATAAATTAAATTAAATTAAATTAAACTAATTAACTCTCATCTGTAATAGTTACTCTGTATGTTTTCTCCACTTCAAGTTGTTTCCTGCTCGTAATAATTTGTTCAGAATTAAAATCACAGATAAACTAAAACTTAATATTTGATTAAGTTTTCTGTTCCTCTCTGTCACCACACTGTGCTGATGCTCTGATCAGGGTCAGAACAACGTTTGGATTCAAACACCTGTAGTGATGGAGGGAAAAGTCTCCAGGTGTCCTTTAAAACATCCAGGTGTGTCACTGAGACCTTGTTGACTGTAGTAACTTTTACTGTCTGTGTGTGCGCTTTCCTGCTCTGAGTTTTTTTATTCATATATTCTAAAATCATCTATAGAAACTGTGAGTTTCTCCCGCAGCCTGACGTCCCCGCACACAGCCGACACCCTCCCGCATGTTCCCTCCCGCAGCGGCCCGTCTCCTCTCGGGCGGGGCTTCATCATGAGTCCATATAAGAGCGGAGGAGGTCCGGCGGGTGGAGAGAGAATCTCCTGTGGACCTGCTGCGACCCTCTGCTCCTCCTCTCCTGACCTGCTGCCTCCTGCACCTCCTCCTGCACCTCCTCCTCCTCCTCCTCCACCTCCTCCAGCACCATGGACAGCTCCGGGCTGCTCCGCGGGCTGCTGCTCGTCGGCCTGCTGTGCGTCCTGTGTGACGGACAGACGTCCCAGGAAGTGTCCGCAGAGGACTTTGGAGCGGACAAACCGGAACCAGCTGCAGACAGAGACCTGGTCAGTACCTGTCAGTCTGTTATCGAACAGTATCTGTGTTCAGGTCGCTTCTCTTAAACTTTGGAAACACTGAACATCTTTGTTCTGCAGAATAAATAAAGATTTCATTCTTAGTAACATCTGTTTTGTTCTTGGTTTGTGTTTGTGTACAGACATGTGCATATTTAATTCAGTTATTTATAAGAACAGCACACATTATTCAGCATTTCTGTAAATGTGCTGCATTACTTTCCTTTTTCTTCTGCAAGACGATTTTAAATGTCTGAAGTCATAAAAAATACGCAGAATTTAAATAATTGGAGTGAATCTTCTTTCTCTTTCATATGGATTTCATTCAGTAGACACGTGTCTCATATCTTTATTTTATTTGGTTTATCCTAAAAGAAATACAAAGAAATTGGAAAGAAAAAAAAACATTCTGGTAAAAAAGATCTGACATTAAACTGGCTTTGGTTTGTTTAGTCTTTAAAATCATGACACATCTGAAGTTTTTCTGAAAAAGTCATTGTGTTAAAGAACTTTCAACACAAATCAACCTCCTGAACGCAGCACAGCCGATCCGAGCTCCAACCTGCAGAACTTTATACTGTAGGGATGCACGATATGTATCGATCAGATGAATTATCGGATCGATGTCGGTACATTTACATCATCGGTTACGTATCAGAATCCGGGGAAATCTAGCTGCACAAGTGCGGCTTCTGTAAACTCTGATACAGTAGGTGTCTGAGGAGGAAGAAGGAGAAGAAGAAGAAGAAGAAGAAGAAGAAGAAGAAGAAGAAGAAGAAGAAGAAGAAGAAGAAGAAGAAGGAGAAGAAGAAGAAGAAGCCAATCATGGTTCTGGCGGTGTGGACCTTCAGAGAGGAGAGAACACAGAACAACTCTTATTAGAGCTGCAGAATATTAAATCATCTTTGCTCACATGTACACCTGAGCCTCTCTATCCTCAGGTGATAACAAACTACAGCTTAGCAACTTCTTTTTAGAATACTAAAATGAAAAAGCAGATTTATATCCTCAGCAGAGGCCATGAAAAGCCGTCAATCATCAGTTTGAACTTGTAGTGGAGACATTTTCTAAATATTCCACATGTGTCGGGGAAATGTCTTTAAAGTGATCAACAAGACGTGTTAAATATTTCACTTTGATTGGAAGGTTCGGCTTTAAATGAAGAGAATCTCATGTTTATTGAGTTTATTTCCTGATAATGAAATTGTTCTTTTTAACCTGGACAGTTTGTATCATTACCTCCACCTGCCATCTCAGAGCCGGCCAGCCTGTTGGTGTGCATGATGTATGAATACAGGTGTTTTATTTCTTATCTTTCAAACAGCTTATTGAGATCCGTCGGCGCTGACTGCAGGTGTTGCTCCTCTCATTCACACTCTTCTCTTTTCTGAGCAGGTAGAAGCGTTGGAGGCTCTGCTGGGCAGGATGCACAGTCGGACCGGCTCCACCGAGAAGAGAGGAAGCATTCCGCTGGTGACTTTAACTTTATCCTCTCTGATTTATAAAGTACCAAAAATAGACGTACTCAATAAATATAAATATATCACTTTAATGCTGCAGGGCTGCTTAATCTGCATCATGATTTACATCATTTTGTCTTGATAATGTGAATCTGTAAAGTAACTAGGAACTAAAGGACCAAATAAATAGAATGTTTTGTTCTGAAATGTAAAGTACAGGTAACTAAATGTACTTACTTACCTTCCACCACTGCCCTGTAATGAAAAAATGTGTAACTGAGTGATTAACGCTCATCCTCGTTCATGTGTATTCTCTCCATCACTCCTCTGCTAATTAATTAAACCAGTTAGCAGAGAAACCTGCCAGTAATTAAAAGATAACAAGAAAATGCCAACAACAGTCTTTTACTCTGTTTAATTACAGACTAATCAAGATTGCTGCTCAACGCTAATTAGCTGAAAAGCTACAAAAAAAACCCTTTCAGTCCCTCTGTCCCCTGTGAAACTGAGAAAATAACAGAATCAGCTCGTGAGCAGGATTTAATTATTTCACTGAAAGATTTTGGAGTGATTAAATCTCACCCTCGTTCATCTCGTGTCACTTAAATCAGAAGAATTAAAAGTCAACGAGGACAATCAATCAAAGCTAATGAGTCGGTGGAAAGGCAAATGGTCGTATTCTCTTCATGCATTTCTGTGATTTTCTAATGGATTCCTCTCATTGATGAAATTTCAGTCTTTTCACAACCTCATTAAGAAAAAGTACATGAACGTCTGTGATGAACTCTTTCTCTCCCCTCAGTGTGGGATGGGCGACCGCTGCGCCATGAAGTTCGGGCCTCGCATCGGGAAGCTGTGCGACTGCGGCAGAGGAGCCAACTGCAACTCCTACCTGCTCAAATGCATCTGAGGAGCTTTTTTCCTTATTCACAATCACAGCGTCACTTCTGCAGGACAGCCGACATCCTTCACGAAGGCTCAGCAGCTTCCACAGACTGTCACAGATCTATTTATATCTGTTATCCATCGTTGCCTGAGGATGAGCATGGAGTTTTTTTAGTATTTCTGACAGTCTGCTGTTGTTGCATGTGAATGTTTCATGTTCAATAAACACATTTATCAACTTATATCTATCTTATCTCTCAGAGTTCATTATTTATTTATAGGATCTTCTTCGTCCATGTTGCTGATGTTCTGCTCAGTTTCAGGGATGATGCAAGAACTTTGCAGCTGTATATTCACATGAATAAATCCTGGTATCAACACACGCTTCGATCTGTTCTCTGGAATTTTATTTTACCTTCTTGTCGTCTGTCAGTCTCCTCTTTTATGATAATGGCTGCGAATAAAATGATCAATAAAACCTCTAAAAGGTACAACATACTATCTCATACACCAAACAAATACTGTCAGCATGTCACCAGAGTAGCTAACTGCTGCTTACTGTATTTATTTTTGACTGTTGTCACAGCTAGCCGTGCAGTTAGCCAGAGTGTTGGTGCTACCGCTACCATAGGACCTTTTCACTGAGGTTTTCAGGCCTGGGGCTAGCTGGTTAGCATGATAGCTTCAGTAGATAACCATACGACTTGCAAAAATGGATGTTAAGTGATGTGACAGCTGCTTTACTCCCGCATTCAACACTAATAACTCACTAATAACAAAGCAGTTTTCTACACAGTTCACCTGTGAAGTGTGTTGTTTCATTGTAAACAGGGTGTGTCAGCTTCACGCGCTGTCATGTGTGACGCGTTATGCAAATACATGCCTGAATACATGAAGTGTACTCAGCTGGAGGGACAATACTTTGCAAGTGAGAGCTTTTCACAGTGACTGAAGACTATTTAGTAATAATATCATATAATATCTTTTCCCTCAACACAAAGTCACTGTTCAGGTTCACCAATCTGTTCTTTTGTGGACATGAACAATCATTTCTGAGTGAAAGTGTGGCCGATAACCATGATAATCAAAAAATGAATTATTAATATCTTGTTAATAATCCAGCGCCTCTATAATCGATTCTGTTTCTTTCTGTTCTCGCGCTGTTATAGTAACAGTATATATATATATATATATATATATATATATATATTATATATATATATATATATATATATATATATATATATATATATATACATAGTATAAAAGAAGAGGAACAAGCTGCAGAAACAGTCGGGGAACTTGTGGCACTCGCTTTCTTTTTTTAATTTGGCTGAATGTCAGAATCCCTTTGGACTGACAGCAGTGGATTCAGCTCACCTGTTGCAGGTGTGGAGACCGGCTCATGATGAATGAGTGAAACGCTCGAGGTTGTCCTCTCTCAGCCAATCAGGGTGTGACGATGCCGTTTATGTGAGATGGAGGATGAAACCCAGCAAAGTCTGATTCTGTCCATGTAACACTGTAGACCTCATCAGACCCTGCTGAGAGTCTTTTCTACATCAGGGCTGTGCAACAACATAAAACCCTGTCGCCTGCAGGTTTTTATGTTGCTGTTTGTCTGAACTGAACCCCTTAATATCTAAGCCCCCCATACACCAACTGTCACAAGCCTCCAGGAAGAGTGCCAGGTAATTTCATAGTGGCCTAACTGTGTAGTTATATCGTCAAGTGATGCGCTGGGGCCAAAAAAGACTTACATTGTGAAGTTAACTTTGAAAAGGTGCATATAGTTAATTATTTTAAGCATCACAAACCTCAGTAAACACTTGTTTGCCACAAGATTAGATATTGTAGTGAGTTCATGTGAACCTGTCACAGCTTGAGACCAAACCAGAGAGTGACTGTGCTGTAAAACACGAAAACAACAAGCTAAAAGATGCTGATAGTCTGCAGAGATGGTGATTAAATCCATGCTCTGAAATCTGCAGCAGCACCAAACTGATGTCATGTCGTGGAGCCGTTTGTGTGTTATCAGATCCAAACGTAGCACGGATGAGTTCACCTACAACACATACAAACAAATCCCTGTCAGCAGGAGAGCGAAACATTTCTGGACGTGTGTTCAAATCCACTATGAAAAGCTTTTGCACTGAAGAAAAACTGAGCTGGAGTTGTTTCAGAAACCTTTTTTACTCCTGCCTCCCCGCTGCTGCTCACATGTTCCCACCGCTTGTATTAAGTATAGTTTCATTCACAGTGTTTGTTGCCGCTGACTGTGACAAATGAAAGCAAAGCATCCAGCTGTGACAAAAGCCGCGCTTCCAAATAATAAAAAAAAGAAAGTACAGGTCGAGCGGACGGATGTGGCCTGCAGCCAGCTGATAGATGCTTTTCATTTTCTCCCAGGAGTCTTCAGAACCATAAAAGGCTGAAGAGCTCATTTAAAGTTCCTTTGGCTGCTTTTGGCTTTGAGGAGCAGATAGGAGACAAACAGCAGCGTAATGTTTCTGTCGTCCAATGCCTGCAGCAATTTAGGATGTAATAAAAACAAGTCAATAGTGAATGAAAAGCGTCTCCATTGTTCAGTTCTGCTTCACCGGAGCTTGTTTGTTTTTTTGTTGTTTGTTGCAGAAAAGAAGGTTTCATATTCAATAATATTCGTCACGCTGATGATGAAAACTTTATGTCTCCGACTGTTCCTGACAGTGTGTGAGAGTCTGACACGATGTTGGGATTCTGTTTCATGTTTTTTGCTTCGTCAGGTTCATCCTCGTGTTTCATGTTTGTCTTTTCTGTCTCTGTCTCTTGTGATTGTCCTGGTGACGTCACCTATCCCCGATCAGCCTCCTGTTCGTTTGTTCCTCGTGTTTCTTCTGCGTTGTTGTTTCTGTTCTCAGCGCTTTATTTGGCTTGTTTTAGTTTTTGTATGTTTTGTACTTGTACTACCTGGTTCTTAGTTTTTTCCACCTGCCTGTTTTTTGATCAGCGTTTTATCAACAATTGCCTTTTGTTCCACCATTCCACACAAGCATCTTCACTTTGCATTTCTGGTAGTACAACCCAGAAGGATCCTGTGTTTCTGCCAGAACTCTTGAGGGTATTGAACCGATAAATGGACCATTTTATATTTTATGAATTCGACTTTTCATTTGCAAGACAAAGAACGTATTTTACTTCTTCCAGAGGGTTCATAATTTCACTTTAATGTGGGAACTGAGTAAATATTTGATGAGCGCTGAAAACCTCTGCACCTATTTCAGCTCTCCACTAGAAACATCTCATATACTGTCGTACGTATTTATTTCTGACCAGACGGACTCTTTCCTGTTTGATTTCGGTCTTTGGACTCCACTGCAGACTCACCTGAGCTCACCTGAGCTCTCTGCCTTTGTTGATGCCGACCTGCTTGAAGCCACAAAATGCTCCTGTATTTGTACAAACAGAGACACGCTCTTGTTTCCTGAACACGCCCAGTTAAATGTGATCCAGCTGCAAGGACATGTTACCAAACTAGATCATGAGAATAAAAGAAAGGCAGCTAGTCGCATGTGAAGAACACAAACCATTGAAATCATGTTTGTTCCTGCAGATCATGTCGGCAGACGGATTGATATGATCCCTGTAAAGTCACAGGTCGGGAGCTATAAGCAGATGTGCGTGAATATTGATCATTGAAGGTTTCCTTTGCTGCAGACAGACAATAAACTTTAATGTTTCCCTGGAGACAGATGAGATGTGAGAGCAATTACTGTAAGAGAGCTCGCTTTACTTTGTCCTGCTGTTTAATGTGACGAGCGGCAGCCTCACGCAGCACAGAGTGGTTCAGCGAGCGCCCAGAGGTGACGTTTGAAGGGTCAGCCGTTAACCTTTAACCCTGTGATGAAATGGATCTGTGTGACTGATGCTCCCTGCTGCTGCCCTCCAGTCTGACTGGATTACTTTACGTATTGATTAGAGATTTGCTAAAACCCCCAAATGAGCTGCACTCTCACGTTAACAGCATGATTACGCCTGCTTACCTGATGATGACGATGATGAGGGATAAAAATGAGCTTCGAAGACAAAGACCGTCTCTCTGTTTCATTATGTCCAATTGTGTGTTCGTCTGGAACAAACAGAGATTTGTTCTGTATCAGCTGTGATATCAAACAGTTGTTTTGTAAATGTCTCTTTTACTGGGAAACTTTCAATATGTTATCTATATTTTAATAATAGAAATAGATTGTATATAATCTTTAAATCAAGTCTAAAAAAATAGAATTAACTTCAGCTTCAGTTGATTTCAGTTTAACAACACTGATCCTGTAGATTCCGTCTTCTTGTAATCATGTTTTTGTGTTCTTGTTTTGTGGTTTTCCCCTCGGTTGTCGTTCCCAGTCTGCTTTCCCTCCTCACCTGGACTGCACCACCTTCATTAGCCCTGTTCACAGTGTTTCTCCACCTCCCTCCACCTCACACATCAGCTCCTCCTTAGTTTACTTTGTATTTTAATCCATTCTTCAGGTCAGTCATCTGTTCTGTTCCCCTGATCCTGCCGTCGCCTGTTTACTCCATCGATCTTCCCGCCTGCCTTCGACTACATCAGGCTCCACCTTCTCTGACAGGTTATCACCTTAAACATTAAATGGCGACTCACACTTCGGGCAGTTAGCAGCATGATCATTCATCTGGAGTCGTGTCAACCTGATGGATGTAAACTCAATATTCACTCTCCTGTGGCTCAGTGTCGGCCTCCAGCGTCTCCTCGGGGAAATATCTGGATCTTTAGCTGCTTGACGCTCCGCGACGTTCACCAGCTAGACTCTGACTGCGTCTGTCCGACGTCTCTGCAGAGAAAAGCAAACTCATCTCCTGGCAAATGGAAGCTGTGGAACATGGTTAATATAAAGATATTGATGAGACGCTGTAAAGCTTAAATTATTTCTACAAAGCTAGAGATCACATGTAGGCCGCCATTATAGATACTAATACACTTTATTTATACAGCAGAGTTTAGAAAGTGCTTCGATAAAACAAGCAGAGGCTGAAAACTCAATAGGACAATATCACAGAATAAAAAGTCAACGGTCAAGCTGAAAGCGAGGTTCAAACAAGAAGACAGAACAGAACATGTAAAAGAACAAAAGTCAATATGAGTCATTACAAGTAAAAGGAATAAAAGTGATGAAAGCGAAAGAAAGAGAGGAACAGTAATGCAGAAATGGAAATAAACAAAAGAATGAAATCAATAAAGACGAAAGCAGAGGAATTAAAAAGAGATAAATAGACGCTGAAAGACAGAAAATCAGTTGAAAAAAAAGAAATTCTACAAATGTTTGTTATAAGAAGTGATTATAAACAAGGGACTAATCGTTCTGGTCGTAGTTTTGAGCCTCGACTTTGGATCTGAGGCTGCTAACAGACTCATACGAGGTCAGAAAATCTAATTAATTCTAATTCCTGATATATAAATCTAACTTCACTGTGACTGAAACGTTTGTGCAAAGCTGAACTGTGAAAAATGTGATTACAGGGTTTAAACTGCGGTGTTGTTTGCAGGATATAACGCTCAGAGTGTTTAATTACACGGAGGTAATTACCGCACGCTGTGATAAGGTTCTGTTAATGTCATACATGGATTAGTAACGCCACAGAACACCAGACTCATTATTTCACTCAACACGTTTTCATCCATACTGTTGATTTCTCTCCTCGGTGAGTGAAGCTGTTCGATACGGGACGGTTCACGTTTGATGGGTGAGGATGAATCATACCGACGGGCGGTGTCGAAGGTTTGTACGTTACGTATCGACAACACTGATGGTTTGATCAAGTTTTATGGCTTTTGCTGCTCAACAGCTGGATAATGAAGCAGAAAATGACAAAACAAATTCACGGACAGAGAAAAATCCATTAAATAAAAAGAGAGAAAGATTAAAACTGCATGAATTGTTCAATCAATGTTCAATAACCATTTTTAAATTGAGACAATGTTAATTCTTGCACTTACATACATTAATACCAGAACATATTTTGATTCAGTCGGATATTATGCTCTTAAATTGCCATAATAGAAGCAATGCCATGTATAAGTATCTGTATTTTTCTAACCACAGTTAAATTTACAAACTGATTACAACATCTTTTGTTAATATAATTTTCTTGGAGACAAAATCCAGATAATTGTGATATAATCAGAATAATCTTTATTTTTAAAGCATTTCAGAGCTGATGTTACAAAGAGCTTCACACAACGCAGGAAATTTAAATCATGAAAAGAAGTTACTGCCTGAACACTGAGAAGTTTTACAAAGACGATGTTTGAATCTTCATCAGGCCCGACTGGTGTGATTAATCCAAACATTCAAAAGCACCTCCATGTTTTTCTCCTTCTTCTCATGTTTTCTGAAAGTCTCACACCGATGTGATGTGAATATAACCTGCATCTACAGGAAAAATAATTAACAATTGTAAAAACAAAAATCACATTAAATCAAACTTTTAACTGTTTGTGTTACAATCACAATTTAATACTGATGAAGAGACAAGATTGGCCATTTCTAGTTATTATTTCTCTTTCTTTTGGATAAATCAAAACATAAGAACTATTTTGTGAGCTGCGGATGAAATGTGGAGATTCACTGTCTTCATATTAATCTTACATAGACAGAAACAGAAACGTAACCTCGTCACTTTGCATCCTGCAAACAGCTTTGTTTAAAAAAAAACACAGTATATATATAAAAATATGTTGCCTCTTTATTTCACTCGCTTTCAAAACAAATGCAGCCAGATAAGGTCGGTGGAAGCAGTACCGCTTTTATCCACAGGGGGCGCCAGAATTTAAAAAATAAAATCTCCTTGTAGCCGCTTTAAATTCTGGATTTTTGGAGCGTGTGTCTCCTCAACCAGAGAGCAAATCACATCATTGCTTCCATGATGATGATGCTTCACACACTCTGAAAAGTTTCTGTTTCGATGTGGAAATAAACTGAATCTGTTTACATTTTTATATTTGCCATAAAATCTCACCTACTTCTGCATTTCTTCAGCTGAATGCAAGAATCAGCTGAATCCTCGTGAAACACTCCCTGCGTTTATGAATCGCATTAATACTGCAGACAACTCACAGCGACTCCATTCAGACTCTGCGAGCTGTAAAAGCTTATGAAAGGATCCATCACGCATATCTCTGGGCCAGACGTGTAATTGGGTTCTGCATTTTCGATATGAATGGTTCGAGTATTGAGCAAACACAGCGGCATGAAAGGGAAATCCATTAAAACTGAGATGCAATTCAGATGTAACTCAAGGCATCGAACCTTCATTCTCATTTTTCAGGTCTTTACGAACACGTTTTGGTTGTGTGTGTGTGTGTGTGTGTGTGTGTGTGTTTATGGATGACTACACACATCACATCAGCGCTGTGAACATGACTGGATATGTAATTATTACAAGCGCGCAGCTCAGATTGTGAATATTTTTTTAGCAGGATGATAAAAAAAAACCCGCAGGGAAGAAAAAAAGCCAATCTGTGTCGGCCACCAGCATCACTGGTGTTAATGAGATTCCTCCAGACTGGGTTACTACAGAACAAAGTCGCGGAACAGAACATTAAATGGCTGTCTGGACCCGCTGAAGATGGAGAGAGGAGTCAAAAGTTCATCTTTTTAAAGGGTCGGTTCACCCAAATTTCAAAATCTCATGTGAGAGAAATAAGCAGATAATGGAGATGAACAGCGAGACAGAAACTAAAGCAGGAGGTAAAATGAGTCACTGGTTTGTTTTCTTCAGAGAGAACTGGAGGTGATTGGTTGTTGTGATCCGTCTCGGAAAGTACAGATGTTATCGTCCACATTTTAAATCATAAATATCCAACAGACTCTGTGAGCAGTTCAGGAGGCTCCACACTGGATCTGTAAACCTGTAAATGACAATTTATCCAACATATTTCAGTTTGGAGCAAAAACACACAATCATAATATGAACACAACCATTTAAAAATCTCGCAGTGACACATGAGTCATTAATAGTTCCTGCACACTCTGACACAGGTGTTTCTACCAGTTCTGACTAACTGAACCTGAAGTTTGATACAGAGAAGAAGTGAATTATCTGATGTCACCAAACTCAATGATGAAAACACACATTTTAGTAGCTGCAGGAAAACACACAGCTTTAATCTTTATGTGGGTTAAACGTTCTAGTGTGTGTGTGTGTGTGTGTGTGTGTGTACCAAGGCTGTGTTGAGTCTTAAATCAAGTATTTTTTTAAACATCTTCTGTCAGCCTGCAACAATCTGACCCTTTACAGACTTTGTCTCTGACAGTCGGCACATCATGTTCTCTGTTTATCACATGTGGGACAGTCGACCTTTTTCAAGACACATTTATTGAAGTTGAAAGTCGTCAGAGTTTATCTGTGTGTGTCCAGACGTTTGATGTTTCGCACATGATAAACTGCCTCGATTCTTCTTCACAAACATAGAAAATATAATATTTTTTCTGTCCGTTCTGAATCATCCCTCCAGATGATCTGACTTCTCGCTCTCGTCCTCTCACTGCTCTGTCTTTACTGCAGTGAAGGTGTTTTTACTTGATATTTACAAAGAGTTTCTGCTGACGGGGATCAGATGTTGAGCAGACTGATTCCCTGCCGTTCTCCTCGCTCATCTGCAAACATGCAAAGCAAACATTTGCCTGATGAGCTCCACTCCTCCGCTTCATTTGCTTTACAAAGACAAAGTAGAAACCAGATTAGATGAAATCTAACTGTGATGATTTTGCACAGTGCCTCCACCTCCCCCTCCATCCTGTGCTGCTGCCGCTGCTTCCAGAAGATGGCGCTGCTTCGTCAGTAATGCCCACTGACACCTGCGTTAGCTCCTGTTGAGTGGAGGCTCTGATCCTCCTGGTTAACAGCTGAATCATCTGATCCAACCTGGCAAAGGACAGACAATTAGCAGGAAGCGCCTGAAGTCATCGTGTAGGTGGACGCTTCTCAGAACGCTTCAACAATCAGCTCGTGGCACAAACGTCTCAAAGCATAAATCATTCTTAAATATCTGACGTGTGATCGTCGACACTCTGTGCTGCAGAACTGGTTTTGTTTGATGTTTTCTGTCAATCTAAGATAGAATTCATCAGCTTCTTTCCCAATATGAACCAAAATTATGGCTTTATGAAGAAAGAAAACGTAAAATGATTTTTATTTTTTATGACTTTGCTGTATTATACAAAGTATTAGCGCCTCTTTTTCTCTTTCTGACAATATCAGCTGCTTGAGGAAGGAGCAACAATTTGAGAGAGTTAACTTAATCTCATCAACAAGTCCATTCACTTATCACATGAGCGACAGCTGAGTGAACTCCACTTACAGATGAAGACGTGATTGAAAGCTCCTGGTTCAAAGGTCAAGACAAAAACTCTGAACCCTCAAAAGTCTGGCATTTATTTGACAGCCCGTTATGAAAACTTCTCCTTCGCCTGTCTGTCAGAGTGAAGCTGCTCTTTAATGTCACATGACTAGTTAATGACGAAGTAAAGTGACAAGCGAGCGCCTCCAAAATTAAAGAAATTGCAGTCTTCACCTTGACATTTTAGAAAAGTGTTCCGTGCATGAGGGCGGCGTCGATCATCACTTCCTGCAGTCTGAACAATAAAATGTCAGTTTTAACATGTTTCACTGTATGTGAGCGTTAATCGTTGGACTGATGGAGCTACAGGGTGTCTTTTATAAATGCAACACGGACACTTTTTCTTTGTTCTGTTTCCTCTCGTGAAGCGTTCATGTCGGTTCCAGTCCGACGTGAGCGATGATTTATCAGTGAGATTAGAGCTGGTCACTCCTGACCTTTGGGCCCGGGTGTAATTCCCTTCCTGAGACATTACTCAGGTTTGATTGTCAAACAGAAAGACATTAAGTTGGAAAGAGAGAAAACCCTCAGTTGACTAATGTGAGTCATTACAACAACTCTAATAACAGCTGCTCTCCGCCATTAATTATGTAGGAACGTTGATTAGTTTTGGACTCTTGTTGGACGCCGGCTCTTTCTGCTTTTGTGTGTCGGTGTAACAAATGGTTGGATGTTAAAACCTCGTCATGTTTATCGGTTAGTTCGTCACATGAACACATCGGCAGGTCAGGATGTTTTTGTAGTTTTATGTTCTCCTGTAAGAGTTTTATAGTCCTGCTACAAAGATTTCTCTCACATTATAGGTCTTAATCTACAGCTGTGGCTTTTAGTCTTTCCACCAGATGCTGCAGAGAAGAAAATTAAATTGCTACTCGTCAGAACTTGTGTCGCACGACTACATATGTAAAAGAAATAATAGTATAAAGTCTTTATGGCTCCAGAGGAAGCTGCATGTATTCTGACAGATACCTCCAGTGATATCACTCAGTGGCCAGGTTGCATTGTGGGTAATGTAGGCGTAGACCTGAAGCTAGTGACTAAGACCATCAACTCATTAGGAAACTGTTTTCTTGATTGATGAATCGCGTGTGAAGTGAAGCCATTTTCTCATAAGCTTACATGCAATCAGACTTACAACTGAAACCGGGGGAGTCGCCCCCTGCTGGCCTTTAGAAAGACTGCAGGTTTAAAGCACTTCTGCATTGGCTTCGCTTTTCAGATCTGGAAGCTTTAGACACATTTTAGACAATAAAACATAATGGAAGTAAACTCGGAGCCATATTGTGTTTTTACAT
The DNA here is from genome assembly GCA_963678695.2 of Diplodus puntazzo. NCBI lineage: Eukaryota > Metazoa > Chordata > Actinopteri > Spariformes > Sparidae > Diplodus > Diplodus puntazzo. Next base: position 3,393,685 of record OZ023155.1, on the reverse strand, counting down.
ACAGTATGTGGGAATTTGCCTCTTTTGTTTGGAGACAGATGCTCAAACCTGGTTGCAACGACTCCCGTCTTTGCAAAAGTTTCTTTTCGAGGAATTGAACTAACAGCATGACAACGCGAATGATGAGGTCACAGCCGGCCGACGCTCTCAGGTGCGTAGCAAAGTTGGCTGCCGCGATGCCACAAAGAATAAAGAAACACAAAAATCATCCGATGGTCGAATCAAATCATGTGTTAGTTTCTGAAAAATGACAGAAATCAGTGACCTGTGCTGCTTTTCATCAGAAGGAACGTGAGGAAGAGACTAAAAATCCTGATGCGAGACATGGATCAGTGTGTGTTTGGACTCATGAGGAGTAGAATCATCCATTAAGAACATAATTCACACCGGGTCGGGTGGGAAGAGGATATTTATACTCTAAAGAAGCAGTGACACAACACTCCAGCATCCTTCACACGTCTGATACGTAACACGTCTAATACTGGTGGAGGGATGTGATCAGATTGATTCTCTCTCTGACATTTACACAAATAATGCTTTTGTAATTATCACGTCAATAACGAGTGTGGAGAAATAAAGTCCAGCCACAGGTTTACCTGCATGTAATCTGTTCCGTCTCGGACGAGCAGCAGATACTTCTGAATAAATACCAGAGTGTCAGAATGAGAATCCTGCAGTCAGCTGTTTCCTGACAGTTGTTACCTGATGACAGAAGGTGTCTTACTCTCCTGAGCACTGAGCTCAACTTCTATCCCAGCTGAGGATTTTCTAAATGACAAAGTGCCTCTCGTCCGTCTGTGATCTGAGCTCGGGGAAACATGTAAAAAATTGTGCTGACGCTCACGTCTGAATTCTAATAATGGAAACACTCAGACAGACTTGGACAGAAGTTAACTTTTTTCCTCTTATGCTGTCAGCTTGTTCGTCTCGTCTAAATGGCTCTTTAAAAAGGTGTTTCTGCTCGTAATGATCCTGAGAGGCTGCAGCGCTGGAGGAAAAGCTGCTAACATGGATTCATCATCCCGTTGCCTCAGACAAGGGCAGGGCAGGGCTGGAGGTCAGGAGGGGAGTCTGGGGATCAGCGCTCCAGGAAACTCACATTTTCTCCTCCAAGGTGTTTGAAAATGCGTTTGGGGCTGGAGGAAATCTGTGTCATTCATCGAGCAACGTTCTCCATTTTATTAACCGCAACTGCAACTCTAACTTCACCTCAGAGGAAATCCAGAACGTGTCGTTTGTTAATGACTTCTAAAACACATGAAAGAGTTTCAGATTTAATGACTGATCATGTATCTGTGTGTTCAATCACGTGACAACACTACGGTTAAGGTTTAGGCACCAAAACGACCTCGTTAGGTTCGATGAAAGATCATTCTTTTCAACCCAACCGCCAGAATAAATGTTAGCTAAGAACGGTTTTGCAAAACCACAGATTGGTTGCACAGAACACTGTGCAGAGTGTAAAGCTCCTTGAGGCTCTGGGACTTCTGATTTCAGGCTGTATAAACAAAACTGTCCTGACCTGAATTTAATACCCGGCTGAAATAGTTGTTCTTTTACGAGAGGGCAAGAAAATTACACAATAAGACAATTTTGTCTTAACCAGGATTTGGAAGTTTCACCTTGATTGCTTCCTGACTTTCTGGTGCCCTGTTTTTTTTACTTTTGTCGCCCCTCAGACAGCCCGAGTCTGAGTGGAGGTCAGAACAAACTCTATTTTCCAATCTGTCCTCCAAATTGAACACTAAAATTTGTTGTTTGTGTTTGTTGTTGGACAGTCGGGAGGAAACGGGAAGCGAGCGGCGGACTCCTGAGTCAGAGTTCAATGTTTCTGTGGTTTATTAAACCGACCTGTGCTCCTTCAACTCGCAGGAGTTTTGTAAATCTATTTCTCCCTTTTTGGGGTCATATATTCTGTGTCTACAGCTGCTCGTTGTCGTTTAAAAAAAAGATATATATATATCCTTATTGGGCATTTGCCGAAATGACTGTCTGATTTTGTCGTTGTTTTTGTCCCAGGTTGCTGTTCATGTATGTACAACACAAAATCCTTTTTAATCTGCACCATCTCTGTGCTCTCTTGTATCTTTTCCTTCTGAACTGTCTAATTTCTTCCCTCTCAAATTGAGATTTGAAGCACTTGGAGCAGCTGCACAAAAAAGGCAGACTGCTGTGTGCTTTTTTCTAAAGATGTTGGCACTCAGAAAACAAATCTCTGTGGGCAGGAGCCACGTTTTGGCTTACAATACCTGATTTTGTTGCACAATCACAGCTGGAAAATCCGGTGATTTCACCTTTACAAAAGTTTAAACCCTGTGTCGTACAGCCGTCTGTTGTTGGGCAGCTGTGATACGACCGCCATCCTCTCTGCCTCTCTACCTGGAAGCCACCGTATGTAATTTGAATGCGACTCATATGGTAGAAATGTTGTCATTCTTTGCACGACATGTGCAAATATGAACGCAGCCGTGTTTTTCAGAAGTGTAAAATGGCAGCATATTATTCTGATGGCTGCTCTGATGTGACAGCTCCAATGTTGATGTTCCCTAAAAAAATCAAACAGTGTGTTAAAAAACTGTGAAATGAACACAGGATCTGAAATTCAGATTCAGAGTGTTGTCAGGAGATTATACGGCACACGCTGAGAGCCACATTATCATATTTTTCATGTTTAGATATTAACATTCAGGCAAGGAAACGAGGAAAAGTTGTTGGAATGAATGTATGCTGAAAAACTTAAATAATTTGGTAAAGAACGTTTTCCACGTGCAGTAGAAAACATGTATAATATGTTTCTCCACTGTCAGTGAAACATTTTCATTTTGCTCTCTGGAAGTGAAACAAAACTCGTCACAGAATTACATTAATTAAAATTAGCAGCTCTTGAACGCAGCTTCGCCACCGAGCCGCCTCATTACGCGTCGACTGATTGCCTCCATTGATTCGGGAGTGATGTCGGGCTGCGTGTTAGTCCTCTTGTCATTATCAAGTGTGTTTCTGCCGCAGCCAAATCACTTTGTGCAGGTAAAAGTCAACAACCAGAACGAGAGGAAACAAAGATTTCAGCTGATACAACTTCAGCGTAACAAACTCCTCTGTTGCTCCTTCCCAGCAGCCTTCTGGTCGGACGGTCGCTGATGTGGTCGAGTCCTCTGAGCAAAAAAACATGTCCGAAAGATTCAGTTCATTCAAACATCACTGACTGACGCGGAAAAGACTTTCACTGCAGAACCAGGGTGAGAGTTTACGTGGCGTAGCTGTTCGACGTCCTACTCAACTTCAGTTACAAGCGTTAGATTAAAGTTTTTATGACGGACAAATACAAAAGCTGCAGGGTGGATTTGAACCCTCATCCTTAACTTCCATCGTCTGCATGAGGCACGCACTAACTAGCTTTAAATACCATGTTTTGGTCGTCCTACCTCGGAGCATTGATCTACCTGATGAAGGCTGGATGACCTAAACATGCTACTGACGATCAAACATGTCTTCTGTTTCTGTTTCTGTAGTTTTTCATTCTTAAAGACTCACCAGGAGGCAGCAAACAGAAGTCTCTGAACCCACTTTGCCTTCAGTATCCTCCCATTTATTCAGTAAATTATCTTATTTGTTGATGTATAATAATGTCAATCTTTCTCCCTCTTCCATGTTTAACATCAGTAAAATTCCTCCCGCTGAAGACACTCAGTCTGTTCCACTGTTTACAGCCTGTTTGGCTCTTTTCTATGTGACCTCCCTTGTCACTTCGAGTTGCCACGTTATGGCTGTGAAAAGCCGGGAATAGTTCAGACGTTATTGATTTTTTTTTCTCCCCCATCTTGAGTGGCAAGCAGTGACTTTGTATCTCCGTCTGACAATGACAGAAACTTCAGATTGGAATTGATTGAAGTCCCAGTAGAGCTCAGGTACATGATGATGCAACAGAGATTTAATGATTCATCTGCTTGTTGTGTAACATGATGTTTATTGCGCCTGTTGCTGATCCTAAATCAGGTGAAACGTCTGCAAACGCTTCAGACTGTAGTGAGAGTACGAAAGGATCGTGGTGATGATGAACAGAGCCCAATGTGAGCTCAATATATTTGTGTTTTTTTAAGATTTTCAGTTTGTAACGACATAAAACAAAAAGCATGAAACTCGTCACGTGTTAGGGGCTGGAACCAACAAACGTTTGTCATCTTTATAAACATGAATGGCAATGATCCACTGCTTTGTTCAGACATTCATGGTCCAAAGAGGATGAACCCTTCAGACTCTGGCGACCTCCCATCTTTACGTGCATACAGCTCCTCCGCGCCAGAGGAGCTGACAGGTTTCACTCTAGTCTATTTGCTGTGTCTCAGTTCAGGTTCTGCATCCTCTGAAGGACCCGGACTTTGTGGTCTTTGAAGGCGAGTCCTTCAGAGAGACCTTGTTAACCTCGTCAGCTGTTGTTAAATGTGATGGTCTCGCCTTTGGAGCATTTCCTGGTTACCTCACCAGATGTTTTAACCTTACATCACGATTTCTGCTGCCCAGGCCCGCGAAAGTGACGATCTACGCCACGCGATGTCGCCATTTTCTCTCTCTATATCTTCTTTTTTGGCCATGCAAAGAATCTTGGGATATGTGAGGCCACGAAGGATCGTAGCGGTGCATCCTCCAAAAACAGGGAAAAGAAGGAGCATTTGGACAGACTTCGCATGGCGTAGTGACGTAATTGGCCTTCAAATGCTCCTCTGAAGGATGCAGACCTTGAATTAAAACGGTTACTTTTCAAAATAAAACACTCTGTGTTGACACTAGCACACAAATCTCAAAAAAGAGACAAACACAAGCTCTTCTACTAATCCTTCGGTCACGTTGTTGTGTTTATAACTCCTCGGTCTCACGACGGCAGTTGTCCGACAGTACTGATCTGTGGTGCACTCAAGACGCAACTGGTAGGGGTTGCCGGACGGCGGAGCAAAACCGGATCGGAGCCGTAACACAGCGGACATGTATCTGGTGGAATCTCGGTGTTAGCGCCACCGACAGGTTGACGTTTTTTATTTGTACTGAAATATTTCAACAGTTCCACTGGTTTCCAAAAGAAGTCAAATTTTATGTAAGCTTATGAGAAATGATCCTAACATCTCACTTGATGAATTACTCCAGTAAGATGTTTCCTAATGATTTTACGGTCTCAGTGTCTAATATCAAGTCTCACTCAATAAAGTATGGTGTCCATTTTTGTAAACGATGGTCCCATTTTATGTAAAACGCACAAAGAAGAGAAAGAAACAAAGAGAACTGCCTTGAAAAAAAGAAAGGAGCCGTGCAAACGTGTGGTGACGTAGAGAGGAGGGGATCAGGAGCTCAGGCTGCAGGGACTCGGTTCAAGACTCACTCACTCAAGAGAGGTGCCAACTCACATCCTGAGCACGGCTAAGGTGCTCTTGAGCAAGGCACCGACCGCCCTGGCATTCATACGGGGGAGCATGTGTAGGTGAGAGGAATAACAGAGCCCCGTTTTTGATTAGGAAGCTAGAAATGAGAATCAGAAATCAACTTTTCTCACAAATAACACCTTCAAGCGATGAAAAGCTGAATTCTCTGAGTGAAGCGTCGTTCTCGAAGCTTGTTGATTAATTTTCTGTTAACTGACTCATTGGTTAATCAGTTGCCGTGCAACCACACAAATCTGCACATCTGTTAAAAAGCATTTATTTAAGGACAAACACAAAACTTATTAACATCAGTGTGCTCTGTGCTAAAGAACAGATTATGTGTGTGTGTGTGCTTATCCTTGCTGTGTGTCATTGTATATTCCTGTGCGAGCGTGCATGTGTGTGTTTCTGCACGTGTCTTTGCATATGTGACACACACACACACACACACACACACACACACACGTGCAGAGAAGCAGCAGAAATGAGGGAAGTTCTTATCATTGCTGCAAAAAAAAAAACTGTCACCGGACTGTTTCCCTACACTGCAATTACAGACCAGAGAACAGTGCGCGGTATTTAAGGACAAATGTGCGCCGTGTAGGCAGACAGAAGCAGAAAAGGTCCCGAACCCACAACCCTTAATTACCTCACAGTGACGCACAGCGGCGCCCCTGAAGGATGCTGCGCTGACAGAGTGAACTTGTCCAAGTGTATGTTATTTACCGATCCACTGAGCTGCAGCTTCGTCCTGAAGGTTCAAAAGGAAAGGGCGGAGCAAGGTACTTTTCCTCATGAATAGTTTATTATTCAGCCTGTGTCTTTATTATCTCTCCTTTTCTTCATATTCTGTTCTTCAGTATTCCTTTCTGTCAGTTCATTAAAGTTCAAATATTTATCCCGAGCGAGGGAAGATCAAAGCTGCTCCATCATCCCTTTTAATACGCTTGAAATGCTCTGCGACATGACAGACAGTTTAAAACCGGACTGCCCACGCCTCGAACATCCTGCGTCTTCAGTGTGCCGGGCAGCCTTCAAGGAGCTTAGCATTATGATTTAATGGCAGGTTTTTATGCATTAATCATCTCCTCCACCCACACAGGTTGGAAACAGATGCTTTTCTTCCTCCCTTTGCGTGATAATGATGCAGATTGTGTCAGATAAAAAAACCAGGAACATTTTTTAAAAAAGAGAGTTTATAAAAAGAAAAAAAAAAAAAGAAAAAGAATATCTGACGGATCAAGTGAAGGGATTTATTGTGACAGGAGGAAAATCAGCAGCTGCTTGAGCGCATAAATTGTGCCGGAGGCGTCTCACCAGAGCTGGTAAAGAGCAAATAAAGAGAGAGGTGAGAACATTTGTTTTGGGGCATTTCATAGAATCTAAAATTAATATTTAATTTTGGGATGACCCAGGCGGCTCGGACCAGACGGACGGGTTCTTTCAGTCGGGTCTAATTGGGCGGCTGTTGTCAATGTTCAAGGTCACTGGTACAGAAAATCCAGAAGCTGCTTGTCGCAGGCCGTCTGTCAATCAGTAAATCAGTCATATAATCATGACCGCTGCCTCCTGCTGCGTTAAACACACCTCAGCACACCTGGATGCACTGCTGATTGACTCTGCCGGCCTCTGCAGGATGCTCTGATTTATCTCCAATCATCGTCATCATCATCATCAGCCTCCGAGGCAGCACAGAGCGCCTCAACGCCAACATGTAACGCTAATCAATACAGAAACCTCCTCATATCGACCGCAGGGCTGGTGGTTTCACACCGGACCGATCCTCTCGTGTTGTTCTGTGATTGTTGAATCATGGTTCTAAACATGAGACCGTTAATTAGATGGTAAAGTAAAAGCTATAATGACTTCAGGGGCTTTCAATACCTGATTTCTCGGCCGCCTGGGTGCAACGGAAACTAGACACAACACCTCACGATGTGGCAGATCTCCAGGAAAGGTGCCATAATTCTAGTTTGAACATTTAAAAAAAGAGCAACAGAGTGTGAAGAAACAACAGTACTGATGTCTTTGTACTGTGTCTACTGAAGTTAGCATGCTAACCCAGCTAGCCTCAGCCCGACCTGTCTCCTAAAACCACCCTGTACCACAAGAGAGGCTGGGAGATATATGCTAGCTGTTAGCATAATAAATGAACAAAAAAAACCCTCAACTAAATGTCAAGAAAGAAAATACTCTTACCTCTGTTTTCCTCACTAAACTCCACACCTTCGCAATTAAATTTTCTCTCATTTCAACAAACTAAAACAAGCTTAAATTCCTCGTCAACTCATCGTAAAACTCTTTTTTGGTGCTTGCGATTTCCTCCTCTCTTTGTTTGTTTTCCCGCCGTTTTCCCTGCTCACCTGTGTTCAGTTAGTCATCACTTCCTGTGTATTTACGTCCAGGTCTTCCTCTCTTTCTTTGACAGTTCGTCCGTTCTGTTTTGCCACGTCAGTCCTGCTTCTTTGGCTCGCTGCCTTTTGTATTTTAACCTCAGCTTTGTTATTTTAAAGCTCACCTTTTGTTCTTTCACCTGCCTGCCTCGTCATGTCTTGTGTTTTAGTCCTCACAACACTCAACTCATCAGGAACTAAATGAAACTCCCCAGAACAGTGTTGGTTCGGCTCCACAGAAATTAATCCTCAGTTCACAGACTAAGATGTGAAAATATTTCACGCCTACTGTGTCTTCTCATCCCCTGATTCATAGTCCTGGTCAGAGCCGCTGTAAATCGCCTCTGTACTGTATCCTCTGTCTCCAAACTGGGATCTGTTCAGTCTCTGAGGGAGAGTTTAATCCCAGTCTGGTGTCCACGGTGCTCACTGGGAGGCTGATTGCTTCATCAACAGGTACTCCCCTCCATCACCTGAGGTGCAGGCAGGCTCTCTCAGCTACCACTTGGCTTCACGGCTAACTGCTCCACTTGCTAACAGCAGCTATTTTCTCCAGCCAAAGAAAGCTACAGCAAAGAAGAGTGAAGTCCAATACACAGTAGTTTTGGAGCTACCTTCGAGTTCTGGACATTTCTTACAAATTACACCATCAAACTGAAACTTTTTCTTACAGCTTACCACAGGAAAAAGTCCTCAAACCCTGGAAAATGTTAACATTTTTACACGTTTTGTTCGGAAATATAAAACACGTTTCGATTACAGAGCATTTGTGTGTCTAACAAACATGAGTGCTAACAAGCGGCTAAATGAGACGACAGATTAAACTTCATCATGTCGAACAAGCAGACTCATATTTACAACTTTACAACTTAAAGATCCATCGTTTGTCATTTGTAGTACGTTGTAGTCGGAAGCTTAGTGGCGGTGATGGTGAAGTCATGCAACCATTCGTTTGTCCATTCGTTTCATTTCCCCAAATTACAAAAACTTGTGTTTGCCACAGCGCTTGATTTCTGCAATAATGGAAAATCATAATGGAAAAATCCCTTTTTGTGGAGGGAACCAGGGCGATGCTAACTGCAGAAGGTCCTCCCTGCAGCACTCTATTAGTGGCACTAATGAACGCTTTATGGGCGCCTTATTGGAAAGTGATAACAGATAAAACTTTATTGATCGCACGCAGGGAAGGTGGAGCATCCCAGCAGCGGAAGTCTTTAACACAATGGCGTGCAACCTGGAATGATCTGCAGCGGAAGTGATCGTGATTTAGTCCCCGAGTCCCTTTTTTTTCAGTTCATCTGCTCAACCTGACATGTCAAACTACTGTCGAGATCTCTGCTGGGAAAATTCTTCTGAGTTAAAAATCACTCATTTAAACTTTATGTTGTTCAGATTGAAGATGGACAGAAACACGGATGACTCACTCGGCCGTGAAATTAGACGTGACAGCCCGTCGGCGGAGTCAATCTCAAAGAGCGGCTTCATGTTTTTAAACTTTATATCACAGTTCCTTGACACCAGTACAGTAATGATGCTCATTAATCACAGTCTTATTTCACACCGATGACTCGTGAAACGCGAGATAGAGCAATTAGTGATGAGTCACCACTGGAATTAACACCCGATCCTGGCGGTTCTTTGCTGCGAGAGCTTGGCTGGTACGCAATCTGATGACCAATCAAAAAGCAGCGCTGAGAAGACATGCTGGTTTGTGTGTGTGTGTGTGTGTGAGATACAGAATAGCTCTGACGTGATTCTCTTATGTCACCTTCTTCCCTTCCTTCCCTCCTCCGTTCGGGGTGTTTTCCGGAAAAAGGAGTCGCTCTTTTGCTAACAAGGCGGCTCAGCGGTGGTCGTATCGGTGTGTGTGTGATTAAGGCCGGGCTTCACATCCCCCCCTCTGTCAGTCTGCTGCCTCACACTACATAAAACTCCCAATTTATCCAAAAGATGATCTCACTCGACGGGAGAGTTAATACTCCTCCGGGATGCAACATAACACCTACAACATCCAACGACACCACCTGCAGTACTCTTCAGTTTTATGTTTATCTTCCTCGTCATGATCGTCACATCAGCCCAGGAAATACCACCGCCTCAATTCTGGACTTTTAGTCGTGCGAGTCGAGAGCGTGCAGGTCTATTTGTAGCTCCTGACTGAAAACAGAATGAGGTTTCCACCTGATGCCAGAGAAACGGGTGTGATGGCATCAGAACCGGGCCGGGAACACATAAAAGACAACGAGCCGAGTGCTTTATATTAAACAGAAGCATGCGCACAACAAACACACACACACGCAGACTCACACACACATTGATTAGATGCCTCTTGAACTGAAAGGAGATATTGGAAACAGAGAACTCATTAGAATCGGTGTCAATTAATTCGCTCAGGATAATAAATGTACAGGGCGGCATGTGAGCTGATTAACCTGATAGGGGAAAACCACCGAGTGCAATTTTCCAGTGATTAAAGGAATAATGAGTGTTGGAAAAAACCTCTGAAGCTTCTGTACAATCATGAGGCTGAACTACTTTAGGTTCCACCTGGTAATGATCATGTTTTCACTTTAAATATCAGCGTCACGGTCCAGTCGCGTGTCTTCTGGGTTTTGTGGTGTCTTTCGCTCTTCCTCCTTTTTTCCTCGTCAGCCTGACTTTCCCTCCACGCCCGTCTTGTGTCTGTTTCATCAGCCCGGCCCTGTTACCTGAGTTCCTCCCCAGTCTCCCTCCACACCTTCAATGCATTATTTCCCTCATTCCAGTGTTTTTCCAGCCTTTTCCAGCCGATCAGCTCCTCCCGTTTCTAGTGTTTTTCCATTAATTTCCCTCACCTGTGATTCTCCAGCTGCACCTCATCCCTTCGTTAGTTTTGTTCGTATCTAAGTCCAGTCTTTTGTTCAGTCATTGTCAAGTCATTTGCTGTGTTTCTGAGATCCTGCTGGTCCTGTCTGTAATCCTGCTTCTGTCTAGATCCGGTAAAATCTCATCCATTGCCTTCCTGCCTCCCATCTCATGCACTGACGTCCAAATTCTTGTTTATTCATTTACACAGCCACAGGAAGTCCTGACGACTCGCTACAAAGACATCTTTCCTACCTTTCACGCCACCATCCTTATTGATATGAAAGTCAGCTCAGATAAAACTAGTAAAAGTACATTTTATTCATATCACATCAGCTCTTTTCATGGGAATCGAAACACAAGTCTTTACACTCCGTCTGTTCTAAGACCCTCTGTTCAGGTGAGACAAAATCTTTGATGAGGGAAAAAGGAATAAATCTCAGATTAACAGTTCCTGCTGTCAGGACGGACAGACGCATAACAGACGACAGCTTTACACAAACTCATCAGAAGTAAAATTAAACTAAAGAGGACAAAGATAAGAGTAAATACAGAATCATGACTGTGGTTTCATTGAAAGCAACAGACGTTCTCTGACGGATGTCTGAAGCGTCGGCTCAGAGCTCGGCTCCGTCACAGCACATCTGTCTCAGCTGTTTGCTGTCAGCAGTGAACTCTCAGCGGAGCAACAGGTGGGCTGGGACTGCTGCAGGAGACCACTGAACTCCTCACAGAGACACAAAGTGGGCAAACTTTACACATTTGAATTCAACTATCAGGGGTTATGAGATTTGTTATAGCGACTTTAAAACTCCTAAAACTGCCTGTAGGTGTAACTTTTTATTAGAAGACTGTAAACTCTGCTCAGGTGAAGATGAGGGCTGGTGTTCCTCGACGGCGTCTTTCTGAATGTTAATGAGATTTAAATGAATTATTTCCCCTCAGGACGTGAAGCCGGTCGGACTCAAAGTGTCTGTTTCCATTATTATGCTCACTGATTTCAAGTTGGATCATCTGATCAGTAAAATCTCCAACAAGTTTGTGACTCTTGTCGGAAAATGATTTGACTCAAAATAGAAGAAAAGGAACAACTATGCGAATGAGTTTCATATATATTAATAGTTTTTCTCTTCCTCTTTAAGTTGCACTTTTCAGGTACAATGAAAAAACAGGAAGAAGTAGCTCAGAGCGATGAACCTATAACAGTTATCGTTCGCTCTACGGAGCATTTTTGCATCTTTCAACTCGTTCTTTTGGTTTTTACAGGCAGTTGCTGGTTCGACTCCCTCTCACTGCTCTGGAGACCTGCTGTCCACCTGCCAACACATCATCACTAATTTTCTTTTAAATGCAGGTAAACCCGCTAAGAACAGGTGACTCCTTTCCCATCACCTGCAGCAGACAAACTTTCTTTTCTTTTTTTTGAAGAAAAGTCTGATCTTTTCTGAACCCGACCAAGTTTTTCTTTTTCTGGAATCTAACCATGCCATGACCGTCAAACAGTCCGACTAGGTTCAAATATGGGACGTGTTTGTCAGCAAACTTTATTCTAACTGGACGTTGCTTTTTCATCATTACGTAGCTCTTCACGTGCAAAACTGACACTGGAGGGGAAGTCGTATAGTCACTTTCAGCCAACTGAAACAGGGACATAAAAGTGTGCAAACTTAACAAATCTGAACTCAACGATCAGGGGTTAAGAAACTAACATTTGTTTTAGCGACTTGCTGTCAATCACACCGCTGGAAGTTTTAATCTCTCTGCAACATTTGGGCTTCATGATTTGGAGCTGATTTTTCAACTGAATGATGAATAAGTGTTGATGCGCCGACATCCAGAACTCGTTCACAGATCATACATCTGCAAAAATCAAATCAAATCAGCTGATATCTTTCTCAGGAGACCAAAACAGAGCTGGAATGAGACTGAATGTTGGACTTATATTCATCAGGCGAACAGAAACAAGAATCATTGAATGTGTCCCAACTTTATAAAGTGATGATATGTCAGTTAATGTTTGTTCTGCTGCCCCCAAGTGGCCAAAACAGTCAGTGATCGCAGGTTTCCAAACTCTTTTCACGGACACGCTCTGATTGTTTTGTCCCACCGGTCTGTAACTGAGGTGTCTGTGACCGAGGCGTACGGTTTATTACACCCCACATTTATTTAAGTGTTGAGTCAGCTAGCTCTAAATATAATTTGTTCTGCTACACCGTTGTTATTCATGCTTGGGAGGACACAATCCGAGAGCAGATTGAGCCAGAATCCCCTGACGTCCTCGACAATACACCGAAGCCACCCGAGACACAAATCAGACGAGGCGAGAGTCTCCGTGAACTGTGAGCCTTCAGCAGATGACTGTCAGACATACGGTGCAACAAACTAATGAAGAAGTGGCGGTGAATGGAACGGCCTGGTTGTTGTGAATGAAATGTTAAATTGGTGTCTCACTCATTATAAAGCGAGGAGAGAGAGAGAGAGAGAGAGACATGAGTCATGCAGCCTGGAGCACAATCAAAGCTTCCTGCGCCTTCGTCTCCGTCGCTGTTGACGGACCCGAATGAGCGATCAATGCAGTGAGCCCGGATAACTCCGGCACAGGATTAAGTCCACAATACATGCAACAACAGCAGTCCATGTTGTGTGTGTGTGTGTTTACGTTCATCCTTTGCATTGTCACAGTGGGATCAGTGGTTGCATAAGAGGTAAAATTATATCATGTTGTGGCTGCGGGGCGGAGAACATGTTCGGTCTGATGGCGGACGAGCATTTCGTGCAGCTGATCGTATTTTTTGTTTTGCTTTGCAGTTTTATTCTCACTTCCACCAGCTTCTGTTTACTGACATCATTTATCACTGATATGAAACTGTTTCATTAATGTTCTTATCAGTATTAATTATGATGCTATCAGAGATTTATTGCACAGACACACTAACACTTTATCATTCTGCACAACACTTTGTGATTCTGGTTCCAAGCGTTTGTTATCTCCGACAGAGTAAACTGTGTGTTCACCCGTGTCTGTTGATTGGTTAGTTAGTTGAATCACACAAAAACTACTGAACTTATTTCCACCAAACTTAAATGGAGGATGGATCTCGTCCATGGACGTATGTGAATCCAGATGGAGCCTCCTGTTTTTCTATAAAAGTTGCTCTGTGGTGCTTAAACCAAAAAGAAGACTTGAATATTCCCAGCTCTCGGGTACAGACTCACTTCCAGTTTAGCTCCCAGCTAACTTGAATGGAAATACAATGATTCAATAATGTGACTTTTCTAGACTTGCGAGAGCGAATGGTCTAATTTATGACAGTGAAACGAGTCATTTTGCATTTTGGGTTGTGATGCTCAAACAAATTTATCCACCATTTTACAGACGCGTCTTTCACACTGTTAGCTTTGGAGGAAAATTCTTTTTGGTCCGCAGAGCACCAGGTGATGATGTAATTGAGATGGTGATGAGTGATTAAAGTGATAAGATGAATGCTAATGTAAGCTGCATGATTAAATGAACAGGCAGCTAAACTCTGTAAATCGCCTCTGTATTGGATTCCCTGTCACCATCATGGCGGCAGCTGGTTCTCCGAGTTTGTGTTTGTTCCCGACACCGGCCTTGTTCCCTTGAAACCTGTTAGCTGTTAGCCACTGTTAGCTGTTAGCCACTGTTAGCTGTCAGCCACTGTTAGCTGTTAGCTGTTACTTTAGCAACAAGTAGAGCCATCTGTTCATCACCTGTTTCATTTCAGCTCGACCGTATCGGTGCGTCTCTTTTAATCAACCTCTTCCACAACACAATGGAGACTGTTGTGCCAGGTGGAGGTATGCTCTCTACAGAGTGCCACTCTTATTGCTAAAGATCACCCGCTGCACAGATGACTTCAGCAGTTTGACGAATCACCTTCCCGTCTCAACGACTGCCTGATTACAGCAGATAATCAGAGCTCGGTTTGTCCTCTGGGCCATCAGAGAATTCTGAAAGTCAAAACTACTTTCAAGGTGACGAACCTGTAAAATCACTGAGAGAGGAAAAGAAGACGGAGGGTGTTTAACACCGGCGCTGGTTGGTTTCCTCCATCATTCACAGCAGGAAGGACCGACTGCGTCACAGTTTACATGCAGGAGAGGCTGCAAATGTCATTCTGAGGTGATGATGGGAAAAAAAAGTAATATGTTGCAAGTTACTGCTTCTCCACATGGAATACTAAATAAAGCAATGTTGTCAAGTGGAAGTGGATCCTGAGGCTGTAATCCAGCAGAGATTACCACTCAAAGATCCTGTTATGAGTTAAATTATAATCTCATAATGACAACAGAGACAGACCCAGACATCAAACTGCATCCAGCTGACTGCATAGAGATGACCTCATCACTCTAAACCCTCCAATCAGCCTCAGAGTAAAGAGTAATCCATTACTTCTCCAGTAACGACCCCCCTGGCAGCGCTGCTCTTGTTATTGTTGACTTTTTGAGGCATATTTTGCCCAGCAACTTTTACGGGATGACTCACCCAAGGGCGGCTGTTACGCATGACAAAAAAAAAAAAAAAAAAAAAAAATGAAAGGATAAGGTGGAGCGAGCTGATGGCAGGAGTCAGATAAAAAGGTGTTTGGCGCGGGGGAGCGAGCTATTTGAGACGGGGACAGGGGACACATGATGCCGCGCACCGGGACCATCCAGAGCTCCAGGCTGCTCAGCGGGGCGCTGCTCTGCGCGCTGCTGCTGCTGCTCTCCAGCGTCGCTGCGGCCGAGGTGGTGGACGCCGAGTCGGAAGAGGAGCTGAGCCCCAGAGCGCTGCGGGACTTTTACCCGAAAGGTCCGAACCTGACCAGCGAGAAGCAGCTGGTAAGATTTAAATCTGCGACGCATGCATGCATGCAAAAAAAAAAAAAAAAGACAGAAAACTTACAGAGAGAAATGTGAATTATTCTGATTTTATTCTTTCTAAAATATTTTGCATGTTACTTCGAGATTCAGCTGCGTTGTGTTGCATAAATATTAAAAATGTGGCCATTAAATCCAGTTTGTTACCCAACAAAAAAAATCAACCAAACTCCATTCAAAAATCCGCGCATTTAAGATTTTTTTTGCAACTTCTGCTCTAATGAGAAAATAAAATCTGCTGGATTTGTGTCATTTTAAAAAGAATCTATTATTTATATACAACTATATGATAGATTATTATATAACATTGCAAACGTATTTGTTTTATTTGGACATTTATTGAGTGTTTTCGTTCACAACACTCCACTTTCATTCATTGAGCGTCTTTTTTCTTTTTTTCTTGCTCTCCTCGCAGCTCGGAGCTCTCCAAGAAGTTCTTGAAAAGCTGCAGGCTAAACGACTTCCTCTGTGGGAGAAGAAATTCGGCCAAGTCCCGACGGTACATTTATATATCTGATACATTGTGGTGCACGCTGTATTGATTGATGCATGTGTCTGCGGGGAGAAATGATCGATCTGTCGCTTCTCCCTCAGTGTGACGTCGGGGAGCAGTGCGCCGTGAGGAAAGGCGCTCGGATCGGGAAGATGTGCGACTGTCCCCGGGGAGCTTTCTGCAACTTTTTCCTGCTGAAGTGCTTATGAGCCTCGCCGGATCTGAATGTATAGCTGCTGCTTGGTGCGGAGAGGAGAAGAAGAAGAAGAAGAAGAAGAAGAAGAAAAAAACTGTCACTTGATTCCTTTGTACAGTAATTATTTAGTTATATTTTTTATGATGCAGCTGAGGAGCAGGAGCGGTG
Organism: Diplodus puntazzo; assembly: GCA_963678695.2. Classification (NCBI taxonomy): domain Eukaryota; kingdom Metazoa; phylum Chordata; class Actinopteri; order Spariformes; family Sparidae; genus Diplodus; species Diplodus puntazzo. The sequence continues at coordinate 3,377,302 of OZ023155.1, read as the reverse complement.
ACTGCCCGACCCCACGAATACTGTAGGAGTTCAATATGAGCAGGGCCGTAGACAGAGTGTAGAAACACTGAGGTCATGCCCCTCCACCTGCACCTGCACCTGCACCTCACCTGCACCTGCACCTCCACCTGCACCTGTAGCATAAATCAATGCATTTCTTTGCATTTTGACTGGACCATTAATCACTTAGAGAATGTAATATCACTGCAGCACATTGATGGAAACTGGACTCACATTCCAACAGAAGAAGAAGAAGAAGATAAGTAACAATTGACCTAAATGTATTAAACTTAAAACTCTGCTGCTCTCGATAATAAACATGTCATCATTAATACATTTATTTTAGCTTATTAGATTAAGTTCAGTAATTTCGCTGTTCAGAGACAATTAAACAATGAATCAATCAGTTGTTAATATTAAAAACATCAGTTGTAACTCTTTAATAACGTCCAAATAATGTTTATAAATGAGCTACACAGTAATTATAAACATCAGTTGCAACTTTCCAGCAAACAACTGTGAATAAATAGTTTATAAAGCATTTAATTGCTTGTTAACAGTGAAATAACTCAAAACTAAAGTTTGATTAGCTACACATTTGTTTATTTTAATGATATAAAAGATGTTATAAGGTGTGGGATGACCTCAGTGTCCTGATGGTAGCTACGGCCCTGCGTACGATACGTATTAAAGCATATTATATCACAGAAAGTCTCTGCAGGATATTTTGGTGACGGACGGGAGATGAGAACACCACAAAGAACCATGACGGTCCTGTAAATATTCAGATCCAATTTATGTCTGTGAAACCACAAATAAACATAGTTGTGATGTAATAGGAGCTGAGAAATAACCCACAATGCACAGCAAACTCACACACACACACACACACACACACACAACGGGAGTATTATAGTGATTCTTCGTCTGGGCAAATCCAAAAACCTGTGTTATGAACTTGAACTATTTTTGTTTCAGATGAATGTTTGTGTATGAGTCATGACGATAAATAACGATAGATAATAAACTGTGGACCATCTTGTTTTGTAAAGCAGTGGAGTCGCCTCTTGTTCTTTTAAAAAAAAAAAAAAAAAGCTGCTCCAGTTGCGCCTGGAGTCTCTTACATAACGCTCGTGTTTTGATTTGTGTTGATGTTCGGTCGATATTTAGTGAGTGACGTGGATGTGACAGCCATCTGTGACGCCACACCTGCCAGGCCGGGGGTGGAGGGTGCTTAAAATGAAACCTAATCCAGCTGCAGAGGAAGTAGTTATGTAGCAGAGAGTGACTGTCACATCTGTCGCCGTGCCAACAGCCTCCCATTCACTGTCAAGAGAGCAGCTGATGACGTAACGTTACATGCAAATGGATTCAGATTTGGTGCGACCTTGAAACTTGAAATTAAAAAAAAAAAACAACATACAGCTGGTTTTGTTTGCACGGCACACACATCGGTAACAAACTTTATCATCTCCGTCACTCATGCTGAAAATCAGGTGAAGTTTGAGCCATGCAGCGTTCTGTAAACACAAAATAAACAAACCATAAAATGGCTCCATGCAGCTTTATCCGGAGTAATCCAAGTCTTCCGGAAGCCCCCGACATCCCACATCGATTTGAAAAGACGTTATTTACGCCCTTGTTTAAGCTCAAATCTTCACTGCAGCTGCTTCATTAAAAGTGTTCGCTGAACGCTGAAGTCTGAAGTGGCTGCATGAGCTCAAACGCACATCCAGGTTGTAAATAACATCTTTTTAAAAAATCAATTTGGGATCTCGGGGCTTTCAGAGACTCGGATTATGCCGGACAAGCTGTAGTTTTACAGTTGTTTATGAGAATGATGTGAAGCTCCAGAAATGTTTTGTGGACAGGAACACCCGACTCTTCATCGACGGCGTAGATAATCACTGAGGTTTCATTTGTGGGCGAACTGTTCCTTTAAACATGTTTACAGTTCTTCAGTCTTCTCATTCATTAGCTGAAGAGGGGAAGTTTCACGGAGCTCACCTTTAATCTGAGTTTCAGACGCCTCAGTACGAGCATCATAACGTGACATCACAACCAGAGTGGAAGTCAGTCATTGGTCCAACACATGAGTTTTAGGTTGAATGTTGACAATTAAACTCAAAATACCAAGTTCATGTGAAAGGAAAAACAATAAAGAAAAGAAAGTTATGAAATGACCAAAAAGAAATATTTACTTTTGACCTCTTATATCTTTAAATATTGTTTTATCGAGAGGAGATGTGTTTTATTTGTGCACAAATTAAAATGGCAAAAGGTTAAAATCAACTATGATCAAATATGTAACATTTCTGCATTAAAATGTTGGAAAATAACTAGATCCTTAATATATATTTTGTTGAGTTGTGCGCTTTCATCATACCAGACGTTTCCAACAATGTTCAAACCGGAGAAATAAACAAGTTTCTTCAAAGTCATGGCGTGTTTCATGAGGTCGCCCATCACGATAATTAAAGTCAGCGAACACGACTAAAGTAACTATGAATAAAACATCACTTCGCCTGGGAACATTTCTGTCTGAGTCATCGGGTGGATTTTCATCAGCAGTACTGTTTGTTTAACGGTGAGCGAGTTGGACTGCAGGATCAACAGCAGGATTATCTCGCTGTACATCAGCTGCAAACTAGCAACCACTGTGTTTGACTTCAGGTCGATCACTGAACTCAGCACTCACCAGAGACTCTGGTTCTCTCTCTTCTGCTCCTCTCTCCTCGCTGCAACACGACGCTCATTAAGTAAAGTGCAACACCTGACAGAGACGGATCACTGCTGCAGTCAGGTCGATATAGACGAGTGAAGGTAAAGTCCTCTCTGAGCTCTCCTCCCGTCAGTACACGGCTCCGGATCAGAGCAGGATCTGATGAGACTCCAGGTGTTTATTCCTCCAGAGGGTCTGGCTCTGTTTTTATACTGGGCAGTAAGCCACTTTTGCAGCTAGGTCCACGAATTTTGGTCCGCCAATTTGACGCCTTGGACGGTACACTTATTTCCACCTCCACCGCTGTAAATCTGAGCAGTCAATGTGCCGGCAATTGCGTGAGATGGGCGGAGGTGTCGATGACCTGTACTGTTGTGCGACTCACAGCTGAGGAGTTTTAAAACCAGGAAACAGCTGATCACAGCAGTCACTCCATCACTTCATCCACGGACGTCAAGATGAGCAACTGGACAGCCGCTGAGATCCGGGAGATGTCTTCGACGTCCGCTTGTTGTTGTAGCAGCAAGCTACTGACGGTCGCTACTTTCAAATTAAAAGCCGGCAGCTAAGAACCCAGTTCTAAACTCCAATGGGGTGCAATGTAAAGCTCTTATTTTGAAGACAAATTCATCTGCCAATGTCACACCCTGGCTTGCGTCACATCGTCACGTCACGTCACGTCACGTCACTCACGTCCGTCACGTCTCTCACGTCACGTCACGTCACATGTTGCGTGAGGGATGTTACCCTCGAACACATTGCGCCTCACTGACTCTTGCGCTCGACCGCCTCACTTCCTCACAGACTTTATTGAGAGCCCTTCCGCATGTCACATGTTACGTTAATAGAAGCATATAAACTTCTAGCGAGATGTCCGACTTGCTGCGACAGTTCATACTTCTTCAAGACTTTTAAGGGCAGCACATCACTTGAGTAACCGCTAACTGCTGCCAACTGTAGCAGACATCAGAAAGTTAGCTCAGTCAGCTGTGCAGCTAGTGGTCTGGCCTGAGAGCTTTGAGCACCGTGGAAGTGTTTACAGTTTTTGTGTTAATCTTCTGACACATTTCACCTTCGATAACAACAGAACTGCCCGTGTGTTTGTTTCCTCAAACACTTTCATGTTGTGGATTGTAATTTAAAGATCACATCGCCGTTCATCGTCATGCGTCGGCTGCAATACGAGAAGAAGGAGTTATTAAACCTTTATGAAATGTAAAAACTTCTTTCATGCTTTTAAATTCAACTAGGGGGGATTGAATGAAAAAATATAGATGGAGAAAACCATTCCGTCAAAGATTATAAAACCTCTGGACAAGCAGGAGCGTTTGCGGTGGTCGTGCCGACAAAGAGACTGTTTATCTTACACCTGAGCAGCAGCGCCTTCCCCAGACAGCGAGGGATTTGCTATTGATTCCTCTGGGAATTACCTCCAATTCCGATAGAGAGATTGCATGTCTGTGAGGGCCTTTTTTTTCACACGTTCAGACAGTTCGAACCCGCAGCAATCGCCCGTCGGGAGGAACATTTGTTTGTGTGTGATAATTTGACAGAGAGGCGAAGAATGACTGATAGAGATGTTGACGGAAACACCGTGAAAACAGACAGAGCGGCAGAGGAGGAGGGTGATTGAGAGCGTGATGGATGGAGAGACGGAGCAGGAGACAAATGATACAGTCTGAAATAGAGATTGCTCTCTCAGAATGACATTGTTGGGTGTAAACCGTTCAATATATGAGCTGCAGACAAAGCTGCCGGCAGTGAAGTTGATTTATAACACATTCAGATGAATGTGTGGCGCTCTGCCTGTGTTTGCTCGTGTTGTGTGTCAACGCAAACAAACTTGTACAAACGCAAATCTCGTGCAGCGTGACGTCTGTGACCGTTATCATCACCGCTCCTGACACGGGAGAATAAATGTGGGAAAGATGCACATCACAAATCCAGTGTTGACTCTCTGCTCGAGTAAAGAGTGGCGGTACTTGCGTCACTTCTGTAGATGTTTAGGATTTGTTTCTTCAACAGAGTTCTGCCCGGATGTGCGACGGTTGTCTTTTCTCTGTAGTTTGCACGTCGGCTTTGGGTCGGCTGGTTAGAAAAAGGTTTGACAGTATTTTTCTAGTTGTGATAATCGACTCTGTAACACTTTTGGTGAGGGTAGCAGGACAAAGTCGTCCGCATAGAGGATATATTACTCTCTCTCTCAAGGAGAGTGCTGCAGTGCTGCCCTCTAGTGGTGACACCTGACACCAACTATAAAAAACAAACTCATATTGTGAAAACACAAGCGACACAGCGGCAGTGGTGAAAAGTACTCGAATACTGTATTTAAATACAATTTTGAGGTACTTGCTCTTTACTTAAATATTGGCATTTTAAGCTACTATCGCTCTATTAAACTTCAAGCCTTCTACATTTATTTGTTACTTGTTATTGTGCAGATTTAGATTAAGAATACAAAACATAAATAAACTAATACATTATGATATATTATGAAAAGTGAAGTAAAACGTAAAAAAAAGGGATAAACACAATAATGCATCAAAAATTATACATGGACATGGTTTATATATGAAAACACAATTCTCTGAAATGGGTCATTTTGACTGCAGAGACAGAGCAACAGTATTAGTTTCCCCTGCAGCATTGCTGCTTCAGTTGGAGTAAACATCTGAGGACTTCCTCACACGCTGCAGAACTGTGTATCAACTTTTATTTGGAGCATTCTTTGTTCAAGTTACAAACTTCCTGTCGCAGGACATTCAAATCGATGCAAATCAGCCCGAGCTGCTCTTGAACAAACGCGTCATTCTGCCGTCGCCGTATGTGAAGCAGCTTATTTTAAGGACACAGATCATATCAGCGCACGAGTTCTGATTGTCTAATGAAGTGCAAAATATCTCTGTGCGCTCATGTGAACGCGGTCCGGTCGGCCGTGTTGATGCGGCCGAGGGCAACGTCCTGCTGATGTAAACAAAAGCTCAGTTTCAGCTGTGCGGGGAGGTCGAGCCCCAACGGCACTCAAATCGCTGAGAGTTTATAATTATTTGATCAGCACTTCTGGCTTCTCTTTAACCATCTCTAATGAGGAACTGGGTCATCCAGTTCAGCGTCTCAACCAGCCAATTACCACTAATGAGAGGCAGAATGTGACACAATCCAACATATTGATTCTCAGAATTAGTTTTTTTTCGTTTAGTGTCAGTTTCCCCGAGTGAGATGAGATCATTAAGATCTGACAGAAAGTTTTACTGCCTGTTTTCAAAAGGAAGCTGTACACAAAATCTCCACGCTGTTACGAAAATGCTGAATGCTAATTACCTTTTTATTAATTATGTTTATTCAAAAAATATAAAGAAACAGGACCACTGTAAGCGTACAGTAACACAGAACAGCGTGGTCACTCACACGTCAATGCAACCCTGTTCACCTTCAACCAAGACTGGAAAAAAATATCAAAAATCAGAAATCACAGCAGCATTTTACCCTCAAACACATCAGAACTGTACACACTGCATCCAACTGTGTTCAAAGGAACTTTATTAATCATGACACCTCAATATTTCCAACAAAGCCAGTGGGTCAGTGTTTTTAAATCAGTGAGATTAAATAATGAAACAAAATAAAATCGGTCTCCTTTAGTACTTCTGTGTAAAGTATAACAGGTACTGTGGTTGGCAAGGAACATCAGAGGAACACAAAAACTGTAAAGTACAGTCGATTCTCTGAAGCTTTTCTTCAAGTGCAAGAAAATACTTTTTTTTTTAAATCACAGCTGAACTCAGAACTGGACCGACTGGAGCTCTCTGGTCACCGTTATACCAACAGGAGCCGTTTGTGTGAACTCAGGAAAAGTTACTACTTAAACTAGCAAGAGACAACTTCTTCTTTGCCGTAACTTTAATCACTCTGAAGTAAATACGACTTGCACAGTTTAAAGGCTTTATGAAAATGACACCATCCGCGTTAACAACTTGGAACACCTTTAATAGCTGTGGGAGGTAAAGAGGGAGAGTGAGAGAAACCAGGTGAAACGACAGTGAACAGACGGGCATTCCCTCGATGAAGAGCACTGCCTCCGTGTTGTGTCTAAAAAACTAAACAACAAAAGCCGCCTCGTGTGTAACGCTGCCTTTACAAAGCAGAGATGAGCTGTCTTTTACTTTGGCATGCTGCTAGCAGTAGCAATATCGCTAACGCTGTTTCTCCAACAGTAACACCACGAGGAGGAGTGAAGCTGAAAAATATTCTGTTTCTGCTTTAAGTTGAATTTTTCTCAAAAACACGTGTGTCCCCAAATAACTTCAGTGAGGTCCAGTCCTGTTCAGCTCGAGTCCGTCGCGTGTGTCGAAATACAAATGCAAGCTGTTACAGAAACAGCCATAAAACGCCGGGGTTAACACAAACAAATGTTGATATCTGACATGACATCGAAAAGTCACTTATGGTTAAAAAAAAACAACTAAAATATCAAATTAATGCCTTGATTTACACAATACGTCAATTTCACCCTGTATGAGCACTAAAGCCGATGTCATCATGTTTAGAAAAGTCACAGTGACTCTATTTGTTTTGTACCCTGGCAGAGGAAACTAAAAAAAAAAAAGACAGATTATTGGTTCGTCCACGTGACCGTTGTTTCCCTTGCAAATGAGATTTTACACAAACAAAAGAGCAACAACGTGAGGCTGGAGAGGAAGCTATCGGTGCGACTGCACAAGTCACACTGTGAACACGCAGCAGAATTAAACCCGTCACGACAGGAATGAACAGAGGGGGGAACATACATACACGACAAATAATCACAGCAATATAGTGCGATACATTCTCCTACAATATCAACGGTGGCGTTCTGACATTCCTCGATTCTGACTCCAACTTCAAACTGTTTTGACTTCTGGGTGTTAAGACTTTTGCCTGTTGGAGGCAGTTTGTCTTTTAATGATGGCACACAATCCAAAGCACTTCAATACGCTGTTCACCGCCTATAAAACTCTGTAAAACTAAAAGCGGTTGAAAATGCAGTCGATACAGTAGAAGACTCTTTTTTTGTGTTGTTTTGCAGATGCATCCCAGATATTTGTGTGTCAGCACTACTATGACTAATGCCAAAGTAGACTGTGACGGTTAAATGTACTCAGTGATCAGTCTGCGACGATGGTCAGCTGCAGTACAGTCTGGTCCCGACACCATCATGAATTTTTTTTCAGTAGCTCCATTAATTGTCACTTCTCCAGGCTTCAAACAAGCATCACAGCAGGGCGAACGTCACAAAGTGTCTGCTCTACGAGGAGCCGTCTTCCAGCTGCTCGTCCTGAAAAGGGTAGCTGAGTGCAGGAGGAAAGCCCTGACTCCGAGGCTGTTCGTCCAACAGCATCAGATCCTCCACGTCTCTCCCTTTGTACCTCCGTCTGCAGATCTTTACAGTCACTTTTCGCCCCTGAAAGGCTTTGAGGGCCTCTTTAGAAGCCATGGCTTTGGCAGCTGACTCATCACGCCCGTATCCTGTCCCCATGTAAACAGTCTGACAGCGAATCTCACACACGTGGCCTTCCTTCTGTGTGCGGGCTGTGGGGAGACCTGCAATGTCCTTCAGTGGCACAAACACACAGGACAGGGTCTGTTTACACGACTCCACACAGCTCCGGAGTATTTCAAAATGGTCCAAGTTGGGGCCGAAGCCCCCGGCCGACACCAGCTTCCAAGCCACTGCCTTGTAGAGGCGGTTGAAGAAGGGCTGGTGCTCTGCTGGGGCCTGGGGAGGAGGTCCTGATTTCTGACCCACGGGCCGAGTAGCTGTCCTCCCAGCAGGTCGACTGTCGAGCTCATTAGGACCACATTTGGCTTTCTTCACACAGCTGTCAGCATCGGCCTCTGCAAACAACACAACAGGAAGGACAGTGATGACTGCAGAGAAACAGCTTTAATGAGCAAACAGACTCCGGCCTCAGGTGTGGGTGTGTAAAGAAAAAAAAGCTGCATGTAAGTAATTACACTGGGACCCTGCTGCAGTGGAAAACAACACATGGTGGTGGTCCATAACAAGCTACAGGCTGTTTGTTTATACGCACACTTAGTACCTTCCACCAATGGACTTATTCATAGCTTTCTATTACATCACATCATTTATAAAGGCTGTTCAAGGTGACCGCTTCATGGCAAAAAGACATTCAGCACAGTGGAGTTCAGAAGCCTGAGACCACATTAACAACATGGTTTTGTTGCGTAAACCTGGACGTAATCAGAATGTTGGTGGTGCTGCTGGACTGCACCATGTTGACAATGTGCTTTTAATATTCTTTCAGCCCACGTGTAAAAAAATATGTTGGTGTTAAGGAAATCCTCAGGACCAACCGGCCTCGCACTGAGTGTCCAGGTTCTGTACCACATATGCAGTTTGATGCTGTAAGACCTCCATTTCAAAATATAACAAACCCAGAACACACGAGTAAATAAACTTAACATCTAATGGTTTGTTTCCTGATTGTAGGAGCCTAATCGCTCTTTACAACGGATTTTAACATAATGCAACACAATTAGGGATGGGTATCTTTAACATTTGAACCGATACGGCACCGATACTCGGTACCTGCGAATCGGTACCGGTATATATCGGTACCTGTTTTCGGCACTTTTTTGCGTACATGTGTGGTAATTAAAGTTATTTTATATATATATAAAAATAGCATTACATCAATAGTATACATCAAGGAACTCCAGCAACTTCTGCTCTAACTGACGCCCGTGACGGTGCGTTCAGGTACCGAAATGTGGTACAGATTGACTTCACGTGAATCGATACTCGGTACTTTGGGAGGAATTCGGTCTGTACCAATAAAAGTACCGAATTCGGTACCCATCCCTAAATACTATACGTACTTAAGTGCCATTTTCGGGTTAATTCTATACATTTCACACAAGCACTGACAGTAAATACAGTCTGCTTTATTAAAACCGTGCAGTGTCTCACCAGTTGTGGCGTTCCTCTTTCCTCTGATTCCATCTATTGTGGTTCTGTGAGTTGGAGCATCTATGACAACTATCCCCTCACTCATCTCCCTGATCTTGTCCATCACAGCCTGAGGATAGCTGGGGAGGTGAAGAGAACAGAGACAGGTGGAAGCATCATCTGCACATCTCCATCTTTGCTTTCCTGTAGTTTGTCACCATGTGTTTCTTACCTGCAGCCCAGGAAAACGTGATTGGCCCACACCGTGGACAGAGACAGCAGCCTGTCCAGACTGCTGCTGGGGACTCCCGGCTCCACGGTGGGGAAAGCCTCCATGTTCCTCAGGATGAACTCTCTCCGAGCCAGCCACTGTTTTCTGGTCTCACAGTAGCCCCTTAAAGTCTCGACCCACTGGGCCAGCTGCGGATTCTGGCCCAGGTAATCTGAAACTATGTCCTCTCCGCTCCTCTCCCCCGCCATCCCTGCAACAACAACACAACGTCAGACGAGAAGCGCACACTTGTTCATTCCTTTAAATGGCAAGTTAGTTTAGCTAGCTTGAATCAGGCTAACAGCTCTAATTAAACCACGTTAACTCTACAGATGACTTGCTGTAGCTGTAAACCTACTAATTAGCATGTTTAGATCTGGTGTTGTGTTGCTAACTCGCCTGATAGTAGCCCAGTTAAGCTAACCGTTCACTGTTTTCAGGAGTGCCACTGACAAACTGACTTTAGCAACTAACGTTAAGTTACGCTAAGCGGCTAGCCGACTCTCGCTAGCTCCACTTAAAACCACACTAGTAATTTTACCATCGAGATAACATAATTAAAATAATACGAGTAGCGTTAATATGCATATATTGTACGAATAACGTGTAATCATTTTGACTGGTAACTACGACATACCAAGCTCTCTCCGTTGCGAGGTGTTGCTAGCTAGCTACATGACCGAGTGATGACGCAAGATTGAAGGCGCTGCGTTTGCACGCGAATGGACTACATTTCCCAGAAGCGCAGTGCCCGCTACAGGTTGCCGGTGTTGTATCGAGCTCTGCTTCCTCGTCGAGATGTGTTCCTCCTGGTTCCGCCCACATCCGAAACGGCCCGAAGGGGGACGGAAGCGCGCGTTCACAAAAAAACAAACAAAAACAAAAAAATGACTTTTTTTAAGCGAGTTTTATCTGAAGATGTTGTAGAAGTGAAATGCCAATTTCATGACTATCTAGTTATATTTTTAAACTGGGACAACAGCACATATGTTTTTGTTTTTATGTCTTTATTAACACAAACAACTACTGTTATTTCTATCAATAAAAAATATTATATTTGTGAGAGACTTTTCATTTAGAATATTATGGACTTTTGGAAGAAAGTGAGCTCATTCATTTATAGGCTAAATATAAATCGCTATTTTATCATATTTGTCTTAAATCCAGCTCAATTATAGCAGGTAAAGCACATCCTGACAGCTTGGAATACTAGATAGATAGATAGATAGATAGATAGATAGATAGATAGATAGATAGATAGATAGATAGACTTTATTGATCCCAAGCTGGGAGATTACAGTGTAGCAGCAGCATTACACAGAGACAATAACAACACAATGAAATAAGAGGAACAACCTGGACATATTAAATAGCAATAGAAAAAAAGTAATATATACAAAAAATTTTAAAAAATGTACGGAATGTAAGAAAATTTACAAAATGTATTTACAAATGTATAATGTATCTGACTGCTGCTCTCTGTTCAATATGAAAGGAGGCTCACACATCTTTCAAATTCTTACTCCTGACCAGTGGTGTGTACATGGGGTGGCAGTCGCCCCCCCTTGTGGCCCAATTGTTAAAAAAAAAACGTACAGTAAACTGCCCCCTTGGCTGGTTAAAACAGACAAATTGCCCTCTTTGGAGCCAAAACACGCACTAAAGTGCCCTCTTCAGTAGCGAGAATGTGCTGTATTTTCGCCCCTGCCCTTCAAAAAGTCTGTGCGCGCCACTTCTCCTGACTTCTTTCCCCACAACAGATAAGTCCTGTGATTTTCAGGTTGATATCGTTCAATTTGACCATTTAAAACAGGAGGAACGCATCCTGACAGCTTGGACACAACTGTCAGATACTGTTCCCCATCTGTTCAATATGAAAGGAGGCTCACACGGCTTTCAAATTCATACTACTGACCAGTGGTGTGCACATGGGGTGGCAGTCGCCCCCCCTTGTGGCCCAATTGTTGAAAAGACAAATATGGTAAAATAGCGATTTATATTTAGCCTATAAATGAATGAGCACACTTTCTTCCAAAAGTCCATAATATTAGAAATGAAAAGTCTCTCACAAATATAATATTTTTTATTGATGGAAATAACAGTAGTTGGTTGTGATAATAAAGAGGTACAAACAGAAACATATGTGCTGTTGTCCCAGTTTAAAAATATAACTAGACAGTCGTGAAATTTGGATTTCACTTCTACAACATCTTCAGATAAAACTCACTAAAAAAAAAGTCAGTTTTGAACCTTCGCTCTCTCCTCAGTGCCTCTGTGGTACGAGCACAACAGCTCGGGGGCGAGCTTTTTGTGAACGCGCGCTTCCTTCGTCCTTCGGGCCCTTTCGGATGTGGGCGGGGCCAATGGGGGACACATCTCGACAAGGAAACAGAGCTCGACACAACACCTGTTGAACTTTCGCTTCATGTGATGCCTTGATGTCGTTTCTAGTATAACACAGCCGACTATTACCCACGACATGTTAAAATTAAAGTACACGAAAGGCAAAAGCAAGCGAACGTACTGCAATGAATTAGCCAACAGCCCGCGTCCCGTGATGCTTTGCGTCGCAACGTCACCAACCTGCGACAGCTCGGGCGGCAGTTTGTTTTGGTCATTGAATGAAGCTCGCAGCTGCAAGATTTTTTTCAATTTCAGTGATTTGAAGTTGAATTATAATGATTCACGAGCTGTTGCTCGCGTTAAGCGGCTACCCGGGGACAATCTTCACATGGAACAAACGAACCGGACTGCAGGTAAATCTGAAACACTGCAGCTCTCTGACGAAGAGACGCTAACGTTAAAGTGCATGTTAGCTAACATGTTTTATACTCGTCAAACACTGCTGCTTCTGTTATACAGGCCAAACATATTGAAATCATATCAATGTGTCTAATGACCGTAATGTTATAGTTATGCATTTGTTCTAGCTAGATGTGCTAATGTAAAATTCAGCAATTACAAGTGATATATACAGCAGCAGGCTGTATATTATTTATTTAACCAGAGCAATTTGAAAATGAGGAAACATTTGAATTAGGTTTTATTAGAGCTACCTGCAGAAGACAAAGAGAAGCTATAGTGGATTATAGTATCCTATAGAGTTACAGATTGTATTGTTAGAGCTCTGAAGGTGTCAGCATACAGTTAGCATTAAAAAGACACCAGTTCACCTGCTGTTTTTGGATTATGGGTGCAAACTTTAAGGGCCACTGTGCAGATTTGAAGAAGAAATTCAAACTAATTATCTGAATATTCAAGATGTTAATGAGGTAATAATGCAAACTAGGAATTTTTCCATAAGTGAATAAACAAGCTGCTCTCAGAGGAAAATAAGGGCGCAGAACACTGTTTGAAACTAGAAAGGTGGCGGGGTCCGCCACAGATGAACGAAGTAAAACAGTATGAAATTGTGTTGCTCTTTAAGGTCAGTTTGTTTATTCTGTTTGTTTTGTTGTTCAGTCATGTAGACAAGGAGATTTTGTTTATTTAGCTCGTCAAGGCATAAAAAAAATCTGACTAAAATTTCTTCCAGAAAACAACAGAGTAGTTTGTCCTCTTACACAATGTCCGGCCCTTAAAAACATCTGATACTGATCTGATTGGTTATATGGCACAAGTAATAACCTGTAAACACTTCAGGTCTGAATCTGCAAAGTAACTAGTAACCAAAGGTATCAAATAAATATACTGCAGAGGAAGAATGAAATAACAAAAAATGGAGTAAAGTACCTAAAAAAAATCGTATTAGTTGACTCCTAGTTTAAACCTGACTAGTCCAGAGGCAGACAAAGAAAACATTGTGGTGTTTTGTATGCCACAGTAATCTTTATACATCAGAGTCACATGCTGTTCATTTCATTTTTTTTAACGTAACCACTTTGTTTGCCCCACAGGTGTCACAGGACCTTCCCTTCCTCCACCCCAGTGAGACCAGCGTCCTCAACCGGCTCTCTAAACTGGGCTCAGATTACATTCGCTTTACAGAGTTCATAGAACAACACACGGGCCACGTGCATCCACAAGTGAGCGGATTCCTAATAAGTTATTTAGCCTGGAGACATTTTAATTATAAAATGAAAATTTAGACATGCATCTTTTTAGGAGTCCTGACTGTTCATTCAGAGTAACTTTTTAGTTACACTGAACTGTTCATGTTTGGCTGCATTTGTAGTATTGTTGTTCTGCGAAGATATAAAGTCGTACCTTGTATTTTCTATCTGCTACAGGGGTTTTACTTTTTTTTCCCAATTTCTTCTTTAGGAGCATCACACGAATCAGCCCAACCAGACGGGACTTCATGGAATTTACTTGCGGGCTTTCTGCACAGGTCTGGACTCCATGCTGCAGCCGTACAGACAGGCCCTGCTGGACCTTGAACAGGAGGTAAAACCATGTTGCAGTCAAAAAGAGTAAATGTCGCAGCATGTGACAGAATGCTCATTTAACTTGTGTGTATGTTTCAGTTTCTCGGGGATCCACATCTGACGATATCTCACGTCAATTACAAGCTTGATCAGGTGAATTTCTGAAGAGATAATTTAAGATTTTACCATTTAAAATATGCTGAAGACACTCTCACATTGGGAAGTCTTTCCAGTGTCACATCTGTCCGTCTAACACTGTATTGTTCTATTTGTAAAGTTTCAGTTGCTGTTTCCTTCAGTGATGGTGGTAGTAGAAACTATAAAATCACAGAAGGTAAGAACTGTTTATGAGGTAGTCACCACAGACGCTCTGGGAGAGACTAAAGTTATTTATCAAAAATCAAGAGCAACAACATTCAGGAACTGACAGCAGTGTGCATTTTGTGTCGTGTGTGTTACTTTAGATCCACGGCTGTCAGATCCTGGAGACGGTCTACAAGCACAGCTGTGGGGGGCTTCCTCCCGTACGCATGGCTTTAGAAAAGTAAGTCAGCTCACTTCAGGAAAGACTTTAATCCAAGTTTTAAAGTTGTGTTTACATTGTTGACGTAGGCTGTACACTGTTATATAAAGATGGACGACACGACAGCTTCCAAAAGTGAAGCCAGAACATCTCGATCGCCCCCTGGTGGCTGAAGTTATAAACCCTGCACTCTCAGATGGGAGATGATCCAAACTCAGAACTACACATTAAAAAAATAATTTGTCTGTAAAGAACAGAACAAGTAGAAAACAAGTTGTAATGTATTTTTTTTATACATAGTTTCTACTCTGATAATTTATGCAAGTCATACTGACATCTGATTCCATACTGGAGTCAATTAAATGGTGCACCAAACAGTTCTTATTCTCGACAGTATAATAAAAGTAAAGGATTGTTTCCTGCTTTTTACTTTGAACCATTGTTTTTGCATTTCATAATTTCATGTATTATCTTGTTTTTTTTCCACACGTCCTGCAGGATTCTCGCTGTGTGCCACGGTGTGATGTACAAGCAGCTGGCAGCCTGGATGCTGCACGGATTGCTGCTGGACCAAAGCGAGGAGTTTTTTGTGAAGCAGGGGCCGAGTGCAGGAGGAGCCGCTGCCAACCAGGAGGAGGACGAGGAGGACCTGGGGCTGGGAGGCCTGAGCGGGAAGCAGCTCAGAGAACTGCAGGACCTGGTGAGAGCCGACACCCCAACACTGAACAGGAGCTCGGTTTGTGTTTAGGAGTCTTCATGATCATCTGTGTTTGTTGTGGTGCAGAGGCTGATCGAGGAGGAGAACATGTTGGCTCCGTCTCTGCAGCAGTTCTCTCTGCGGACAGAGATGCTGCCTTCTTACATTCCCATCAGAGTGGCTGAGAAGATCCTTTTTGTTGGAGAATCAGTCCAGATGTTTGAAAACCACAACCACAGCCCATCGAGAGCTGGTAGTCTACAGTGCTGTGATCTCAGCCAAGTCTAGTTTTAGTCTTTATTTCACCGAGAGAATACAAAACACGATTGTTTTGTTGATTTTAGGCTCCATACTGAAGCACCAGGAGGACCTGTTCGCTGCGGAGCTGCACAGACTCAAACAGCAGCCTCTGTTCAGCCTGGTGGATTTTGAAAATTTGATCGATCGCATCAGGAGCACAGTGGCGGAGGTGAGCTCAGATACTGCTGTGTAATAGATCGTTATGCTTCCACGCTCTGTTTCACTAAATGAAAACGTCACAATCTGTCCAACTTCCAGCATCTGTGGACTTTGATGGTGGAGGAGTCGGATCTGCTGGAACAGCTGAAGGTACGTATGAATCACTGCTGGCTGTGGATCACAGATCATGACGTGAGGAGGAAACGGTGCTAACGTTTGTATTTCCTTGCAGATTATTAAGGACTTCTACCTGCTGGGTCGTGGCGAGCTCTACCAGGTTTTCATTGACCTCGCGCAGCACATGCTGAAGACGCCTCCGACAGCCGTCACTGAGCACGGTAGGTTTTAATACTTAGACCTGATTCAGATCTGTGAAGTCTGTGTCAGACTTAAATGTTTAGTAGGTACAGAATCATTCTTTACACCCGTGACAACCAGCAGCCACAACGATCGAATCATATTTACGGCTAAAATGTATTAGTGCATACTGACCCAGTGGCATCATGATACATATGTGGATGTTATTCATGCTGATATGTTTTCTCTGGTGAAAACAGAGCAATAGGCACAAACTACTGAGAGAACAGTAGTGGCTTCATATGAGCCACTGAGTCACTGTCTCACTGGTATTCTTTATTTAAAGTGAAACTCTCGCCAAAAAACAACCGAGGCTTTATTTGTGATTGATTATGATTTTAAGATTTACGGTAGTTTTGAACGGGAGTGCTGGGGCAGAGAAACGATAGCATCAAAATCTCTATTTTTAGAACACTAAGAAGGCTCGACACAACATGAAACTTTGCTCGTCGGCGACGCGCCGGAGATGCTGCTAACGTGAGTTGTTCAAAAACCTTCTTTTTAGTAACTCTGTGTACACAAACAATGTTCTCAATGCTCGTGTTCATGTGTAGAGACCCTGGTGATACTACAAGCAAAGTTTCATGTTGTGTCGAGCCTTCTTACTGTTTTAAAAATAGAGATTTTGATGCCGTCGTTTCTCTGCCCCGAGCACTCCCGTTCAAAATTAACGTGCCCAAAAACGCAACTACGGTAAATCTTAAAAGCTCGTCTTTCGTCGTAATTATGCTTTTACACGAAGGTTTGACTCATATTCAATCACAAATAAAGCCTCGGTTGCTTTTTGGCGAGAGTTTCACTTTAAGGAAAAAAGTTGTTTTGTGGGCACACTGATATTTTTTACTTAAAGAAGCAACATGGTATCGTAGTTAAGACTGCATGATAAAGTAAACATATTTATATATATTTATATATATGTATATATAATATTTTGTCAGATAATGTAATAGCAGTATGATTCATCATTAGTGGAAATGATCATTTTTGCATCACAATTTGAATTTTCACTGGAAAAACTATTACAGTCATTTGCCAAACAAACATGTTTCCTTAAATCAGGTGAGACTTTTATTTTTACACTTTACTTTTATCAAATCAAATTATGATTAAACTGTTAAACTGTTATTCTATAAAATCCCCAAAACCCAGCATGTGTTGTAAATGACAGCTCTTTGTTTTTAAATTGATGTTTGATATGTGAGTAAAAGACAAGTCAAACACGTAAACAAAGACAAAATCATAGTGGTTTTTATTTTGATTGTACAGCAGCGTTGATAATGTGTAGCTAAAAGTTTACATTCAAAGTTAGATGTTTCCTCCATGACCTGCCGTTTTTAAGCAAAAATGTCAAAACATTTTCTGGTTCGAGCTTCTCATGTGTGAGGATGTGCTGCTTTTCTTCATCATTTATGATTTATTATAATCTTTGGATTTTGGATTGTTAGACGGACAAAATGAGCAATTTGAAGACGTCACATCATTTTTCATAGTTCTATAGACTAAATGATTATTTGTTTAAGTAATCAGCAGATTGATTGATGGTGAAAGTAGCTGTTGGTTGCAGCCGCAGTGACAGCTGTCATAAGAAGGAACCGTGTGCGTTCTAACGTGTTCTCTGTTCCTCAGACGTGAACGTGGCCTTTCAGCAGGCGGCTCATAAAGTTCTCCTGGACGACGACAACCTCCTGCCTCTGCTGCACCTCACCGTGGACTACCAGGGCAAAGACAGCAAAGGTGTGCTGCTGACACACACACACACACACACACACACAGACACACACACACACACACACAGACACACACACACGGCTCACTTCACGTTCAGTATATAAAACCTTTCTTTAGGTCTTTATTAAGAAGTCTTTATTTGACGTGTGGCGCCACCCAGTGGTTCTAAGATGTATTTATAAACGGTTCCACCACCAACAGCTGCAGGGTCATTTCATGCCAACTCACCCAAAATTCACAACGTTTCCTGTTCATGTCATGGATTTTCTTGAAAATAAATTTTGACGGAAGTTCTGTTCAATTAATGGGAATTTGTAAATCCTATATCTGTATCTTGTGTGTTAATCTACACCTCACTTATCACTCAGTTTTCACTGGACTGCATTGAAATGTGTTCTGATCATCCAGAGACACTAAAGAAACTTGACAACATTCATTAATTAAATAGTTGTTGCTGAATGTTTACAGTAATCAGATTAATGTTAGACTGACTCTGTCCTGTTCGGTGCTCATTCTCTTGATCTCTGTAATATCGTCTGATTTAGTAATTATCATTATTGTACGTTTGTATTGTTTCAGAGTCGACGGGCCCCAGAGACGGAGCCACGCCCCCACAGGACTCCTCCCCTCGCGAGGTCCCTCCCACCGGCTGGGCCGCTCTCGGTCTCACCTACAAGGTTCAGTGGCCGCTGCACATCCTCTTCACTCCTGCCGTCCTGGAGAAGTGCGTTCTCATTCGGTTCCACATTTCCAGCATGTATTCAGTTGTTGTGCTGAGTGCAGCGGTTGAGCCTCCTCCCCTGTGTGTTCAGGTACAACGTTGTGTTCAGGTACCTCCTGAGTGTTCGGCGGGTGCAGTCGCAGCTGCAGCACTGCTGGGCTCTACAGATGCAGAGGAAACACCTCAAGTCCAGCCAGACAGACGCTGTCAAGTGGAGATTACGCAACCACATGGCCTTCTTGATCGACAACCTGCAGTATTACTTACAGGTAGTAAAAGTGAAGGAGGCACCACATGTGTAAACAGTATGAATGCACATTTCCCACAGATTTAATACTGCTGCTGCTTTGAAGGTGAGAGAGAAACTAGGATTGCCTGTTTTAGCTCAGTGAAGTGTGTCTATGGGATTATTTTCTTATGATTTAGTCACAGCAGAGTCACAGCCCTCTCATCAACAAACATCTCACCCTGGAAAAGCCACCATGAACAGTTCCTCACACTCTATATGGTACCAGTGCTTAGTGCGGCCAAAAAGTACAGAAGTCTCACGTCACAGCAATAATTTGTCACATCAAGATTCACTGAAAAGTCTCATTGGACGTGACATCACCAAATACATTTCACTGAAACTGTCGGAGGCGACAGTCCTTCGTCTGACTCTTGTCTTATAAGAGAACACATCTGTTCTCAGAATATGAAAAATCTTGACTCAGCTGAGTAAGAAACACACAGACTGCATCAGCTGAGCTGTTTTCCTGCTGTGTGTCTCAGGTGGACGTGCTCGAGTCTCAGTTCTCTCAGCTGCTCCAGCAGATCAACTCCACCAGAGACTTCGAGAGCATCCGTCTGGCCCACGACCACTTCCTCAGCAACCTGCTGGCCCAGTCCTTCATCCTGCTGAAGCCGGTATCAGTCATACTGGTCTAATGATGTTGGAAGTACTGCTAAATTAATTTAGTGTTTCTGACAAAGACCGTTTGTTCACCTCTGTCGTCAGGTGTTTCACTGTCTGAACGAGATCCTCGAGCTGTGTCACAACTTCTGCTCTCTGGTCAGTCAGACGGTGGCGTCGCTGGACGAGAGAGGAGCTGCTCAGCTGGACATCCTGGTCAAGGTGAGACACTTTTAATGTTCCTCCTCATCTCTCTAAAGACGTAAAGATTGAAAGGAATGTTTTATAAAACCGCCACGTTTCAATTCCAGGGCTTCAGACGTCAGTCCTCCTTACTGTTTAAAATCCTCTCGAGCGTCAGGAACCATCAGATAAACTCTGATCTGGCTCAGCTGTTACTGCGACTGGACTACAACAAATACTACACGCAGGCTGGAGGCACGCTGGGCAGGTAGGACTGACTCTGAATGTTACGTCTGGTAGGATAAAATGTCCAGATGCACATTATTTAGTTTCCAGCACCTTTTTTCCTTTAGACTTCTCTTATCAAACAGGCTCAGCGTTAATCCACACATTTTTTATTTCTTTTCAGTGTTTAAGAGCGCCGGGGATTCAGATTTGTGTTGATCTCAAACCGGACAGAACAGAACAGTCTCCTCCTCTCCTTTCGCCTCAACTAAAATACTGCAAGTGTCGCATGCCTGTTGCATTATCTTGAAAGAGTCAGTTCACCCACACTGTTCAATCATTTTCCGACCTCAGCTCCGGTGTTTATGCAGACAGTTTCTGGTGGATGGAATTTCATTTGCAGCGCTTACAGCAAAGAATAAAGATATCAGCAAATTGTTTGTTCGAAGAAAATGACCCAACTTTAGTGACTCCAGCCGTCATTCTCTTTAGTTCTACAAACACGTTTTGGA
Source organism: Diplodus puntazzo (assembly GCA_963678695.2). Lineage (NCBI taxonomy): Eukaryota > Metazoa > Chordata > Actinopteri > Spariformes > Sparidae > Diplodus > Diplodus puntazzo. Next base: position 3,356,696 of record OZ023155.1, on the reverse strand, counting down.
CCTCCTAAGGCGCTTAGCTTAGCACAAACCCCATTGGACATTAGCAGGCTAACCCCATTAGCCTGCTGGGCTAGCTGTTCCAACTTTGTATGCTAACTGACTTCATATCCAGTGTGAAGACACAACTGGTATCAATGTTCTCATCTGAGTCTCTTCTCCTGTAATGTCGACCTGTTTCTCTAAAGTACTTCATTAGTTTTCAACTGTTGGTTTCAGCGGTAACCTACAGAAGGCCAAACAAGTTTGCTTTACAGCCCCGAGGGGTTAGTGAGGATTTTTCTTTCTGGCGATCCATTTTCTAAGTCTGACCTGAATTGTTTTATGTCCTGTGATTATGACCGGAGAACTGGTGCCGAAAGGTTTTGCCAAGATGACCTGAAATTGCTTAAATTTATATCCCCCATAATTTTGTTTTTCCTATGTGAAACAGTTTTTAAAAAGTCTTTTTTGTCTATTTTTTCGTTTGAAACCAGGCAAACTTTTTTTTCTCATTTTCAGATTTTTTTTTCTTGTGTGAAACATTCAAATAAACGGCAGGAAAAAAAAACCTTTTGTTTTTGTCCTCAGCAAAACTTTGTTTTCCCAAAGTGTGAAACCAAGTGGAATATATATGAATATTTTTTTTCTAAGGTTCACTTCCACCACAAGAGCACCACTATACCAAACTTTTTTCCCCGACTCAGTTGTCACTTTACTTCTTATGTGAAACGGAAGGGGGAAAAAATAAAGTGAAAAACTGTGTTTTCACCGGAGAGCTTAGATCATCCTGGCAAAATCCTTTTGTGTCGTCCAGTTCATAAAAGTAAAAAAGCATAAACACAGTAGAGAAAATGGATCACCAGAAAATAAAAAGTCTGCACGTGAAACATTTAATTGCTGTTGAATTTGAACAGTGCTGAGAATATAACAAAGTCCGTTGACTTCTCAGAGACCTTCACACACACTGACACTGTCTGCAGCTGACAGACAACTACAGCTGAGTGAGGAAACGTTTTTGTATAAAGTGTAAATATTAAAACCGTGTATGTACCATTTTCTTCTGTAGAGAAAATAAATCGTTTAAAATGAAACAAGGGTCACAGTTTATTATCCCATTAAAAACAGACAGGATAAAGGTATATACAGCAGAGGCATGCAACAGAACTAATGCTGAACTACGGAGACCTCGAAGGCTCATGGGGGGAATTTTTCTCGGACTACTTTTGCGTTACGTCATGATCATTTTTGCATTTGACCGCAACGTTTTTTGTCTTTCAGTTCTTTCTGAGCTGCGTCATTATTAATCAAACACATTGATCGCCGGAGAGGTCGACGCGTTTGAACCATGGTAACGCTGCTCAGGAAGAACTGAAGGAGAACATGATTACGTCAGAACACAGAACAAGTCCTAAAAGAATCTGAACCATGACCCTGAGGGGCTCCGTAATGAACATTTAACATGGTCGAAGGCATTTTGCACGTGTAGAGTCAATTATGACGAGTAGTCATGGCGATACTGAGGCTTGCTGTGGAAACCCAGGCACTCTCCGCGGATGACGCTCTGGATGAGCCACTCAGGAGACACCAGCGGGACTTCCTGTGACGTCACATTTTTCTCTACCAATGGCGGACAGGCACGGTCTGTCACCACGACGTCATACTTGCCAGCAGGAATGTCTGCAGACGGAGGGAAGAACCAACGGTCATTAACAAAGTCCCAGCAGGAATAACGTGGACGTCATGCGGCGCAGTCTGTACCTGAGCTGTCCTTGTCGGTCTGGAACTGTCGGACAGACGAGCCTCCACCCAGTGTGATCAGCTGCACCCACAACTCCACCGGCTTCTCAAACACCAGCAGGACCCGCAGAGCCTTGAACGGGCTGCAGCGGGGATGCCTGATTGGAGAAGATAATAGAACATATTAAAAAAGCGAGTCCATTTTCCGTAGACAGCATCTCATTACTTGGCTTCCAACACAGGTTTTCTGGGTTGTGCTGACAGAAGAAAACATATTTAGCTCTTTGACTTAAATGCTAATAAAACCCTGATTATTCCATACAGGTAAACTATAAAAATGTAAAGCAGGTGGAGCCTGATCTTACCATTCTACGATGACGTCATCCGGCCCCACACCAGCCGGCAGCAGGTAGTTCCTGTAGTTGAGCAGCTTGTTGTCTTTGCAGCAGTCTCTCACCCACATGTGCGACACACACGGCACCCCGCTGGCCAAACACAGCAAATACTTCCTTGTACGACAGTGCTGGTCTGCGATCAGCAGACTCTGGTAAGCTGCCTTACACTGAAGAAGGAACAAACAGGGAAGAAAGACACAGAGTGTTGTATGAACATACTGGAGCTTGAGCTCGACGTTTTAGATGTTGAACACAGAAAAACAGCAGAGAAAACTGACTCTAACAATAAATCTACACAATATCACCGCTGGAGGTAATGATTAGTTTATGGGAGCCCAGAGGGGCAAGTGAAGTCATATTTTTGAGTGATTTGGGGTTTTTCCTCAGGCAAGTTAGAAATCACTTTCACACATGGGGGAAAATGCTCCATGCTTGTTGTTCACCATGTGTGAAACAGACTGATTTAAAATAAAAAAAATAAAAAAATACCAAGACGGACAATTTTTTTTTATTTTTCTCCTGACATTTTTTTTCTACTCTGAGAAAAATAATCGTGTCATTGTTATTTTTTGACTCAGTTTCACACCTGTTTAAAAAAATCCTTATTTTTTTCAGCTGTGTAACAAAGTAAAAGAAAAAAAAATAATCCAAACAGAGTGAATAAAAGTGAATATCTTTCTTTTCCAGAATTTTTTTTTCTAAAGAGTGATTGAAAAGAGGGAATGTTCTGTTTTTTCCCCCCAGTGAGGAAAAACATTTTCACCGTTTCGTAAGTTTTTGTTTTTTTTTCTTCACACTTTGGGGAAAAAATTCTCCATTTTCTTTTCTTTTGTGCAACTCCCGAAAAAAAATCAGTGTTTTTGTTTCACATATGAAAAATTAAATGTTTTTCTTCTCGGTTTCACACATGAGGAAAAAAATGTTTTTCCTCATGTGTGAAACCAAGTGAATTATTAATGATTTTTTTCCCAGGAGGAAAAAAAAAACCTTACATTTTCACATATTTTCTCCTAGACTTTTTTTTAACGCAGCATCACACCTGGAAATTTATTTCTTCAATGTTTTTCAGTTTTACACATGGGGAAAAAAATGATGGATTTAAAAAATAAAATTCCAAGAAGGGGAAAAAAAATGTGAAAACTACCAGAAAAAAAAGATAGTGACAGAGTTCGCCCATTAATTTTTATTCACTGTTTAAACACCTGAAAAAAATTCAAACAGAGCGGGGCTAAACATGAAAATATATATTTAATTTTATTTTAAAATAGGTTAGCTGAAATGTTTGTTTCCACTCAGTTTCACATCTGAGTGTTTCTCAGGTGTGAAACCAAATTAATCTTTCATTAAAAAAAAATTCCCTGGATGGGGAAAAAAATCCATTGTGAAAAAAAGAGTTTCTCTTGAAATTGTACGTGTGATGGAGTTATAAGATTCAAGGCTATAAATCACTGTCAGCAGTGGTTTATGAGATTATTAGGCATTAATCCCAACTTGTTTTATCCACCAGGAGTTTAAAGTTCCACAGTTGTGTTGTTTCTCACCTGTTCTTCGTTGAAGTCTGGCAGGATGAAGCCTCCACCTGCCTGCAGCTGGGACTCTGTGTAGGTTTTGTTATACGGACCTGTCTGCACGTAATCTGTTGAAAGAAAATATGTGAAATCATTATCAATCTACAATTACAGGCAACGGTTTAGTTTGAATGATTATTGTAATTTTGTACGACTCACCCTCACCATCATCTTCCTCGTCGCTGCTGAGCTTGTTGGTCAGCCGGTCGCACTCAGACGAGGCGGTCAGCATGAAGGCAAAGCCCATGAAGAGAGACGCGTTCTGGGGCAGCGGGCCGTGAGTCTCCGCCACGTCACAAGACTGACCGGGGAGATCTGTGCCGCTGCCGGAGGTGTTACACACACCGACCCGCTGGGCTGAGGACAGAACCACGTGTTACCAACGGTCAGATAAAATCACAGGTGGGCTTAAAAGGTCCGTTCACCCAAATGACTGCAGATTGTAAGTTGAGGTTTTCAGATTATTGATTTGTTCCTATTAAAGCTGCTGACTGTTCTGTGGAAAAAGTTCTTGCTGTTGTTGCTACAAGAATCTGGAAACATATAAGCAGCATGTCCGAATGAAATGCGATTCTTTTATCTGTCATTTGGCTCAATCGACCTTTTTAGCATCACATATCGATTGGCAAAAATAAAAAGAGATTCCAAAGCAAAGACACCCGTGACTCTACAGAAACTCACGCCGTCTCTTCCCTCCACCTGTGGACCAACACCACAGAAACCACGGTGACACTGGTGCATGTTGTTAATTACCAAGTCAGCCTCAGCAGCAGCAGCAGGACGGACGGATGGACGGACACGGACCACATGCAGGTCCAAATGTCTCAGTTATGTTCAGAACAAAAACCACATGATACTGACAACTGAAACCTGACAACTATCACTTCATCAAGACATAAAAATAAAGATTTAAAAAACAAATGTGGTGGAAGTAAACAACGTGTTACAACAGCAGGTTCTAAAAACCATTAAAATGCATTTTCATCTGCAAAGTATTATTAAAATAAAGTCAAACTACATTTGACAAATCATTGCGAACAAATGTGGTTTTCTAAAATAACATCAGCTGATATATTGATAGAATTTTGTTTTTTTTTTACTCCCCGAGTTCAGCCAAACATCAAATATCGGTCGGGCTCTAACAAGTGTATACTAGCAGACACCGATGATGAATTAAAACCTTAAATACGTTCTATTAAAGTACATTCACACTAGAATAATATATTATGTTTAAAATCTAAAAATAAAAGTCTAGAATAAATCTGGAAAAAAAAAACATTTTGGCTTCATTTTGAAGTTTTCCAGGTAAAGAAAACCATAATATTAAATAATTTCATGATAAAAAAATTAAAAGTCCTTCAGTTAAAATCCTCCAAACCATAAAATCCTGATATAAAACCCGCCCCCCCTCTTGGTTCAGATGCAGTCATGGTTTTCGGCGAGCGGGGCTCTGTACCGGCTCTGGCGCCCGGGCCCCTGCGGCCTCTCTTGGCCGGCGTCCTGTCGTCCTCGGAGCTCATCAGTTTCCTCTTGCTGGAGGTGCCGGGGGTCCGGGGGCTGCTGGAGGAGCCGCGGTTGGGAGTGTTCTCCCCCCCGGGGCCTCCTCTGCGCCTCCTCTTCCCCTCCACCAGGTTATCTAAGAAGAATTAACATTTATTTATTACTGAAGTCTGTGATCGCGAAACATCGGTCTGTGTCCGTCTGTGGCGGTCTTACCCAGGCTGATGTCGGAGGCCTTGGCCAGGGGAGTGGCGGGCTCGTAGGGCCCGAGGCTGTGCTGCTCCCTCAGCTTGTTGCCCTGCTCCAGAGACAGGATGACCGCGGTCCGGTTGTACCACTGCTTCTGACCGTCCTTTTCCACATTGTAGAACAAGTCCTGCCCCTCAGTCTTGTGGCCCCGGATCACACCTGCACAGATGCACACGAGAGACGGAAGATCAGCGATCTGTTCGTTTTGAGACTCAAAATGAACATCAGACAAAAATTCTTCGAAATACAAAAACATGAGGCCGATCGTCCGATGGAGACTCCTCATCTCCTCACATGAACATCCTGAATATTCTTTTGACGGACACACCTGCACCTCCTCTCCTCACCTATGCTGAAGTACTCGTCCTCCAGCAGAGCGGTGACCTCCGTCTCCAGAGGAATGGGATCACACAGCAGGATGTCCTTCCCCGCCACCTCACACTCGTAGCCGTCATCGAACCGCAGTCGGAATCTCCCCTCGCCGGCGTCTTTGATGATGCGGCCCGAGTAGAAGTAGCCGTTGGACGACCACTTGGCGACCACCCGCAGGCCGACGAAGCTGCTCCCGGCCGAGCTCGTCTCCTCCGACGATGACCTGAGGGAGTCGGAGTGGCTGGGCAGCTCGGCGTCTGTGGGGCTGGAGGGGAGGCGAGGGGGGAGCATGCGGGTGAAGGGCTCGTCCTCCGAGGAGTAATGTGACGGACCGCCGCCGAGCCTCTGCAGCGAGCCGCCACCACCTCCACCTCTCCTTAGAGGGACAAACAAAGAGTCTGTCAGAGGAATGAAAGGTTCCTACTACAACAGCTGCCGGCCTGAAGGTGAGTCTTTAACTGGTCATACGAGCTGCTGTAACACTCTCCCTCCCCGCTGTACTGCTTTACTAAGTTAATTTAATTTCCTATAACTTCTTCACAACAAGTCAAAACAGTCATTTTTAAAGCTTTTATCACGACTTCTGAACAGCGAGGTGGGGGGTCGTCACGTGTTGGTCATGGATCGTGAACCGGGCCAGGCAAACTTTGGTCCCAGTCTGGGGAGAGTCCATCCAGGTCACAGCTCAACTGAGCGCTAAAACGGATCATAGGGAATCAAAAGGGCGCAGCACAGTTTGACTCGCAGTGGCCAAAAATGCAGGTGAAAAGCTCCAACAGGTAAGAATCTGCAGACAGGTGAGTTATCTTTGAATGCTAACTCGTACACAGTACATTAAGAACGCTGTTTCGTTTGATTACTGATCATTTTTCGGGTTATTTTTCAGGATACAAATATTCTGCTTGCTTCCTGAATGTTACACATCATTATAAATTGATTATCTGGACTGTTGGTCAGACAAAACCAAAGTAGAACATTGTATGGATTAAGTGAGAAAAACACATGAGTCCTGAGTTAGCGGTTAGTTGCAGCTGTGAGTGAAGATTAGCAGCAGAAGATTAGTGACAAGAGTAAAAGTTAAGTGTTATCAGAGACGGTGTGGGCGGTGTTGGTTCGTGCAGTCTGCCTGTTGTTACTGAGTCCTGGTCCAGGGTTTCTGTGACTGCGGGGTGGGCAAGCCTCAGAGAGGACTCACCTGGACATGGGGGAGCGGGACGGGGGCCGGCCCCTTCTGGCCCTTCCTCTGGGGCTCAGTGGGACGAAGGCCCGGGACCCCGGGGTGCCGAAGCCTCTGTCCATTGCGAACACTGACCCTGCCCTGTGACCCCTGTGACCCCTCTGTTGATGCCCGCCTCCCCTCCTGGGACTGCAGACACACAGAGGGGACGAACGGAGCCGGTCAGGTTGCACAGGCACTGGTCTGAGGCCACGCTCAAAACCAAAGGCACCCCACTGGATGAGTGGTGACAGGTGACCACAGACTCGTGCCTGTGAGCGACCTGAACCTGAAGCAGGCAGGGATCAGTGAATCACTGAGAAATTAGGGTGTTAGAAAGTCAAAGAACGTGAAGGAGTGACACAGGAAACAGCATGCGGCTAGTACAGACAGACAGGCGGAGAGACTTCACTGACAGGACTGAGGACAAAGAGAGAATGTGATTGGCTGCGCTGAGTTGGAGGCAGTACCTGATGGATTTGGCTCCTCGGCTGGGCGGCATGATGAAGTCCGGCCTGCCGAGGCTCGTGCTGCCGCTGGTTCCTCCAGAACTGTGCTGCAGGCTGGACGCCTTGGAGGACAGAGAGCTGATGTCAGCCAGGTCACCGGAGGTCACGGAGCTGCTGCCTGTGCGGCACGGAGAGATGTCGCTGTCCAACACCTGGCAGTCCACCACTGGCTCCTCGCTCTCCTGGTGACATGGAAAAAGAGGAGTGAGACTCATTTCAAGTAAAAAACTTAAATATGCAGATTTTAAAATCGATTAAAGCCGAGAGGTTGTTCTCATTCTTATTCTACCCTCAATAAAAATGAGGTTGACAGAACATACATATCTTTCTAAATGAAAAGCTTCATGGCTTAAAGCTAAATACAGTCTAAAGGGACCTATAATATTTCAAGCTCTATATTTTTATTCTGGGAGTCAAAAAGAGTTGATTTGCACGATTCCCAGTTCAAAACTTCACAACTTTTCATAACTTTCATAACTCAAATAACTTTTGATTTAGAGAGTTTTCTGGTGGACAACTTAGCTTGTTGACTCAGTTAGCCGTGCAACTAGTTAGCTCATGTAGCTGCTACAGCTAGCAGCAGTATCAGCTAGCTAACTCTGCTCAGACCTGGATAAGTGTTTACACCTGTAGCAAAGGAGCTTTAGACTTCCAGGAGGAGGTGGTGTTCAAGCCCAAGTCGTAATAAGACCGCTAACTGCACAGCGTACTGGGCTAACTGGCTAACAGAAGCTAATTTTACAGTTTAGCAGCAGTTGCCTGCTGCAGAGCAGCTACTCAAACACCAGAGGAATTAATCAAATGTCTGTTACCTCCACGACTTTGCGATCCACCTCTTTGCCGTCCTCATAATAAACGTCTGTGGTGATCCGTGTGACGGTGGTCCTCACTTCCTGGATGGTGCGCACGTGTCTGCGGTGGGAGGGGCCTGTGTTTCTTCTAAAGGACGGAGTCTCTCGTTCACCCTTTAAGACAGAATGCAGCTCTGTCAGCGGGACAGTATTCACAGACACGAGCACAAAACACCGTCTCTACGTACACCTGCACAGTCTGCGTACCCTGCCAGCTGGGGAGCGCAGCCCCGGAGCATCGAAGCTGGTCTGCTGGGAGACTGTCCGCTGACGGAGCTGAGACACACAGGACAGAGTGATCAACACCACCTCCACATGTCTGCAGTCACCTCGACACCCCGCGCCAGCACTGACGCCCAAAACAAACACCTGAGCACCGTTATTAGCGGACGTTAGGTTGTTTGAGTGGGATGCACTTCCACCAGTCTCAGATATTAAGGCTCAAAGTAAAAATAAATAAGAAGATTTAGCAGATTGTATCCAAACTGCATTCATTTGAATTTGTTAACGTTGAAAATGAATTACTGAAGTAGAATCATTATGTGCTGAGCTGCATAACCCTCAATATACAATTCTCATGTTCATATGTGACATAAAGCTGTCACTGCCATGAGGGATATTTTAGGTCATAATTCAAAATTAAAATTAAGCGGGACCAAACTAAAAATATTATTACTACACTACGAGGATTAATCAGGCCAAAAAGCATCACGTGAGAAATGGAAAGCTTAAATGGAAATAAGAAAATAAATGAACCACTTGGTCTTTTGATTCTTTCTGGATATTCCTAGTACACTGTAGTAAACTGTAGTTATCCCTCTTTTAATTTGTGTTATGATGATTAACAACATACCACAATAACCACGTTCAGTCTCCCTCCGGCATGAACAAACTATCACAAACTCTAATCTGTTAATCTCCACGTTGACCTTGCCGATCCTCTGTGCGCGGCGAGTAGACTGACTGACCTTGGACGGACTGGAGCTGATGCTGTTGTCAAAGACCTGCTGGGAGACCCTCTGCCTGGCCTCTGTCCTGACAGTGTTGGGCTGCTCTGGAGCTTCAGGTGGTCCTCGGCCGCCCTGCGACTGCTCTGCAGGGCCGGGAGGATCCTTGGGGTTCTCATGGGATGTAGCCAGCGCTTCCTGTTGCGGCAGCTCTGACTGGCTGTTTGGAAGGCTGTTGCATCCCAGTGAGGACGCCTGGGAGCTCTTCTGCGGCGAGGCGAAGAGATCCCCTCTGCAAATATGTTGAAATGTATAAATGTGACGCTGCGGAACGTCTGACAGACAAAAATATCTCACCTCAACTTAAATAAAGCACCAGGAGCCATGTTTTAATTAGCTCACCCTACGGCCTGTCCTCTGGCTCCACCATCAGGACACACTGAGATGTTTAACCATTTTTATATATTGTGAGGGCCAATGATTTAGTGAAAGAACAAGTGGATAAAAGACAAAACTCCACGGCAGGAGATGTGAGTAAAGTGACCTCACTGTGTCAGAGCAGGAGGACAAAACTCCACCTCGCTGCTCCTCGCGTCCCGAGAGAACACGCACTCGGTGCAAAAAATAACCATCCATCCAACCGCCAGGCTCAGAAAGTAGGTCTCTCTCTCTTTTCTACACACAGCGGTGGCCAAAGTCCTATTTCTGTCTATTAAAATACAACAGGGGGAAGCTATTCATACTTTCCAGGGTCAAACGGACGTGTGCAGCTCGAGCAGGTCAGACTGTGGCGATCTCAGCCAAACAGGTAAACTACAAACTACTGGGATAAAACAAACCCTCCTTGTGAATTCTGTCTGGTTCTGGTTTTCAAATCCTACACACGGCCGTGTTACAAATCTAGAGTGCAAAGCTGGTAGAAGTGGAGCACCACTGACATGTTCTTCCCCTGGTACCGCGGTGCAACATCTGTCTGACATTCGCCTGAGATTTCTGCTCCACGACGACGATGCCGTGTTAATGCTGCGGTACCAAGTGCAGGCAAATGACGAACTGCAAGAGAGCTGGAGTGAAAGATTGGCAGTGGAGATTTCCAGTAACATTCTGGCACATCTGGCTCTGTGAGGCGACTTCACATTAGGGCTGATCAATATGACCAAAATCTCATATTCCATTCGGAGCAGCCCCTCATACCATGTTTCTGCAGGCTCAGGAGCTCCGAAGTTATATGAATATTTGAAGATTCAGTTTGGGGAGAAGGGGGCAGCTGTATTGTTGTTTCTTTTGTTATTTGAATCAAATAAAAATGCATTTTCCAAAAGGTTTTATGCATGTTTGTAATGCTGAGCCTACTGTGAAGGGACAAACATCTTTCATCTTTCCATATACAGTCATGTCGCACATCCCAACCCTGAACAGGACATTACACGAGTACATGCACTCCTGCAGAGTAACAGTGAGCGTGCTCACCTGACAGGCGTGGTGTCGTCCTCTGCGTCCTGCTGCCTGTGCACCTGCCTGACACGACTGAACACTGACGGGCTGCTGGGACAAAAAACACCTGCGTTACAACTTGTTCCAAAGCATTAAAATAACTAACTGATCTGTTGGTGTTACCTCGTGTGTTAAAGAAGTAAAGTAAAGCGTAAGCTGCATTAAACTGCAGCTGAGAGAGTCAAATGTGCTCCAAGGTAAAGCTAAAGCTGGGCTGCAGCAACAAAGGTGAATTTAATTAATTAGGTTTTATCAGAGTTCAGTTAAACCAGGTTTTAAAAATGAGTTCTGATAGATTTAAAACTTAAACATCATCTTCCAGCACCAGACCAGGTGTGTTTTCCAGCAGGAGGACTTTAATTATCCATAACTCTGACTGCTGAATCAGCTCACGAGGCATTTAAAGACGTCTGTAATTATCCCAACACATGGGTGTGACTGTGTGTGAGGCTGAAGAGGAAACACACAACATGTAATAACATGGATTCCAGTTAAAGTGCCAGTTACCTGGTTACAGCCTTTGCAACAGTGGCAGCCTTGACCCCAGATCCAACCTCTTCTGATAGCGTTGGCTCTGTGGAGAGAAAAGTATTACTGAGAGGGCGATGAGTGAATCCAGCGTCACCATAGATACCGTCTTCAGGAACACACGCGCGCTTCCAGAGTGGAGCGTGAACGTGTGAGAGCTCTTACTCTGCAGGCTGAAGCGCTCCGAGCTGCCTTCTTCCACGGGAGTCACCAGCTTCATCCTCAGACTCAGCTTCCCGTCTCCCTTCTCCACCGTGTCCTCCCCGCTGTCCCCCGACGTGATGGCGCTGGCCGCCATCGCCACATCTGCAGACACGTCGCTCGCCACATTTGACTTATCGTTGAAGGAAGTGATCTCTGAGGAGAAGGAAAAGGAAGCAGCGTGCCGTCAGATCTTGTTACAACACTGCTTGACATTTGGTAGAGAAACGAGCTCCAGTGCGTCCGTCACCAGAAACCCACCAATGGGAGTGCTGTGTCTCAGCGTCTGCTTCAGCTGGTTGATTAGAGGGGGCGTGGCACCGACGACAGGACCAATCAGCTCGCCTTCTTTAGGAAGTGTGAAGTGGAAGGAAATCTCTGTAGAGGGAAATCAGAATTGGGATCAAATCAAGTCTGTTTCAGTGCAGACAAACATTTATAGATCAATTATTACAACTACAGACCTAATATCTGTATATATATGTGATCATACATTCATTGCTGAGATCTGGGAACATGATGACATCGCAAAAATAGCAGACAGTTTTAAAAACAATCCCCATGATCGCCAATAACATCAGGAAGAGAAAACACTGAACTTTGACCGATCATTCTCGCCTCTGTTGTAAACAGTCTTCTTACGTAATGAGACATTATTACCTTGTTTATTTCAGGAAAGCTCACTTTATGTTTTATGTCCAAATTAAGTGGTTTAGATAATCAGACCTTTATTAATCAGACTGTATCATATTATTATCGTGGATTTCCACAAAACTTAAACTACTTAAATAGAGCACTTTCGTTGTGGATCTGGACAGCGGGACGGATCCAGGATGTTTTCTTACCCTCTGTTACAATGCGAGAGGTGTTGTCAACATTTTCAATAATTCCTCAGTAGAATAATGTAGCTGGTTTATATCTACAAGTGAGTATAAAAGGAGACTACTGGGCCTTGGCGGAGGTCTGCATCATTAAATATTCTGAAAATTGATTCATCAGTTGGATCAATTTTATAGCAAACATCGTCTGGTTCGAGCTTCCTAAACGTGAGGATTTGCTTTGGAGAACTGCTTGGACAAAATAGGCCATTTAAAAGATGTTACGTTGGTCTCTTATTAGCATTTGTCATTTTTTAAGTTTGTAAATCATGAAGTAATCATCAGCATAAGCGATAATAAGAATAATCGTTGGTGACTCCTCTCACGATCTCTTGTACTGGGTCCAAACCCACCAGGTCAGGATGCTTCTAACACTCATGCCTCCGATGTCCCGCTTACCTCCCGAGCTGTCACTCAGGCTCTTATCTTTGAGCCCCTCTGGTTCAGGTCCCGCCTTCTCAGTCTGAGACAGCCTATCAGAATCCACGTGCACCTTCTTCACCTGAGCCTGGGACTCGTGGCCGTTAGTGGAGGCGGACACTTTGTCTCTGATTGGCTGGGAGCTGTTGGACTTCGACTGCGGCGTCACATCCTTCTGGAGGATCTGCGAGTCTCGCTCGCTGTCTGTGACGACGATGACACTGTCCTCTCCTCTGTCCTCACTGTCCTCCTCCATGGGCTCAGGAGACAACAGCTGGCTCTGGGACAGAACCAGAGCCATTCCTGAAGCTCTGCCTCCCACTGTGCTCTGCTCCTGCTCCTCCTCCTCCATCACCTCCTCCTCCTCCTCCTCCTCTTCTGCTTCACCCCGCTCACGCTCATCTATCGTGTCTTTGACTCTTTGACTGTTACCAACGGCTCCACACCTTTGTGAGGAGGATTCTACAGACTGGCTCTTTGCTCTCGAGTCTACAGAGCTCTTCACCACATCCACAGCAGACGTCTGAGAGATCATGGACTGAGAGGGCAAACTGCAGGGCGTCGTGTCTGAAGGAGTCTCCTGCACGCAGCTGTTCACAGTCAGATCAGAGGAATCAAACTTTGGTTGAGAGCAGGATACAACGTCAGCAGGGCTCGCCTCCTTTCTGTCTTTTACATTCACATTTTGTACATTCAAAGAAGTCTTTTTGTGCGCGTCGGACTTCTGCGACGGGTCGGTCTTGGACTGCTCGTCCTTGGCACATTCGCTGCGATGCTTTGGTGTTTCAGAAGAGGTGGAAGCTTTGGAACTGGTGGCAGTTTGTGACTCTGACGGGACACCGTTGCTCTTGCTCCTCTGATCGCCGTGTGAAGTCACAGAGTCGCTGGTGTCGGCGCCGGGCGGCTCCTCCAGGTCCTCTATCTGCGTGGCCTGGCTGTCCTCCTCCTGGTGTTGGGACGTCTGCTGAGCTGGACTGCTGCTCTCAGTGTTCACCGAGAGCTGCAAAGGCAAAGTGAAAGGAGCCGAGTCAAGACGCTGAGACTGTGACTCCGTCTTCTTTTCTGACTGCTGCGGTGCCTCCTGGCTCTGCGTCGGGACGAACACGTCCTGAGAGGAAAGAGAAGACACACAAACAGAATATCAAGAACCAGCGCTGCAAATAGATGATGTCATTATAGATGAACCTCTACACCTTTCTAATTAACTGATCAATCACCAGTGGCTGATACCAGTACTCAGATCTTTTACTGAAGTGAAAGTAGCAACACCAGTGTAGAAATACTCTGTTACAGGTAAAAGTCCGGCATTCTTTAGAACAAAAGCATCAGAACAAAAATACACTTAAAGTACCAAAAGTAAAAGTACTTCTGCAGAACGGCTCATTTCAGAATTATATCACCAGATTGTGATTATTGATTCATTTATGTGTAAACATCACATCATCAAAGTGTAACTTCACAGACTACTGAATCATCTCTGTTTTCTTCAGAGAACAACACTAAAAAAAAACAGAGTTTATTCAATCGTTTACTCGACGAAAGTGATGGATCACCAGTGTACTTTCAGTTTCTCGGGTGACTTGGCATGTTTATATATTTCAGTCTGTTGCCTCCAAATCATAAAACACAAGGGAAGTAAAAAGAGAAAAAAAAAACAGAAGTAGATTAACTAATTAGTCGAACAAAACAATTAATTTATCAAACATTCTGATTCTCGATCGACAAACCATCTTTTGATTGGTCAGAAAAAAACAGGATATTTAAAGACATCAACTCGGGTTCTTTGAAACTGTCATGTGCAATTTTCTGTGACATTTCACGCAACAATGAATTGATTAATTATAAAATTAATGAAACAGAGAGTGGGGCGAAGCTCTAAAACAACTATGTAAATGAATAGGCTCATACGTACGTGGGAGAACTCTGGCTGGGAGGGTATCGAGAGGGTTCGCTCCAACACAAAACCAGGGGAATTCTGGGATACAGGGGTGGAGGCAGAGGGGTGTGGCTTAGAGGCGGCCTCCGTGTCCATCGGTTCTTCCTTTTCCCCCGCTCGGTCTTCAGGCGGCAGAGAAGTGTCCATCGGTTCATCAGCACCTGACACAGGAAATTAATTTTGCCTCCATTTAACAGCTGACCTCCTCTCTCAATTTATATTCACTCGTTAAAGTCGGCGAAGTCATTTACCGTGTTCATTCTCCGCTTCGGTTGGTGAGCTGGGAACAATTAAAGGGGTGTGGGAGAAGTCGTCTGGGGTGGGGGCGACGTAGTCGACAGAGCTTCTGGAGAAAAGGGAAAGACAGCAGGAGATCAGGACACTTTCAAGGTTTTCTAGCTTGTGTGTGGACAAGATAACTCATTATAAAAAGGTGCAGACTTGCGACTTACTGTGACAGACTCTCCTGCACCAGCGTTCCCTGTCCGGACAGGTGCAGCAGTCGCAGAGTGTTGGCTGGTGTCGATGTGGGCGGACTCTGCTGCTCCGGCTCAGACACGGTGCTGTCGACCGCAGCGCCTGAGAGGGAATAAAGAAAAAACAAGACACCACTGTGAGCTGGCTGTAACGTAGAAGTACTGATTGCACATATGTATATAAAGAAGTTGGAGATGTTGTTTTTAGTTTGGTTTAAGAATTAGAATTATAAAAAGGTTGTCTGGTAGCAAAAGAAGATGGTTTCTAGACTGTTACAACTTTCAAACAAAAATCAGCGTGAAGGTTTTTAAATGTTTGCCTTCTTTTTTGTGTGTGTGTCAAATTCACCATCACACACACGGTGGAAAAACAGGAAACAGGATAGAATCAGATCACAAATCTCATCAAACTGTCTTAAAGATGTTAAACTTTTATATAAATAGATTTTATATATAAATATTCTGATTAAGACATGGGTTTTTCCAGAGCTAAAGATGGAAGTGGCTAAGGAGTGAGACGTCTTGCTTTACTTCTCATCTCTGTTGAAAGCTGACAGGACTCATGTAGAGACACACTTTACAACAGGCTGTCTGTCAAACTCAGCACCGGCTTAAGATGAAAGTGTGTGTCATCACATCGTGCTCGATAAGTGTGTTCCTCGAATTGTTGTGTTTCCATCACAACCGATCGGAGATGGAACACCTGTCTGTACTGCAGAGTCGTCTGACGTGGGGGTGAAAACCAATTATAGACATTCACATGTAAATAAAAGCCAGATATCAGCTGGCGGTCGACAAGAATCTGTTGGATTATGTGTACGGTGCAAAAACAAAAACCAACAAAAAAACAGCATGGAGTTCCTTTAAGTACCAACACCCGTATGTACTCACCTGTCTTGTCCGTGTCAAACATGTCCTCCTGTGAGGACAGGATCTCACAGTCCTGCTGGTCCTGCTCAGAGGACGCCTGGAGGCCTTGTGAGTGCAGCAGAGCCTGAACGCTCAGCTGCCTGCCCGACTGACCCGGAGACTCCAGTGAGCTGCTGGAGCTCACCTCTGATCTGCAGGGAAACAGAACAAACAGCGCTCGGATCAAACCGGTGTGTGATCTCCAGTCAACGGCAGATTCACGACAGCACGTGGAGCTGTACCTCACTGCTTTGTTGTCCCGACTCCCTGAAGTCCTGGGGCTGACGTTCTGCTCCGCTGCTGATGAAAAGTAGGTGTAAGTTAGACTGACTTTAAAACATTTACTGTCAGTATGAATGCTGCGATCAGGCACATCCAGCTGTCATGCCATCGTTAGATAAACCCACACACAGTGTACACGTATGTATTTCACCAGCAGCACCACAGTACAAGACGAGCTATGAGTGGTTCCCCTGGAGCAGGTAGAAATTAAATTACCATCTTCAGCAGTTAAATAGTAACCAGAGAGCCAAAAAGACAAGTGTTAACGCAACGAAGATGAACTGGAGCCACTGAGGAGAAATATTTCAAAGGTAATACCAACATGAAGCGACTTATTAAGGTGTTTTTAACCTCTAGAACATCTTCATGGTGAAGAGCATCGTCTTACATGTCCGTCCAAAGTCTCCTGTAAGTGTTCAGGTGAGATCTGGTGAATCTGAAGGCTACAGTATGTGACTCACATCATTTTTACACTAATCAAACTTTTCAATGACCTGAGGGTTCCCTGTATGTTACATTTTCCTTGTATTTGTCACTCGCCGAATTCATTATATTTCCCAGGTACGAGGCCTGACTGCAGCCTTTTAACAGTGGAAATTCAAGATGTTCAGGTCGTGTTCTCTGTATCGATTCAGAGAGGATAAGAGGTCTGAAAAAGAACCAACTACAAAGAGCATCTATAAATAAAATCCTTTATACCTAATTTGGTGCGTCTCTCGCTGTCTGGCTGAGGCACGTTGTCTTCTTCTTCTTCTTCTTCTTCTTCTTCCCGACTGTTCATCACCTCACCGCGCAGATCCTGACTCTGAGAGAGCTCCAGGAAACCAAACTGGGAGTTTCCCTCTGAAACACAGATGCAGAGATGTTGCTATATTAAAGTAATCGAGGTGGGAATGTTTAATTCTTAACAGGTTCTCTACTGGACGTGTATGTGAGAGGAGCTCCTACCCTCAGACTGAATGCAGTGTGTTGTGGAATCAGCTCCAGGCTCCATGTCCGTGTCCTCTGGTGAACACCTGAAAGAACAAAACAACAAGAGTAAAAACGCGTCATCGCTGTCCGCCATCCCTCAGCAGAACCGTCGGGTCCACACGTACTTCTTCTTGTTCGGAGGAGGGCAGATGTTCAGAACTTGACTCTCCTCCTGGAATGCTGAACTGGGGTCAGCAGCCATCAGAATGCCGGGGTCAGCCTGGTTGTTACTCTGGGAGCTCTCTGATTGGCTGTCAGTCTGGGAGTTTCGGCTTCCAAGTGGGGAGGAAATCAGTTCCTAAAAAAAAAAAAAAAAAAAGAGAGAAAATAGATGTAATTCCTTTCACAAAGCAACATGATAATAATGCAATTTTTGAAGGTAGTAACAATTCAGGTTCCCTTTATAGTCCTGATGAGGCGAAAGAAGAAATACTCAGATTTAGAAGATAAAAACAAACTTATCACAGCAGCTACAGCTGAAAAAGAAGGACAGTGACTCTCACTGACTTTAAGGGGTTTCTGGATTTGTCTCTTCGCATAGTGAAAGAAAATACCATCAAACCTAAAAGTTAGTTAAACTGTCAACTGACAACTTGTTCGCTTTAACTTTTAATTCTGAAGTAAGTACAGATTCCAAAAGTGTACAGGCTTTAGAAAAATGATGCAGTCTGTGTTGCTTCCCTAGAAACCTCGCCTTCATAATATAATGAAAAATAAAGGTTGAACTAGAGCACAAAGGAGGCGCGTCTGCCACCGTGCAACCAAAACAGGAAGAGGCATTGTTCACTCACTCTTTTTCTTCACGGGTTCTTGTTCTTCTACAGCCTTGAGTTTCCACAGTTGGTTCCCTGATACCTGGAGATCCAACTGTGGAAACTCAAGGCTGTAAAAGAACAAGAACCCATGAAGAAAACGAGGTGAAACGCTCGATGGAGAGCGCTCCTCAGTTGTGTCAGGAGTGTTTAGCGCCGAGATGAGGGTTTGTAGATCAAATTGGAGTTCTTGTGGTTGTTTTTTGATTTGGACAGTAACCAGGCTGCTAGCAGCATCCATGTTGCTAACGCTGTCCACCAACAGAAATACCACAGGGAAATGCTGAGAGTGTCGCGGGTGGCTGGAGCAGAACTCAGCTGACACTGGACAAGTCACCAATTCATCACAGCGCTGACAGAAATCAGCAGGATACACAGACAGATTTTGCACTTGTGACTAAACTTTGTTACGGAGGATATTAGCAGTTCGACAACAAACACTATCTTGAGAGAAATCTGACTTGGACTCTACAAAGCTACACCGATTCAACACTACAGGGCAGAAAACACCAGCACAAAGAAGACAAAAAAAAACTAAATAATCACCCGAGAATACAAGAAATACAGCACAGATAACAACAACACCCTGAGGCATCAGTCAGCGGGTCGCTTCATGCTGCAGTACAGCCACTATGACCTCTGCTGATTTTAGGCTGTTAAAATTCCGACTGATAAGCACAAAGGAGTTCTTCACTGATCGCACCGCTGTGATCTTTATCTCCTCCGTAACGTTCAGAGATCAAACGGAGAGCACAGAATATGAGACGGTCTCCAGCCCGTTCACTGAAACTGGAAACTTCACTTTTAACTCACAAATGATCTTAATCGTCTTTTCCTGCATTATCATCTCTGAAAGAAAGATTTTCATACTGGCACATATATGCTGATTCAGTCAGACTCTGCTGTCAACCAGAATAAAAAAAAAACCATCATGATGTCTGATCATTTGTCCAGAATGTCGGCTGCCTCTTGGCCTCTCATCCAAACCCATCAAGTGACTATGAATAATGGATGGATGGATGGATGGATGGATGGATGGATGGATGTGGCCATCTGTGGACAGACTGCTTGCAAGATGGGGATGAAAAAGCCAAAATACATTTATGGAAAAAGTGTTTTGCTGACAATTGTGGCTAGAAATGACGTAGTCAGATGTACCGTCCTTTCTGTCTCCTTATATTTGTGCTTCTGCAAAGTTAAAGTTTTTTTTTTGCCTGCTCAGTCGTCCTCCTGGATCCACATACTTCACTTATACGTAATACACTTTACTTGTATCAGAGATCCTGTCAATTAAATGTGCAAACTGTGATTTTGTTGTTGTGTTCAATTGTTTTTTCTTCAATATAGGAGGTTTTTCCTCACGTGAATGAGAAGACAGAGTTCAGTACTGTACAGATATTAAAGCCCACTGAGGCAATGTGACTGTGATTCTGTGCTACATAAATAAAACTGATTTGATAATTGTATTTTAACAGATTATTTCTGCTTTAGGCTACATTCCAGAAAACAATATCTTATTTGTTTATGACAGCAGTAATTATTTGATGTATTTCCAGATTAAAATGAAAATTAATTTAGCTGATAACAATTATATTATGTTATGTAATACGATGCACTGTTTCAATGCAACTATCTCCATTCTAAAAAGGCAGTGGAAGCAGTTTATACAATAATATATGGAGAACCTCATTACATAATAGTATCATAGCAACAATGAGGCTGTTCTGTCTGCATAATGAGTACTTTTACGTTCGTTAAGTACATGCTGCTGATATTACTTCTGTACTTTCCCCTTCACTAACTTGGCTGCAGGAGTTTCACTTGTACTGGTTAATTTCTCCAGGATGCTTCTTTCACCACTGATGACCTGCAGCAGTTTAGCACAGTGACTTTTTTCATTGTGTGTCCTCCATTAACAGGCTCACCCGTGGAAAACCTGCATCACCATCATCATCGACAACAGGAGATATAAAGCAGCCCTGGATGTTGGTAAGAACAGATGTAAGATCGGTTTGCAGCCTACCAGAACCGGGCTGCGGGCGGTGGGCTGCAGGCTGGACAGGCGCCGGGCCAGAAGAGCTCGGTAGCTGCTCTCGGGATCGTCTTCCAGAGCGACGCTGTCCGGCTGGGAGTCCTCCACGATCAGACACGGGTTCTCGGGCTGAGGCAGGCTGGAGTCCAGTTCACTTCCGCCGGGATCCATGAGGTCAGGCCGAGGGCAGGAGACGAGCTGCTGTTAGCTAGCCAAGCAGCGGAAACACAATGGAGGCAGGCATGTGAGTGTACAGCCGGTTACCTGAAACTAGCCAAGGTGCTAACGAGCTAGCTAAAGTTAAAAGGCTACAAGCTAACGCTCCGCCCAACAACAAAGCCTGGAGTTTCTGCCCACTGAGGAGTGAAAGTGCTCCGAACAAACCTCAGCGCACCGCCGGAGCTCAGTACTCGAACCGATGCGTTAATCAAGTCATTAAGATATTAATTCATATCAGTATTTATCCGGTTACAGGTGATTTTCTCCTGTGAACACACAAACACAAACACACCCCTCACCTCAGCCCAACTCCGCTCCTCGCGGCAAAACCACCCAGGAGCGATTTCATTGGTCGAGTTGCACGATGACGTCAGGTGAAAATAGCCCATTAGTTTTATGGTTGCAGGATCTTTTTCCTGAAACTTCTGCCTGGTCTATATTTTTATTTAGCTCTGTTTTTGTTTGTTTTTGTTGTTTTTTGTTCGCCAACATTTTGTTTGTCTTTGTTTATTTTTCTTAGTTGCAGGATCTTTATATATTTAGAAAATAGGTGAGTGACAGAGAACTCTGGTCTCTCTACTGTTTTGTTGTATATATTATTATTGTTTATTGTTTATAGCACACTGTGCACTGTATATATACACTATGTATATATTGGATTCTATTTATGTTATGTACGAAGTGTTTTATTTGTGGACCCACTACTGCTATAACAAAATAATTTCCCAGTCTGGGATCATTAAAGTATTTCTATCTATCTATCTATCTATCTATCTATCTATCTATCTATCTATCTATCTATCTATCTATCTATCTATCTATCTATACAGTATTTTGTCCTATAATTAATTATATGTATTTATTAAATATATATTCTTTGGCTGATATTTGTAAAACTGGAAGTTGACATGCATTCAATGTAATATCCTCAATATGATCAATATTGGCTCTACATATTTGATTGATTAATCATTTTAGAACGATGAATGCACCTTTTGTCTGGCTGCTGAAAGATGTTTGTTGACATGTTTTTAAATAAAGGTTTACTATGTCTTGTATTTTATTATATTTCCTCGTAATTCAAATATCAGTACTTATATCTTATATCTACTTGTAAATTACTATGTTACTATAAAGACTTAAAGGGTCACTCCCAATTTCTCATATTAATTTGTTTACAGGTCTTGTGGATTACGACTGCATATTGAAAAAGTAATATAAAGTCTTTTGTGGCTCCATTGGAAGCTGCATGTAATCTAATAAATTACCTCCAGTTTTGTCACTCGGTGACTGAGGTGCATTGTGGGTAGTGATGGCACAAGTTTTGAAATGGAAGAAGAATATGTGGAAAAAAAATGTAGATATCTTTGGTTCTGCTGTATCGATTTTGTTTTATTGCTTTTAAACTGAGTACAATGCTCGACCAGTGAACAGCTTTTAAAATATGGCACCTACATTACCCACAATGCAACGTGATCACTGAGTGACATCACTGGAGCCACAAACTACTTTTTGCATGTAAACACACTTGAATGTGTGAAATTGCCGCAGTTACCCTTTAATGCTTCTAAATACTTTCAGCATCACATCTTTATTGTGCTTTAATATAAATTAAACAAATTGCAAATTGATTTTTTACTCATTTCCATCATGCATTATTTCAGTTCATCCCCTCAGCGTCCACAGTATTAATACCCTTCCAACTGTACTGCCTTGTAATTTAAAGATGCCTCTATGTGTTGACATGTAAGACGTTTTCCACTCTGTAAAGGCAAATCATATGAAAGAGGCAAATCTAGGCCGTTGCGTCCCTCACTGGGATCTCAGAGACCTTCAGAGCACCTTGAGGGGCTTTCAGGGACTCCAGCAAAAATGAGATATAGGTTGACTTTCACAATCACTTCCCTCAGCTGAGACTCACTGAGGTGTTTTATCACAGATTTCTTCCCCTCCTGCTGTTACATTCCCTCCTCCTGCTATCTAATTTCACATTTTAATCATCTCTGAGGCAAGTTTTCAAAGAAAGATGAGGAGGGAACTTAAAACTCAATCATGTTGGTTTAAAGTGCAGTGGATGTGCATCTGAGCCATTCCTCATATTAAAGAGCACAAAGACTGAATTACCTGTTCAGAGCAGGTCTATCTGCCTCGTCCTTCACAGTTTAAGCACCCTCTTCTTCTCTGCTGGAAAGTGTGATATCTGTGTTCATAACAGATACAAATCTCTATCCGGGAGACCGTGGGGATTTAAAAACATTAAAATTAGACGCATGCTGTAATGAGCTTTTAATGGCGTGATGCTCACAGTTTAGAGGATTAACAGGCGGCCTTTCAAATATTAACATCACTTTGTCATCCTCATTTGACAGCCTCAGTTTCCATGGAGACGCCACATTTCCTGTTACAGCAGCAGTCTATGATAAATGCAGATCACAGAGAAATTTGGCAGAGAAAGTATAAAGCAGTAATCATTGGACTGATTAAGGCTGCCGGGGGGGGCGTAGCAACACAGCCGAGACACCGAGGGGGTGAACTCACACTGACACTGGAGGAGAAAATCACAGGTTGGATTGTCTCCTCGCTCCAGAGCCATCTTGTTCCAGAGATAAGAAGACCCTGAATAGGAGTCATTAAAAGCACAAATGCTCATGAATACATGTTCAAAGGGCTTTTGAAAGATGCTTTAAGGTGTCAGATGATGAAACATCACAGTGCTGAAACACCACCAGGCAGCATGAGGTCATCTGAATTCACTACAAACACACAACAACTTCTTATTGGATTATCTTCTGCAGGTTTTCACGGAATTCAAATTTGCCTGATTTCAGCTGACAGTGGCTGGTGTCTGTGTGCAGCTTCGGGGTCTTTATCTGTCCTGCCCCACGTCAGCTGAAGGTGTTCCCTGCCAGACAGCAGCCATGGGCCCGGCCACAGCTCCGCTCCACAGGGCAGCAGCATCAGCACCAGCAGGGATGATACTGAGCAGCATTTCAACATGAGCACACTGAGCTGGAGACATCCTGGCTGGGAACAATGCAATAATGAACACCTGCTTCTGCTAAATGAGCACTCTGCTTCTTCCACCCTGACAACAAAAGGATTGGGAAACATAATTCCCAGCTTCCCTCTCGGGCGCATGCTGCCATCAGCCTCCTGCAAGCCAGGCTCCACCGGCTGGCACCGCAAAGTTCAGCGTAACGTCGTCATTTCTGCAGGTCGGGCTGACACCCACATTAAGAAATGCGCAGCCACTACCCAAAATGTCTAATCTGAGCCACCTCTGCTGGCTGACAGACACAGAAAAAACCCCAGGCTGTAATCATCCGCCGCTCCGCGTCCTCCTCACCATCACCAGCCGCTCTCATTTCAACCGTAATGCAAAAAGAAACATAAAGAGTTTGTGTTTTGTTTTGTTTTTTTTACCTTAGGAATCAATACGTCAGCTCTCGCGTCTTCCAATTTGTTTCACCGTCCCGTCGGTTGCAATAATAACGCGTCCAACATCGCTCAGTCCTCCCTTGCCTCTGTTTTGCTGAGAGTCAGGGTGTGGAGTACACACGCATGGCACGTAAAGATGCAAAGGCATTTTTTAAATGTAGATCCCATGCTCGTTTCCTCTGGAGCCTCACACAGCCGCTTCACTCCGACGACGATCTGCATCATTAGATTCATCCAGAGATGCAGAATTATTATTTTTTTTTTTAAAATTTGGTTACCACAGTGTACTTTAAAACAACTTTTCAAATAAAGCTGACAGCATGCATTCCAATTTGTTGTCAGTGTTTAAATGTAATTAGATTTAAATGTATGTTCAGTTCTTGCAGTTGTCTAATGGATCATTCAGTTTTGTCAGGAGCTTAAAGTGGAAACCTTTGCAGATCATCCAAACCTACTCTATTGAACTGGAGCATGGAAATATATCTGTGGGGAAACAAAGAAACAGTGCCAGACAGACCGGAATAAAAAGCCTTTTATTAGCATGTTTTTAGACCAAACTGAAGATTTTCAGATTGAATATATAGTTTGTACAATTCAAAAGGTTTCAAAAGTTTATTTTATCATCGTTTTACAATGCCAGGTTTGTAAATTGAAATGCAAGTTGTAGTTCCTTCATGCTACAAAAGATAAAATATGTTTCAAGGTGGATGTTGATGATGAATTGGAGTCTTACAGCCTGGGGAGTGAAGCTGCTGTGTAGTCTGGATGTTCAGCAGCAGATACTTCTGTATCTATTACAAGGTACAAAGTATATGTATTGTCATTTTTTTTAAAACACAAGGATTTAAAAAACAAAACAATGTTTGAGTGCTCTGATTCCTGCTACATTTATTTGGGAAAATGAAGTGTTGTTGATGAATTGAGGAGTCTTACAGCCTGAGGAGTGAAGCTGCTGTGTAGTCTGGAGGTACAGCGGCAGATACTTCTGCATCGGTGACTGTGTACAAGGTACATTTATTGTCTCTTTTTAATCACAAGTATTTAAAAAAGTGTCCTCCTACATCCGTTTTATATAATGGACCATCGATGATGAATTCAGGAGTCTCACAACTTGAGGAGTGAAGCTGCTCTGTAGTCTGGTGGTGGGGCAACGGATGCTTCTGTATCTTTTGTCAGATGGCAGCAGGGTGAACGGACTGTGGCTGGGTGGGTGCCGCCTCTTAGTATCCATGGGACTCTGTGCAGACATCTCACTTCATCGATGTCATTGATGCTCTGTAGATGGCACCAGTGATGTTCTGGTGGTTTTGATCACCTGCTTCCAAACCTTCCTGTCCGGGGCTTTCTACTGCTCTTCTGAAAGAACTGACCAGAATTAAGCTTTCTTAAGTTACCGTAGGAAGTAGAGCCTGTTCTGTGTCTTTCTCTTTTACCAACAGTTCATTATAGCTGCTAAAACTGCTGTCGTTGCCCTCACTTTAGTTAACTTCCTGTCCATTTTGCACCACACATGACTCCTTTGCCTCTTACTTCTCTTCAACTGGTTTTCTTTGCTTGACATATTCTGTAGCATAACCGGTACCCAGAAGCTTTCCCTGTTCTGCCATTGCCAGTAAACAGGAGGATCCTGCTCTCTGTGTTTACGAGCAGACAGACGCCTCTTTATGATGTTCTCTGTCCTGATTGGATAAACTGGGCAGGGACACCAGGAACTGTCTCTTCCTTTTTACTGCATGAACAGAACTAGGAGAGAAGCGGGTTGCTGACCAAACACTTAGAGCTCTTTAACACTGATTTTAATAAGAAAATTAATAAATCAATTAATAAATTATTTTTTTTAACAAGCTTGTTTTATCATCAAATGTTAATACAACATGCATAAAGATTCTCTAGTGTCTGCATTAGCGTCATTAATTGATATATAGCTTAAAACATTTGTCTGTTTTGGCTTTTGTTGTTTATTAGTTCACTTTTCAAAAAGTTAGCCTCAATTTCTTTGTCCGTGTATCTTTAATTTCTCTGTCATTTGATTCTAAAACTACATGTATCACAAGAACTTCCTTCATCTTTAATCTATTACAACATTTCCTCTGCATTTAAAAAGAAAACTGATTTAGTTTG
The DNA here is from genome assembly GCA_963678695.2 of Diplodus puntazzo. Taxonomy (NCBI): domain Eukaryota; kingdom Metazoa; phylum Chordata; class Actinopteri; order Spariformes; family Sparidae; genus Diplodus; species Diplodus puntazzo. The sequence goes on along the minus strand of OZ023155.1, from coordinate 3,330,655 downwards.
CAGTCAAATTGTTTGAAATTCATGAAATAATGTATTTGTATGTGAGTTGCGAGCACTTGAGATGTAATAAAAGCAGCTCTGTTGTAGCTCTCTCTCCTCCCAGCAGAGGTCAGTGGACACTCTGGAGTGTCTGAAACCAGAGTGCTGACTCACTGCTGCCAACACTCAACTTCCTGAGGAGAGAATTAAACAGAGAAAAGGGGCGGCAAATTTGGCAGGCCCCCATGGGGTGGGGAGCGGGTGTGTGGATCCTATTTGTGCGAGCAGTTGAGTCAGGAGGTGTCATGCGCCGACAAGCACACGCAGCAGGAGTGGCACAACCTCTGATTGCGCAGTAGACGAATCAGTGGGTGTTGAGGAGTGGGAAACCATTAGTGAGCGGGAGCTCTGGAGGAGGAGAGTAGGTGTGACTGTATGGATATCCAGGTCTATGGTGTGCTCCGGATGGGGGTTCGCCGCTGACAGTGAGAGGCTAGGAAAGGAGATGTGGATATTTCATCTTCATACGCAGGGGCAATCTAAGCTATAGGTTTCTTCTCTATTTAGGTGTGTCATGGTGTCACACACATCTCGAGTTTAGTCTAGCAGTATTATTCGGGATTTGGGTCTACACTTCAAGAGGGGGCTAGCCTATGTATACACAATCACGCAGGCCGCATGTATCCCACTTCACAGTACAAGAAAAAAAGCCCATCATCACTCACTCTGAATCTACCTGTACAAACTGGGAATTATCCACAAGTCGTAACTAGAAGGCTAACTTGCGACAACATCTGAGTGTGATAGTACCTGTAATAGATCTGAGACAAGCCCTATAGTTAGTGGAGTACAAAAATCAATGACCGACAATCATACATGTGTATACACTGCTCCTTCTATAGTAACCCAAGGTACTAGGTATTTCCGTCGAGTACAATAAAATAAGCGATCAGTTTTAAAGGCGGCATAAACTTGTTTTCTGTGAATTTCCTTCACGGCAATAGACGATACATACGAGCTACCCAGACAAGCATGTTAGTTCTTAATGTAACGTGGCAGGCAAAATGTGCTTGTGCGACATATCTATTTAACTAGCTTAAGACAGACGCAGCTAAGTTATGTGAAGTTACGCTATAATGTAACGGTATCAGCGAATTAGATGGCTGAGGCGTATCACAATGCACGTGTTCTCACACACGAGGCAGGTCATCGAGTGGTGACATACTGTTAGCGGGTGCAAGCGGGTGAGTAGGAGACTAAGATGGAGGTTGGTGGTACTCTGGGGTTGTGTGGTAAGCATTATATGATGGTTTAGGTGAACCTCTGCACATCTTTGAGTCTCTAGGCCGTTATAAGTACTCTGGGTCTCTGGTGCTTCAGGGTTATGTGCTATTATCTCTAGTAGTATACGGACTCGACTGTATACAGGATTTGGGACCACATCTCACGGGTTTGTCATTAGGAGCCGGATGATGGGTTGATATATATGAGTGATCTAACATGGTGTAAGCGGTTGTGAGATGGGGCGTGAGACGTGAGTCTATGTGTGGACATAAGTCTGGAAGTGGAGGTGTTTGTATAAGCGGGGGATGCCTCACTATCAAACTTCGACTCTTCTTGAGTCTATCGTGTTAACGTGTTAGTTCGGAGATGATGAGACGAGTCATTGTGTCTGCTGATGTAGGTATGTTCGATTCAAGAGTGGATATAGTGATGGATGAAGTCTCTCTAGGAATAACACTGAACGAGCATACTTCTCTCATTGTCGAGGTAGGAGTGCGAATGTCTATTAAATTATATACGGTGAGATATACTTCTCATGGTTGTCTTCCACTTTAGGATGTCGCGCGAGTCTCCCTTTTTGAGTAGGTTCATTGTGAGTTTCTTTATATATAAGCGATCATATTACTCTCTTAATGCTATACAATGGGTGGTTATCAGCGTTTTTACTACACCATATAGACTTCCGATTACATTCTATGCAACGAACCCAACGATCGCGTGAGCAGAGTATGGTGGTGCAGACTTACCACTACGTTGCTGTCAAATTGTAGTTCGCTGCTAATATATGCAAACACAATAATTACACCATTAGCTCGCAAAATAACGTGAAAATAAGTCAATCCAAAGTCTTTGTGGCTCCAGAGGAAGCTGTATTAATCTGATAAATTGGCTATCCCGAGTTATGCCCGCTCTTAGTGGTATAGTCACATAGTTGCATTGTGGGTAATGTAGGCCGCCAAGACGATTGATCGTACTAAATCAAGACACAAACACACTTCTTTAATGTCCATCCCGCGTAAAACACCATGAGACAACCGACGCGCGTATCATGGTGAAGGTGGTGGTGATTTGGTGTCTGAACGTACAGGTTAGTGGTAGATGAGGAGATGGTGTGTGGGGTTTTGGTGTGTGGGGGGGTTTCTCCATTCACTTGCTATAGAAGATGCATGTGTGGGGGTTGGTGGAGGGAGGAGCGAGGGGGGACTCAATACTCTAACATAGTGACGAGTATACTGGGGGAGTAGGAGAGGAGAGGAGGAGGGGGTGGTGCGGGACTTTGTCCCATTGTTAAGTGAGGGAGTATAGAGATAGTGGTGTCTGAGTCTTACTGGTTCTCACCTGGTGGTCGGGAGTTGAGGGGCAGGGAGGGTGTTAGGAGAGATGTCTCTGTTCGGGCGGTAATAGTGTGAGCAGAGACGAATACAGCGAGGAGGGGACACTTGGTGACTTGACTTGGACAGTTGGCGGGCACTCGGGAGGGGGCAGTGTGTACGCTAGAGGATCCGGAGATGAGTAGGTATTGGAGGGGGAGGTTGGCGATGGGCACGGGGGGTGCTGGACGGGGCGTAGGGTGAGATCTAGTTGCTTACAGCGAGATGGTCAGGTGGTCTGGGGGAGGGCGAATTTGCAGGGTGCGCTGCCGGCTTGTGGGACGGGGGACATGTGGATATAGTGGAGACATTAGTGCGAAAGGGTGGATGGTGATGGTATTAGAGCAACAGAGTCAGAGAGTGTCTGGGGAGTGAGGAGGCTATTAAAGGTTGAATGTAAACAATGTTTAAGTAAGCGGTGGTTATTTTTGGGACATGACGGGTGCGGGGAGGCTGTGGGAGCTGATATGTATCAAATTGCCCCTCATAAATCTGAGTCTCCCTGAATAATTACTTCATAATGAGTTGAGACAGTTCCAGAATTCGCTGGGGGGGTGCGCAATTCCGTGTGCGAGAGCGAGGGGAGTAACTTGTTTCGACCTCTTTGTAAAGTGATAGATAACCGATCTTCAGATGGGAATAACAACACGCACGTGTGATGGGAGAGTGAGAGGTGTTACCAGCCACCCAGGGGTCGAGTTTGACCCCCATGATGATTTAGTCTGTATTTTTTTCATTAGAATTGCATCACCACACGTATAGGCAAATATAATGCCAACTTCACCTTTTGTGCGGCAGAATGAGCTCATTCAAATGTCTTATTAAGCTTAAAATAATATTTTGTCTGTGCAGACTGTGACCTTTGTTGTCAGTGTGGGCCTCTGCACAGCTGAAGCTTGTTGTGCTCACGATGTGAACAAAGAGGTGTCAGTTTAGTGGGGGTATATCAAGGTACGGCTCCATGTAGAGTCGCTCTATAGTTTGCCTGGGGGTGTACGGGGGGGGGGGTCGGTTGGGCGGGGTGGGATGTGTGGTATGCGGACAGTATAGAGAGATTGTTGGGGGGGAGCGGTGAGATGGGCACTGAGGTACGAGATTGTAGTAAGGTGTCGAAAGGCAGTTTTAGGGGTAGGGTAGAATTTAAAATAATGGGGGGGGGGGGGTGGGAGTGTGGGGGGGGGGGGGGGGGGGGGGGGGGGGGGGGGGGGGGGGGGGGGGGGGGGGGGGGGGGGTGGGGGGGGGGGGGGGGAGGTGGGGGGGGGGGGGGGGGGGGGGGGGGGGGGGGGGGGGGGGGGGGGGGGTGGGGGGGGGGGGGGGGGAGGGGGGGTGGTGGGGGGGGGGGGGGGGGGGGGGTGGGAATGGGAGGCGGGGGGGGTTGGGGGAGTGGGGAGGGGTGGGGGGGGTGAGGGGGGTGGGTGGGGGGGGGGGGTTGGGGTGGGGGTGGGGGTATTGGGATTGGGTGGGGTGGGGTTTTAGTTAGGGGGGGGGTGTTGGGGAGGGTTGGGTGGGGGGTGGTGTGGATAGGGGGGGTTTGTGGGAGGATTGGTTGAAGTGTTTGTGTTTGTTGTGAGTATGGTGTAGGATGAGGGTTGGGTTTGTTGGTGTTTGTGTGGGGGGGGTGAGGGAGGTTTGTATGGTGAGGTGGGGGTGGGGGTGTGGGTGTGGTGGGGTTGGGGGGGTGTGGGGGGGTGGGGGGGGGGGGGTGGGGGTGTTTGTGGGTGGGGGGGTTGGGTGGGGTAATGGGGGGTGTATGGGGGTGTTGGTGGGGGTGGGGGGGGGGGTGTGGGGGGGGGGTGGTGGGTGGAGTGGGGAGTGGGGGTAGGGGTTAAGTGTTTGAAAATTACAGCAGCGGAGCGAGCAGAGCCGGAGGAGTCTGCTCAGCACCATGGACAGCACACGACAGGAGCTGCTTCCACGAACAGAAACTATCGCATGCTGATTGTGATCGGAGAGATTTCCACCGGCCATCACCTGGACGCCGCCAGGAAGCAGATCACGCAAGGTAAGTCAGCAGAGGAGCGGTCAGACGACCTGCTGCAGCAGCTGACCGGAGTGAGGAGGTGATGTGTGCGAGCCGAAACAGCTCAGTGATCTGTAACCTGGTGCTACGCTCTCACTATTTTCATTTGGGGACATACGAACAGTCAGTCTGTCATTATTTAAAAAAAAAAAAGAAAAATAACAAGGACTAACAGTCTCATATTGTCAGTGAAGAGAATCAGATTTCATATTTGTTGAAGTATTCTTATCCTGTACTGACGTAAAACTACAAATACTGTTTCCTGAAAATACTCCAGAATTAAACAGAATTAGAAATGTTTATATGTTTAATGTTACGTGAAAGTCATGTAACAGCAGAACTGCAGGTGTTAATGAGACTTTATCAAATGAACTGTATTGTGGACGGTTATGATTTTTACACATAAGCGGCAATGAAATGCTACATTTTGTTATTGTAGGTATGTTAAACACTACTGGGTACCTTAATAGTATAATACTGCATCATATTTTCCAAACTAATCAGGTAAAAATCTTAATTAGAAAAGAAAAAATAAGTTTCATTGATCACTGATTGATACATGTAAGCAGCATGTGATGTTGTAGTTTGTCAGTGTAGATACTTTATACAATTCTGGGTAGTTCAACAGTAATTATTTCTGAGTCATATCAAACAATTTGCATGTTGAATTCTTTATCTATGAAAGTTGCTAGTACAAATACATTTCAAACAAATGCAATAGAGTAAAATGTACAATATCTAAAATGTATGTATATATTCCCATGTTATGTATATAATGAAAGCAAAACTGCCAGGACCTGACATTAGGTGTACAGGACTCATGTCACCACGTCTGTAGCTGTAAAAACAAATTCACAGAATATCTGGAGATCTGTGAAGTTGAATGTTTTGGACGGACCTGCAGTAAGTCCTAAAAACTCTTAAGATGTGGGAGGAACGTGTTAAAATACCAACTAGCTTCTGATTTATCTTAAAACAACACAATGTCTTTAAATACTCTGCAGCCAGTGTTTGAGTTACATGTTGAAAATCCAGATCCAGATCCAGATCCAGATCCAGTTCAGTCTAAATACTGTTTGTTATCTCCTTTGATCTACAACGTTATCCCACTATCAAATATATTTCTATAACGTACAGTACGAGGGGTGATTGATAAGTTCATGTTCTAAGGTAAAAGGAGTCAGCTTCAGAAAAGCGAGCACATTTATTTTCATGCTCCTACATTCACACACTCAGTCCAGCAGTTGTGCTTTGGACCTCCATAAGTTGTGCACAGCAGTGATGACCTCATTGTTACTGTCAAAATGGCGACCTCCGAGCTTCTTCTTCACCTCGGAGGAAGAGATGAAGTTCCTGGATGGTCACTGTGATGGTCATCATTCACACTTTTTCTCTCTTTAACAGCTTTGCGATCTTGGAACGTCGATCTGACCGTTTGTGACCTGAACAAGGAGCTGCAGCTGTTTGAAGACAGACACACCGCTCAGTTCTCTTCACAGGTCAAAGGTCAGTCTGAATTCTTTTAAATCACAAACTGCACAGAAACATCAGAGGAACACGTGCGTCCTCACTGCGCTGCATAATCATATAACTATGATGTTTGGCATTAAAATGCATCTTTGGTAATCTGATCAGAGGGGACAGCTCTCTCTAGTGACCACTTGTGATCAGAGCTCTCTTCTCTGCTCTACTACATGGACATGTACATCTTCTGGAGCAAAGGGAGACAAATATAGAAAAACTTAAAGGATAACATATGCCGAATTAACAAGAAGGCACAAATGATTAATAATTTATCTATGATATTGTTTCACAAAGTTTCTAAACGTCCTCTGACTTCAACAAATCACAAAATTTAGCGATTTTATAAGGGAGTCTGGGGAAATTCTCTCTGGGAAATAATCAGGTGCTGGTTGATAAGGCCACATTCCCCAATACAAAAACTTTAAATGTGCTCTGTGAAGCTTTCAGGAAGACATTTTAATCAGAAGAGAAATAAACTCTCTTTGTTTTCATGACTGAGAAAACAAACTGACCAGAAAAGAGAAAACAATTTATTCTGTTTTACTTCAAACAGTGTTCTGGGACCATATTTTCCTCCGAGAACAGCTGGTTTATTCACTTATGGAAAAAATAAACATTTTTGAGTTTGGATTTTTACCTCATTAATATTGTAAATATTGACATTCTGAGTTTGAATTGCTTCCAGTACACAGTGCCTTCAGGCAAAAAGCAACAACAATTCCACTATGCAGAACTATAAACATCCGTTTCAGCGAGCGATTGTCTCTTTTGGTTGGTCGGAGACAATCATCAGCTCTGAGTTGTGATGGTATCAGACTGTAGCTGGAGGGATTTAACGCTCGTCATCTGATCACTCGTGTGTTCCTACAGTGTGCAGATCAGATTCAGTCTTATCCTGATGACAACACGTCCTTTCTTCTCTGCATCGTCTTTGTCCTCCGTCTCCACACATGCACGAGACGCTTTGCAGGGATAAGAGGCTAAAAAGCAGCCTGTATTGATCAGGCTCACATATGCAGACTGCATGTCAGAATGGGAATCAATAAGAGCTGAGAGTGAGAGTGAAATCTATCTGCAGGGGGGATTTAGGATCAGGTGAATGGAGCCAGTGTTGTGAATGTGGCTGCTCTCTGGGTCACTGCTTCGTATTTACAAAGCAAGCTCTTGTGTCGAACGCATTCATAATAAGTATTCAGCGTTTACTGTAGCTTAGCGAGGTCAAACAAACAGCTGGGAAGAGAAGATGCACGGGCGTTCACTGAGCGGCGATTAAAAAGAAAGCAGTTTAGATCTCGGTGCATCTTCCCTCCCACACACTTCTGTGGCGGCTGGTGTTACGTAAAGAGCAGAAAGAAGCACACCTGTTGGTTAACATCACTGCTGTCAGACAAACAAACAGCCATCAGGATCAAACACATCTTCAGAGGAGTCTTCTTAAAAAGAAATCTGCAGAGACTTATGAGAGACACATTTAAAAAAGAATGGCTAAATATCAAGCAAGGGAGGTAAAGGTGTCTTAAATTACAGCCTGGGTTAATCCCCACAAATGCTGGATCCTACATTTCCCATAATGCAACAGATCAAAGCATCATTTTCAAAATCTATGCCTCCCACCAGAGACATCAAACAGGTGTTTTTAAAAACGTATAAACTAGAAATAAAATAGTGGAATGCATTTCACAGGATTATGTAAAAAAAAAAAAGGTAACTGTATTCCGTTAAAGATGTAATTAGATTACAGATACATTCAGTTATATTCAAATTAAAAAGCAGTCCTCTATGTTTTTTTCTGTAGTCCTTATTTGCATTTGTTTGGTGTCCAGGTAGTCCGAAAGTAACTGAAAGTCTATTTACTAAAATGTACATTTCTCTCTTGTCTCAACAATTTGTCGTACGCTCTGTTTCGGTTCTAGCAGCAGGAAAATGTCACGGCCAGCCTTAAAATACTTGCTTTGGTCCGGAGACGGTCCAACTTCACGGTCCAACACCTGGTTCTGCTTACCACATAGGCTGGAAATGTGGTTATACAGTCAGCCTGCACCTTGTACGTAGGAGACGGTCAAAGTTTGAAGCTGGAGCCGAGATTCTATTAGCTGAACTTAACAGACAGACTGGAAGCAGCACGGCTCTCTTATTCATTTACACAGATTATTGGCTGCAGTGTGTGCAGACGGTTCAAATATCTGTGTCAAACATGCAGATATAGTTCACAAAATGTTGAACTATTCCTTTAAACTGGACTGTGTTTGACTTTGGAGCTGCACGCGCTCACGTTTCCTCAGAGGTCAAATTTTTGTCTCTGGTGGCTTCGAGTTATTCGATTTTCCTCAGATGGACTCGGCTCTGCGTGATTGCACATTACGTCATCGTCTCAGTATCACAATCAGCTCAGCCTCCACCTGGTCTCACACCAACACATCGCCGACATGTTTTCTCTGCGTGTCAGTTCGGTTCACTTGGAATATTTAACAGCTTCATCACCTTTCTGCCATCTTTAATGCAGCAGCCATCAGAGAGTCTGTGTTGCCTCTCCTTGCTGTTTTCTACCTGCATGAATAATTCATCACCTCCATTAATTATCCTTTCTTCTATTTTTGTTTTTAAACATTCTCGTACTCTCCTTCTGTCTCACCTCTGTCTCACTCGTCCTGTCTCTCTGCTGTCTGAATCCCTCTCCTCCCCGTCAGTCATCACACTCTTTTTATTTATTCCTTCTCTCTCTCTCTCTCTCCTCCTCCTGCTGTATTTCTCTCCGTCCTGATGTGGTGATTGCACTGAAGCACAGAAAAAAGATGCTCAGAGCTGCGACGGCTGACAGGAAGCATCATCTCAGCTGCAGCCTGAGCAGACGTGCTGAAGGGCAGAATATTTAGCTGTTGGTGGAGTTAACCCTGCTACAGCCATACGTTGGCTTTTTTAAATAGCTTTTTATGTGTTAATGTGTTATAAAACTTCCCAACACAGGAGTCAGACTCGCTGCAACAAGTAAAGATGTGTAGGCCCTAAATTTGACATTTCTATGTTGTATCGATGTACTGCTTGGTTTTACTTGTAGTTGCCGTACATCAATATTACATATTGACATATAACCAAAGGAAGGAAGTAAAGTACAAATACTTTAAGTAGAATTCAGGAATCTGTACTTTAAGCTCAGTATTTATCTTTCTGACATCTTTTGACTTTCCCTTCCCACGCCTGAACACAAACATCTGAACTTTCTCCTCCTCACAGCTTCAGAACAGCCTCGTTACTTTAGTTTGATGCATCTGAGGTGAATTCTGGATTCTTGTTATTTCCCAGCATCAGCAGACTGATGTGGACCAATCAGAGCACATCACGCACGGCAGACGCAGCGAGACGAGACAAAGACGTAAAAGCCGTAAGAAGCCGTAAACAGACAGAGAGGGAGACTGGAATGTGGAGAAAAGGCGTGTTAGTGTCTCGTATCTGCAGAGAGTTTCTGATTTTCTCTCTTTGTTGCTGCTCGGGACGCTTTACCAACCCAACATGTGTCTGTTTGACGTCCTGGGAATGAGACTCAACAATCAGCTGTCTTTGTGGTGCGTTCAGGAACAGCTGGGACAAATCCTACTGACTCTACCTTTAACTTTAATAGTCTTTGAGTTCTATTAATATGACGTGAGCTTCAGTTAGCTTTGACCACAAACGTCCTTCAGAGGGAGACTTTTTACTCTGAGACTCTGAGTACATGTCAGAGCCTGTAATCTATTACTTTACTGGAGTAAATAGGTTGAACTTTAACTTTTACTAGAGTAGTTCTTTAACAGTACACTTTACACTTCCACTGGAGTAAAGAATCTGTGGATTTTTTGACCCATATCCAACTCAGAAACTGAGAAACTACCTAAATGCGAGAGAGTTAAGAAATAATATCTATCAAAAATAAGGACAGTGAGGAGATTCATCCGATTCTGTCCTGCTGTGTGTAAATGTGAGTTTTAGCAGTGCAAAGATTTCATGTCCTGATTCGATCGATGGTTACGTTGTGTGTATGTCTGTTGCAGAGAGTGAGAAACTCTATAACACAGCCAGCTGCAATTTACACAGATTGGATCCTGTGGTGCTCGATCACAGTCACACACAGATGCTATTGATGCTATTGATTACCCTCTCTCTCTCTCTCTCTCTCTCTCTCTCTCTCTCTCTCTCTCTCTCTCTCTGTCTCTCTCTCTCTCTCTCCCTCTCTGTCTTTGTCTTTGGTTGCTGGTTGAAAACTGTTCACTCTGCCTCACCGGTTCTCACAGTCACAGTCGGAGGCCACTGCAGTAAACTCTGCAGTAAAGGCAGAGATGGAGCGTACAGAGATATGTGCCTACAGCAAACAGTACAGTGTGTCTCTGAGGACCACCAGACTGCTGCAGGCTACACACACACACACACACACACACACAACACACACAGCTACAGGATTGTGTTTCAGTCATTTGCAGGATTTGTCTAGACCGCCTGCAGACGAGCAGAGACGTGAGAGATTTTCTGTGCGTTGCAATGTTCCTGTAAATCACATTATAGCACATTATAGATTCCTCTCTGATTCGTGTCCATTCGGTTATTAAAACTGTAGGTCGTGTCCAGTCCTACGATGTGTTTTCGTACTGGCTGTGCAAAAATACGTATTCTGCGCACTGATTAACCGAAATGAGTCCAGCTCAACTCCTCTGTGGATGAAAGGAAGCTCACAGTGATGCTCGCAGCCCAACATTTAATTATTCTAATGTTAAACAAGTATTTACCATCACAGTTAAGTGTGTTTGGATGCTCATAAATGCTGATTAGCACTAGACACACAGCACAGATGACTTTGGTCTACAGATGTGTCGTCATAAAGTATTGGACAAGATTTGGCCTGATGATGGAGCTCGATAAAGAAGTCAGAGGATCCCTGAATGTCACATGAGTGTTTCTGACGAATATCATGGGAAGCTTTTTAATAGCTGTCGAGACATTTATCTCCAAACCACAAAACGTCGCCGTCGTGGTTCAGTCGGTGGATGTCACGCTCGAAAATACAACTTGTACTCAATTTTTTGGGTGAAACATTGTTAGAATTAAGAATATTGAGCAAATTTCAAATATACTTGAATGAATTAATCTGAGTGAAAAGATTAACTAGATAATAATAACTAAGTTAAGTTTATTACTGAAGACATAAAACTGAAGTAAGTTAATCGTCATCTTGAGCCAAAAGAAATGTAATTGAAATACTCGGCAGATTTGAAAAATAAGACTTTACATGACAATTGTGCGACATTTATTCTCAAAATAAATGTTACACTTATCTGACAGGAGTAGTGAACTCTTCGTGCTTTTTACTTTCATTTGTGCCGTTGGGGACGTTAATTCTACTCAGGTTGACATTAGAGGGAAATAAGAAGTTACAGTAACAGCTCAGTTAACTGTGTTAGTCTCAGCTGTGAATGAAATTTAAGGAAAAAATAGAAGAGCAGCTGTGTGATTTCCCCTGAGTGAACACAGGCTTTATACAGCCAGACTGTCTCTGAAAACAGGGAGACTTTGACTCTGGAGCACTTTGTATTCTGACAGCAGAAGCAAACAGGAAAATGTTTTAATTTATACATGAGATAAACTGAAGACGGGACGTTGTGTGTGGAGTGAGCTGGAAATCCACTGAACCCCTGACAGTGAGATTTAAAGGCCACGTTGCTCGAGGCGCGGACTTCAAACAGGCTAACATCAAGAAACAGATCCAGACGAAACGGCAGCGCCAAAGTCTGACTTTCTGAGAGGAAACGACGAGTGCCGTCCTGCATTTCTCTGTCAGCAAATCCCATAAAAAAGACCAAAATATGAGGTACTGCTCAAAGCTTTCTGACTTCGGCTCCGCCTGACACCCATTTCATCTAATCTCTTCCGTCATTATCTCCTCACCCACATGTTGATGGAAAGTCAGGTGAAGCTCTGTGAAATCTAAAAAACATCTTCAATGTATCCGTCAAGCTAAAAGTGTTAGCGTGAGACTTTGTAGGAGAAAGCTGCAACTTGTTTTTAGCAAGAATCTCCTTGTATTCATTTCTTCAAACTTATTTTTGAAGTGGCGTGTTTTTCAAACAACAAAATAAAGATCTTCAAGAATCTGGCATTTTGCTTGAGACCACTTGATGTCTGGAGGCGATGTAATGATTTGTAGGCTGCGTTCCCAGAATCACACTGGGTCGGTTCTTTATTGACGTCAGCGGTTTGAATAAAAACGAGTGAACTGAGACGGCGATCAAATTTTCTTTTTGCAGCAGGAGGCGGGAGGCGCAGGGGGGAGGAGGTGCACCGGATGCAGGGGGGTAATACTGGACGTAAAGGCGCCATGAGAAGCTGTGAGAGATACTGTGTGGCCATTAAAAGATGCTTATCCCGGCTAAAACCTCTTCACCCTGCTCTGTCAAGAAATCATTTTGAGGCTCTACCGGTTTCTATATCACGTACAAGCCCGACTGGATCTGGATTAAGCTCAGGGGGGCTCCACAGTTCAGCTGGTGGAGGGCGAGGTGGGATGAAATGACCGTGTTCTCTGTAGCTTGCTGACATTGCAAAGGTCACATTGGAAAATTGATCAGCTCCAGGCGGTAAAAAACCTCCGTTCAGACGTGGGTGGGTGTCGTCCGGGGACTCTTCTCATGCTCAGAGGGGTTCACAGATTCACTCCTGATTCGTATTTACCTTTGAGGAAAAACCTCTCACATCAGCCTCGACATGTTTGCAGGATTGGCTCGCCTGAGTGTTTTTTACTTTGGCTCCTCCTGGTCTGTGCCTTGAATACTAATATGCAGCGGGTGGAGGAGTGCACAGTCACCATGGCTGACAGACTCGCACAAAGACAAGACGACCAGGAGGACAGCGAGGCTTCTGTGGTGGATCAGGACCAACTGGCTTCCTCTTTCAGTAGAGAGTGTAATCAGATGAAGATCTTTAGTTCATCTGTGTTTATAAATTGTTTAGTTATGGTTATAAATTAATGATTTTTTAAAATTTTAAATAAGGTCTATTTGAAATTTGTACTCCCGCAAGATCTTAAAATAGAACAGAGATCATTTAGACGCAGAAGAAGAAAATATCTTTGAGTTCCTCTATAAAGTGGAATTACTTCTTCAGCCATGGAGAGATTTTTAATTAACATCTGACAGGAGTAAGAATGTGCTGAGGGAGAATAACACCATCCGCTGTGTGAGTGTTTCCCTCCAGACTCCAGCCCCTCCGATGCCAATGTGGAGGAGCTCAGGCAGCCAAGATGGCAGTGACCTCCCTGATGGGTGGCATATGTGCTGAAGGACAGCCAGCACCCTCGAGTCTCACAGGCATCCCGGAGGCCCTGCTCTGCCTCTATAGAGCCGGAGTCTAAGCTGCCTTCGTACACAGATGCAGCACAGATAACAAGATACTGATGTCTGACTGAGGCGTGTGAGGAAGTGAGAGCATGTAGCAGCAATCACACAGAAAGATATCCTGCGTTCAACTACAACAACACCATCACATAGAGATAAGACACAGCTCAGTCTCCAGGATGTAATGCTAGCAGTTAACGTCTCTTCTCATCAGTACCAAACGTGTCACATCAGGAGGTGGAGGAGATGGTGGAGGTGTTGTTAAAGCCAACAAGGCCGACTGCATTCCAAGGTGCACCACTGCATATCTTTTAAGACACCTGCAGACATTTCCAGCTGTTTTTGTGGTGACTAAAACAGGTACACATATGTTTTCCAAACCCTAACCAAGTGGTTTTTGTGCCTAACCCAACCAGGGCATAAACACAGCGTGGTGACAAAACAGAGGTAGAAAATCCAACATATACGGTTTCTGCAAATCTCCAAATAAGTAAAAACTGAACGTTACTTTATGTTGCAACTTCATGTTTGTTTAGGCTGAGATTTGCGTGTTTGCTCTGGTTAGGTTTAGGCACAAAAACCACTTGGTTAGGATTAGATAGCATCCTGGTTTTGGTCGCTAGGAAAACACCTGAGGAAAGTCTGACTTCCTCTGAAAAACCAGCTGGAAACATCCTCAGAGACTCGAACTTTGGGCGCCCATTTGGCAGCTTTGTAGCTTGTAATATCACCACCTCCTTCCCCTCCACATCCTGATGAAACACCTGTTTTGGTCGCCATTAAAAACACCTGGAGATGATCCGACATCTCCTGAAAAAAAGCCGGAAACGTCCCCAGAGAACCTGTTTGGCTGCCTTGTTGGCTGTAATAATCCCCTTCACCTGGTTGTTGTATTGAGACTGGCTGATTAAAACTGCTTATGGTCAGAAAATAACGACTCTGGAGGTAAAAAGTCAAAACACTCATCTTCTTTCTGTCACCTAAAATCCAAACACGTCAGATTTACGACCCCTCACGGACTCTTTTTTTAGCTCTCTGAGGACGCTCACAGATTCCCCGAGGAGCCATACATGTTGACTTCCTCTTAGGTCCGTTGCGTCATAATGAAATGGATACAGTATGACACATAGGTGATCCGTGCATCCATCACTGTATGTCCATTAGTGTCTCAGCCCTCCGTTTCCTGATTGAGTGATGAGGCGCATGGCCGGTCTGGCAACACGAAGGATCAGGTTTCATCCCAGGAGAGGAGGAGGAGGGTGGCTGTAATGGCCTCCATGAATGCAGCTGTCGCCCACACGGTGCAATTAATAAAGACTCAGTGGAGCTACACTGCAAACTGATGGCTGGCAAACAAAACCCGGTGGCATCGCAAAGCCCTCAGGAAAAATGTCGTCAATAGTGGGCAGTAGCTATAATTCAATATTAATGTTTAATGTCCTGCAGTGGAATCACACCAGATGATTGTGTTGTGCTGCCACTTAGTTGTCTGCTGTAATGCATTTAAGTCTTTTTATTGCCGTGAACAGCAGTTTGATTATTTTTCTGCACAGATTTCATGATAGATAATGAAACTGAACAAAATATTCTCATTATTTTTGTGGTATTGATTTTGATCCAGCTTCAGGTGACGAGTAACTAAACTGATCACTGAGACGCTGCTCACAGCAGAACATGTTGTAAGGTTTTTATGATGTGTATCTTGTATTATGCACGCTGACTAGTAATTAGCTCTGTTTCATCTCATTAATCTAAATCTGAATACAGTCCACACAGGACAAATTAATCACGTTTGGCGAAGGAACCCAGAAAGCAGCCAGAGTCCATCTGTTGGGATCCTGTTCAGCCTTGAGTTTAATGATTTGGCATTGATCATTTATTAAAATACCTACTTGTATCAGAATATGCAACATTTCAGCACCAAATTAACCAAAATGATTGGACCATTGGCTCCACAACATGTAATATTCTGGGTGCTGTATCGTAGGCGGCTGGACGTGTTTCAGTTTGTTGAAGATGTTTCACGTCTCATCCAGGTGTCTTCAGTTCTAACTACCTAGAGGGGAGTCGCAGGCTTTTAAACTCTGTGTGGGAGTGTCCTTACATAATGTGAGAATGTCCTTACAGCGTGATGGAGTGTCCTTACAGAGTATAGGAGTGTCCTTACAGCATGATGGAGTGTCCTTACAGAGTGTGGAGTGTCCTTACAAGGTGTGGGATGTCCGAGAGTATGGGAGTGTCCTTACAGAGTGTAGAGTGTCCTTACATGGTGTGGGAGTGTCCTTACAAGGTATGGGAGCGTCCTTACAGAGTGTGGAGTGTCCTTACAAAATATGGGAGTGTAGACTTACAGACTTTGGGAGTGTCCTTACAGACTTTGGGAGTGTCTGGGAGTGTGGGAGTGTCCTTACAGAGTATGGAGTGTCCTTAAAAGATGTGGGAGTGTCCTTACACAGTGTGGGAGTGTCCTTACATAGTATGGGAGTGTCCTTACAAGGTATGGGAGTGTCCTCACAGAGTGTGGGAGTGTCTTTACAAGGTGTGGGAGTGTCCTTGCAGAGTGTGGGAGTGTCTTTACAGGGTGTGGAGTGACCTTACACGGTGTGGGAGTGTCCTTACAAGGTGTGGGAGTGTCCTTACAGAGTGTGGGAGTGTCCTTACACGGTGTGGGAGTGTCCTTACAGAGTATGGGAGTGTTAGGGCCATTTGCTGAGGCTAGGTGAGCCAAGGTGTGAATGGTTGTTAAGCTGTCTGGGGGGGAAACTCAGTTCAGCATTGTAGGTGTGTGCTAGGTATCGCATAGGCCACCTCCTCTGTTCAAAGATACATATAATATCATCTTATTTAAAGGTACCCTGTCCAATTTTTGGCCTCTAGTGCTCAGGAGCAATGTTTTGGTGAGCAGGTACCTGTGTTCACACCTTGTGCTGTACTAGCATGTGCAGAGGATGCAGGTGATGGCTTTACACTGTTTTGGCAGTTGCGCAGAAACGTGATGTACCAGCAGTGATGTATGCAGTACAGTACGCTGTGAATAAAGGGAGTGTTCACACACCATGTGACACAACTACCTGACTTCCCCACAAACGCACAGCTAAAGGCTGAGTGGGTGTTCAGAGGGCGTGACGGACGTACCAGCAGGCTGAAGCTGACAGGCAGAGACAGAGATAAGTGATGGCTGCAACCGAAAAAAAGGCTGTCAGGAAACTGAGCAGCAATATTAAAGACCCTCCACACACACACACTCATACACACATGCAGGTATAATCTCCGCTGCTTCATTCTCCTCACGTTCACACACATCAGACATGTTGGCAGGGAGACTGGAGGGAAAAAGGGCAGAGCAAACAATATCCAGAGTAATGGAACCAGATGCATCATGAGTGGGCAGTAAAATAATGTTGCCGAGTCAGCAGGTGTGCTTCCTGTGTTCAACAATTGCATCTCTGCTTTAGAAACTACACTTACAACTCGCGCCATGCAATATTTATGTTTCTCTTTTATTCTCTTTTTAAGTTTTCCCCGATGCTGAACCCGCAGACGCGCAGGTTACGAGCCTCCCTCACACTCTGCTCGTCTTACAGTAATCTGCTCCTGCATTGATTTCTGCCTGTGAAAGACTCAAATACACAACAAATCACAGAGATGTGCTTTGAGAAAGAATTACGTGCAGGTCACACAGATGAACAGGAACACTGATTGATACTGTTTGGAGGATAACCCGCGGGAACGACGTGCAATCTGTGTCACTGTCAGTTATCTAATCAGTAGTTAAAACATTTTAACGACACGCCTTCATAATTGCGAGCGTTTGCTGTGGGCGCGGCTCAGGAGAACGTGAGCTGATTAATAATTCAGCGGGCGTTATTGATCCGTCCCTCAGCTCCTCTGCAGTCAGGAGCTGTACATCAAGAAGGAGGGTCCCCTGATCCAGAGCCTTTCATCTGGACCTGGCAACACACGTGTGCATGTGTGTGAGCACACACACACACACACACACACGAACACAGGAATAAGTGAAAGGCGGTGAAATTACTGTAAGATGAGCTGCACTGTGAAAGAAGAGCGTCTGTGGGGATGTTTGTAATGGAGTGGAGTTTGTTAGGTGCATCCACAGAATCTGCACTGCAGCAGAGTCACTCATCTGGAGGCTGATCTGTTTATGCTGATAACAGATCTGATTAAGGAGGTCGTAGTCACTGGTGGTGTTGTCACAGGGGTTGTGTTAAAAAAGGTCTTTTTAGATCAGTAATCTTCAATTTTTATCCCCTGATTTAAATTTTCATCACTGATTCATTATTTCTATTTCAAAGGGGCGCTGAAATACAAACACAGGATTCTCTAATGTACAATATTAATGAGGTGATGATACAAACTCTGACCTGCAGTCTGCAAATGTGAGCCTGATCAATACAGGCTGCTTCCCAACAAAGTGTCTCGTGCATGTGTGCAGACAGAGGACAGAGGAGATGCAGAGAAGAAAGGACGTGTTGTTGTCGGGATCAGAACCGCGTCTGCACACTGTAGGAACACACACAAGTGATAAGATGATGGTGGCGACACATTAAAATAGAATTGTTATTGCTTTTCAAAGGCCACTGTGTAGTTTTAGATAAGAGATTTAAACTCAGACGTTAATATTTACAAAATTAATGAGGTAATAATACAAACGCAGAATCATTTATTGTTTCCAGGAGCAAATAAACCAGCTGTGAGGAAAATAAGATCCCAGAACACTGTGTGAAGCTAGAAAAGGCGGCAGGGTCCGCCACATATAAACACAGTAAAACACTGAAATTAAGTTATCAATCATTTGGTTTCTAAAATGGTATAAAACAGTGAAAAACGCCTGCCATCATGTTTTCAAATTGCTCGTTTTGTCCAACAATGAATCAAGAAATGCTGCGATCACTAAAAAGCTTAAACGAACGAACTCAACAAACGATCCAAATGATTCATTCCTGATCCAAATTGACTTTTTGTTTTGTGGAGGTTTCTTCGGTCGAGGATTCATCCGTCAGTCTGAGGAAGTTTTGACAATAAGCGACAGTAATTGGCCTGAAGGGAGCTGAAGTCTGATGCAGCTAGATTTCCAGGCTGACACTGGAACAATGGAAATATCGTGTATTTTTAGTGTTTTAACAGGCTTGTCTGAGAATCTGCTGCCGTCAGACTGTTTTTGATGAAATACAAACAGGCAGAAAAGGTGAGAGGTCTCTTCCCTGATGTTTTGTCATGTATTGGCATGATGAGCCAACCAGCCACGGCAAAATGAGATGATCAGAGGAACGACTTCACCCGACGTCGTACGGAGCGATAAAGTCTCCAGAGGGGTTGAGGTCGGGGGTTGAGGGGTGGGCCACACACAGGACTTCAAATCGGGTTTGTGTGTGAGTCGGTTTTGTGAATAAACCTAAACAACCTGCTGTTTCATGAAAGGTTTTGTCACAGGAAGGCTTTCCACATCGTACACAGACAATAAAGGACATCTGGTGCATCAGTATGAGACGCAGAGGGACGTGACGAAGCAGCATTGGTATATATATATATAAATATATATAAATATATAAATATATATATATATATATGGTGACCTGGGATGACAATGTGTTGGAGGCTAATCTAATCCATTCTGATGCAATGCTATGAAGGAATATTTGCATAAAGCATGTCTGTATCAGTTTGGTTAAATGGGGGATCTGTCATTAAAGATACCATGTGGAGTTTTTGACCACTAGAAGCGATACATAGCGGTGTTTTTACAACTGGATGCTGTTTTTACCTTATATTGTTCATGGCCTCGGCTTCAGTACTCAGCTGACCAACAGTTCAGCTCAGGACTCTTAATAACATTTTGCTAAATTTGGTGCAGATTCGATCATGTACAGCAGGATTGCAGCCACTTCCTGGCGATCAACATCAAAATGTTGCCGTGCAGCCTCAGCCACGCCCTACATTCATCATTCATTTAGCAGACTTCTATCAGCAATGTCGGTTCGTTAACAGTGAGGACAACAACTCCCATGATCCCACACCACTTACCTCTTTTGTTTTGTACGTCTTCCTGCCGAAAACTCATTGCAAACATGTTCGGATGTGACGCTATTGGAGGAGTTCGTTAAAAAGAACAAAACCACTACAAGTTCAAATTGGCCGACCTCCCGTTGGGTTATGGTCATGGCTGCAAAAGCCTTGTTTGAGCTCTCGGTGTGAATTTCATGGATGTATATTGAACTAGCCGTAGGGGCTGCAGCACGGTGGAGCTCGAGGAAACATCAGAGGATCGTTAAGATTCAAACAGACAAATTAATTCCTTACAAAATGTCGTGGAGATACTTGTGGAGATATTTCAGACTGGATCATGCGAGCGACTGCTGGTGCCGTTCTTGGCCTGTGGAAAGCCTTCACCATGAATGTGAGGGACATGCAGTTATTTACATGCTCTCTCTGACCTTGGGTTATAAAAAAAAAAAACACTGGCTCAGAAATGTAGGTTATATTTATCAGCTCGGGCTGATGAGCTGCTCGCCTCCGGTCACAGAGAACAGAGTCAGTCAGTCACTGCCGTTACACTTCTGCATCTCTGAAACGCTTTAGTCTACAAATAACAAAAACAACATGTGACCTTGACCAGCTGCTGTATGTGTGTGTCCCTCTGTGTGGGAGAGAGTTGAGAGTGATGTAAGGAGTGGAGGAGGGAGGAGGGTGGAGAGGAGGGTGGAGAGGAGGGAGGAGAGGAAAAGCTGAGACAAACGGCACGTCTGGAGAGAAGGGCGCGGCCGGCCGGCCGAGCGTCCGTCCGAGCTGCACGGCTAACAGCTGTCTGACATTTAGAGGAGGCTGCCGGTCATCTGAGCTGATGCTGCATCAGTGAGTGGATGTGATGCTCTTGAGTTTCACTAACAGGCTTTTCACAGAGGAAGTTAAGATACCAGAGACACTCCAAGCAGGCATCACTTCTTCCAAATACATGATTCAGTTATTTTTTTTCTGCACAGAAATCTCAAACTTGATCAGCGTCAGTCTCATCACATTTAACTTTGTTTCTTCTTGCCCCGCTTTGTGAGTTATTTCTGTACAAAAGTCAAGAATTGTCTGTGTGATCCAAAAGCAGTTATTTAAGGGACAGAGTGATAAATGTGGAGAGTATTTTTTGACAGGGACGGCCCGTCTCTGTGAAAAGCATCAGTGTTTCTGTCTGTAAGTTAAATGCTGTGATTCATAGTTTACAGAGAAGAAGGTCGGCAGAGCTGCGAGTCTATTTTAGTTTGTGTCTGTCCCGCCCAGCAGCTGCTGTTTGAGTCACAGCTGTTTGAAAAGTCCCCTTCTCAAAACGCCTCCCACTCCATCATAATAATAATGTCCAGATACTCAATACTTTTATGCATCATCACTTCACTTCCACGGTAAACTTTGTATGTGGGACTGATTTAAAGTTGATGTTGGCAGCTATTGTTGAGAGTCAACGACAAACATGTTTTCTAAAAAAGTCAAATTCACTTTCATCTTTCAGTTTTTCTGTTCCCTTAAGATTGTTAAATGATTTGTACGTCCACACGGCACACGGCGACGGTTTCTGGTTTCATTTAATCTGTTTGGGAGTCAGTTTGCAGAGACTTCAGTGAGGTAATGACTCATCGTTTGGTTTGCTCACATGCAGATTCTTTCAGATTTGCATTGATCAGCATGCTAACAGGCTAAACAGCAGCGTCACATGCAACATGCTAACAATTATCAGATTTCCATCAGTAATGTTGGTTGTTTGACAGTGAAGACAACAACTCCCATGATCCCATTTTGCTTATGATAGATTTTTGCAGATAAAACACACAGTTTGTAGTTTCTGCCACTAGGGGTCTCTCAATCAAAACAAAACAAAAGACTGAGCAGCGTGGGATCATGGGAGTTGGTGTCTTTGTTGTTGCCAGTGGACACCATTGGTCACATCTACGTCGTGTTAAGGCTGAACTCCGGTCTTTGGAGTCGATTCCAACTATTTTAGACGGGGCTGCACTGACCTGATGGAGCCGGGCAGGAAGTCAGACAGCAGAGTGGCATCGTGCATCCTGTTAATTTTCAAAATAAAACAACCCGTGCAGACTCATGATCCACAGCACAACAAAGTCAGAAATATTAACATTAAAAATACAGTAATAAAATGATAGAAATCTGTTTGATGTGACTGTTATTCAGGTTAATTTTTATTTCTATTATTTAGTCCTGTTATTTAATCACGCTCCGACTCTCCTGGAAGTTATTGCGACAAGCAACCAAATAAAACGCAGCGATACTTTGAATAAAAAAAATGTTTTTTTTCCCCATTTCAACATTGTTGGAAACATTTGTGATGATGAGCAGCAGGAGAGAGAAACAAAAACTCATTTTATTTTATTTTTGTGGCGACTAAAGGAAATGAAAAGACAGAATTTTTTGTTGAGTAACGGATTACTTTTATGAAACACTAACTAAATAACTGATCACTTGGATTTTTGCATCATCTTCCACTCGAAGCTGTCTTTTCGTGATTCACTTGAACGCTCCTCTATCGTTTTTTTACTCTCCCTCTGAATGGAGTGTACGAGCGGTCCGTGAATGCAGCACTCGGCAGCAGAGTGTAGGTGTTGAGCTGAAACAGGCCGACCCTGCCTTCATCCTCATCCTCATCCGCAGCAGCAGCAGCAGCAGCAGCAGCAGCACCGCCCCTCCCTCTGCTCCATCCTCTGCTCCATCCTCCACACCACTGACGGACGGTAAGACTCCTCACTGACCGATTATCGTCGCTGTAGAGCCGCTGACAGGCTGCGGGCAGGGCGCTGGACAGCCGCTCCTCCTCGTCATGTTATAAAAGCAGGCGCAGGGAGGTTCGGAGGCTGAGCGGAGCGGCGGTTCTGGTCGGGCTGCTGGTTTTATAACACCGCATCGTTAATCTGGAGCGTCACTGGAGGAATCTGACTGCGGGACCGACAGTGTGTCGTGTTTTCAGAGGCTGTGGACGAGTTTTAACGTGAGTAACATCAAGACTCATGATAATCCATTTCTCTGCAGATGTATTGATCTGTGCTGCTTCTATAAATGGTGTCAATGCTCCTTTAAACCCAGCACCTGTACGCGCACGCGGCTGGTGTCGGTCACAGTCTGTACCTGCTGGTTAAAGGATGCTGAGGTCATCCATGAGTCCACAGAACATCCACAGAACATCGTGCTCAGATCATCGCTCAGCATGTTATTATTATCATCATCACGTCTAAATGTTAAAGGAGCAGTGTGTAGTTTTATAGTAAGAAATACCAACTCGTGATTTTAATATTTACAGTATTAATGAGGTGATAAAATAAAAACTCAGAGATATTTATCTTTCCACAGCCGAATTCATATGATTGCAATATCTATAGAAATAAAATGGCAACAAATCTATCTTTATCTTTATTTATAATGTGTTTTGTCTCTTTTTTTGGCAAATAAATACATTAAAATATGAGTGTAGAGAGTCTGTAACCATAAAAAGAAGAATATTATATTAACCTCTCAGTTACAGACATAAACAATAGATAGATAGATAATTATCTTGTGTGTATTATTAAAGGAGCACTATGTAGATTTAGAGAAGAAATTCAGAACTCAACAAAAGTAATTTTGATATTTTAAATATTAACGAGGTGATAATCCAAAGATCCCAGAAGTCTGTTTGGATTTAGAGAGGTGGCAGGGTCCGCCACAAATAAACAGAGTAAAACAGCATGAAATGTCGTTCCTAAAATTGCAGAGTGCTCCTTTAAAATATCATCTGTGTTGATGTCAACTCCCGTCATGACGGACTGAATGATGCTTGAAAGAAATCCCTTTATGTTATTGTTATGACTTTATGTTTGGCCTAAATAAAAGGTCAAATTTAGGAATATTAAGTAAAAAATTGCCTTTTATGTGTAATTTTAGGCTGTAAACATCTTGTCAGGTTGTCAAAACCCCAGAATTAGTGTTATATAACGATACATATCGCTGCTGAATATTTAAATGGTTGAAATCAGAGACGTCGTAATGTTGTGATAACCTCGATTGACAAACTGACCAGTTTCATACTGTTTTTATTTGTTTTTATGTGGCGGACCCTGCCATCAAGAAAAATGATAATAATAATAACATTTTCTTCATGACGTCACCTAGTTACCTTTTCACTGGTAACTAATATTGATTGATTATTGTTACAGATGCCCTCTCGCCTCCCTCCACTCATATTGTCAGATTTGTTTAATTTCCAAAGAAAGGAACAAAACACAGAGAAAAAATAAGTTAAAGATAGATTAGATTGTTATTTAATTTCTTTAGATATCGTATTGATATTATCAAGTATTCGTTTTAGCCGCAATTATCGTCTAGATTGTTCTGGAGCATCAGAACAAACAGTCCTCCTGCAGCTCTCTGCTGTTAGCCAAGAGAAGCTGTGTCTCATTCTCATGTTGTAGCCTCGATATATTGACATGTTTTTAAAAAATCTAAAATTTGAATTCCCTCAATGTCAAATCCTCTCCATGGTATCGAAAATTAAATTGAATATTGATATTTTCCAAGGTGCTGTATTGAAGTTAGACATTTCAGTATCATGACGTCACGACTTCGGATGACCAAAAATGAGAGCTGCAACGATTAATCAATTCGATTATTAACTGTTTTGATCATCGATGAATTGGTTTGAGTCATTTTTTAAAGAAAAAAATGTACAATTATATCAATCCAGCTTCTTAAATGTGAATATTTACAGTGTGTTTCCTCGTCGCACCATTTTGTGTTTAGCGACCGAACGACTAATTTGCTGTGTCTAAATTCAGGCTCTGCATCCTCTGAAGGACCCGGCCTTTGTGGTCTTTGAAGGCGAGTCCTTCAGAGAGACCTCGTTAACCGCGTCAGCCATTGTTAAATGGGACGGTCTCGCCTTTGGAGCATTTCCTGGTTGCGTCACCAGATATTTTACCTATTTTACGTCACGATTTCTGCCGCCCAGGTCCAAAAAGTTGCAATCTACGCCACGCGATGTCGCCATTTTCTCTCTTTCTTTCTTCTTTTTCGGGCACGCAAAGAATCTTGGGATATGTGAGCCCACGAAGGATCGTAGCGGTGCTTCCTCCAAAAACAGGGAAAACAAGGAGCATCTGTAGGAGCCTTCAGATTGGGACAGCCTTCACGCGGCGTAGTGACGTAATTGGACTTCAAATGCTCCTCTGAAGGATGCAGACCCTGAATTGAGACACAGCAATTGATTAATCAATCAACAGATCAGTCGTCCGTGAAAACAACTGTTAGTTGAAGCTCTATCAGGAACAACACTCAGCATCAGGACCTCTGTATGCTCAGTTGTAGCCACGTCCCTCTGTGGCAGAGCTGAACTCTGTTATTATGAATCAGGATGATGTTGCAGTTTACAGTCCTGAAGTGACGACAGCCCGCAGTGTAAACAGCTTCTCTGACTCACGTTCATGTAGTTTGTGGTCATTTGTCAGTGCACGCTCGCTGCTCTCAATTCAGCTGAGTAAATTTGGGTGACCTGATTTAGATGGTGGTGGGAAAAAGGAAAAAAAGCGTCTTCTGTCCTGAAGGCAACAGCTGAGACTCCTAGCAGCAGCAGCAGCAGCAGCAGCTCATTCGATCAGATGAAAAGCCGTGTAGGGACGACGTGGATCAGGCTCCGCTCGCCGAATAACCCCAAACTTATGCAACCGACTAGACAAAAACGTCTAAAAATAGAAAGGTACACAGAGACGAGTGACAGCTGCTTTACTCCAGAAACCTCGGCTGCAGAGAACGTCAAATCTGTCGGGTTAATTTAAACGATGGATGCGAGGATTCTTCTGAGGTCGCTGGCACAGATTGACTCATGCTGTAACTAACTCAGTTAAAAATAAACAACGCATTTGATTATGAATTAATCTTTTAAGTCCTTTTATCTGTTTACATAAATGAAATTTAACACAGTTTAGGTTGTTGGACTGCAACTGTCGGCCGCTCAGATGTGAATATTTGCTGTTTTTTCTAGTTTTCTATGACAGTAAACTAAACATCTGTCAGTGTTAGAATCAGTCTGCCAATTATGTTCTCAGTTAATCATTACTTTTGTGAAATATCAGCATCATTAATGAAAGAAACACATTAAAATACGGATACGGATTAAAGTGTCTGAAGCTACAGGACTGTTGTTATAGATTTTGTTGAGTTGTGTTACATTAACCCGAATGTTTCCAACAACGCTGAAACCAGAGAAATCCACAAGTTTACTCGAGGTAACGTTGTGTTACATCCAGTCGCTACTGTTACTTATAACTCTGAGAAAGTCAGAGTGAGGACGGAAGTTGACAAACGAGACTAATGACGCGATAAACTTAAACAACTCGTGTGTATTGTGCCTCAAACAGCCTGATTAGTTTACTGTTCATTATCTGTAGGCTAAAGTTAACGAGCAACAGCTCACACAAAGGGTGTCTGTGACCGAGTGTTTGAATTAACATTGAAGTCAACTCTGACTCAACTCAGCACTCAGCAGAGACTCTGGTTCTCTCTCTTCTTCTTCTTCCCCTCTCCTCTCTGTAAGCTCCCCTCCCATCGGATCAGAACAGAATCTGATGAGACTTCAGGTGTTACTCCTCCAGGAGGTCTGGATCTGCGTCACAACACTCAGCAGACAGCTTTTGTTTTCATAGAGCGCCCCTAGCGGCAGAGATCACATAGTGTACGTTTAATTGATTAATAATGTTTCAGACTGAGTGTTTTTATCATTTTGAAGACGTCTTGTTAGATGCAGCGTTCTGTACGTTATAACTAAATCACACAGTTAACCAACCGGTGGTTTATTTGACCCTGACGTGAATCTGCCTCTGAAATGTCCTTCAGCCGGCGGACGTGCGTGCTGAGCGGGAGGACGAAGCGAAGCAGCTCGTCTGTCATCATGTTTCACTCGCTGCGTTTCATAAAGTCGACTGGATGAGATCAGATTGTTTTCTTTGTATTATCAGATTCTCCTGTACACAAACCCCACACATGAATCCTGCCTCCTCTTAGAAAACCCCCCCCCAACACACACACACACGCCACCCTGTAGCGTGCTCTGTGAACTCCCATCATGCCTCAGGCTGGGTGAGGCAGAGTGCTGAGCTCAGCAGGATCAGGAAGGGTGGAGCGTTGAGGCAGAAGCTCAGATACTCGTTGTCTTTGTGGTTCGGTCGAGGTGTGGCCCTGCTGATTCGTTCACTCCACCGGTGCAGAAACCACCTTCAAGGAAAAGACGTAAAAACTGATGAACTGATGCATCTTAATTCCTGTTGTTGCAGGTTTTAGTGTCAGAAGACGATTTACATCTTGACATTTTGTCCCACTATCTCACTGAGATGCTACTTTCTTGTTAATTGAGTCATATACAGAGTCTGATGACATATTTTATGACCAGAAATTAGACAAATACACTTTGTAAGATTGATATTTTTTTTGCAGTTTAATTCTTAATGTAATGAACTGATTGTGTGCATCACCGCCTCGTTAATCTTCTTCCTCTCAGCCATAGAGCTCCATTATTGTTCTAAAAATGATTAAAAACACATCAGTGAGCCACACAGTTGTTCCTCCGTCACCACGAACACACACACACACACACACACACACACACTGTAATTTATTTAGACTCACTCCCACCCACACACACACAGACACACACACACACACAATTCTGCTGCCACAAATACTCAACAGAGCAGCAAATGTTGGATTAATCCGCCGCTGAAAATAGTCCCCAGCGAATGTTTGATTACAGCTACAGTGAGCGGCTGTTTTAGGAAGTTACTGAGCCTGTTTTTAAATAATGAAACTTAATATCTGTGTGATGTGTTTAAAGACGTATGTCTGCAGTAGGAGCTGGAAGTCAGAAAGTAATGAGAGACGGACTAACACTTTGTTTCACTGTTGAAAAAACAGATTAACAGAAGTGTTAGCAGCACTTTAGGTGACAGTTAATACTGTATGTATCACACATGGTGTCGTCTAAACTTGTGTTAACTGGTTTCTGATGCTGCTAACAGGCTCGTTGCTCAAGGAAAGATTTTTTTGCAGCTGGTGAAAGAAGTGAAATATCCTCAGAGCAACTTGTGATATTTTAAGACACAGTAAAGTATTAATGACATTTATTGAAATCTAGGCGAGTCTTGAGTGTCGGCTGCTGTGATGGATCGCCTGGAATTCGTCCTGAGTGAATCCTGCACGTGTGAATGTTCATTTAATCAGGCGCGTTTGTGCTCAAGTGGCTCTTAAGATGATGATTCTGAGCTGATGTGGATGCGTCAGTCAAAAGTGGAATTAAAGGAGTTGATGTTCAAGAGGCGATGTGTAAGATATGAGGAGAAATTGAGCTTAAAACTTTAAAAACATTCATCAACAGGAAGTGAAGAAAAAGACTAGATGCACTGTGTTTTACAGATATCTACTGATGTTAGCATGCTATCAGCTAGCCCCGGCCCGTTCTGTCTCGTAGCGGTGATAATCTGATAAATCCTTAATTCACAATAAAATGTGAAAATATTCCGGCTCTATGCATCGTTTTCACTCGCTGATGATGTCCTACTCTCTGCTGCTTAATGTGTCTCTGTCGGAGTCATAGTCCTGGCCAGAAAATCTGTAAATCACCTCTGTACTCTGTCTCAGACAATGTTGTGTTTTTGAGGCTGCTGAGCCTGATTAAGCTGAGCGACTGTTCCCTGTGCTGAGTCTCTCTGTGGTCCTGGTCTGGGCAAACTCCAGTGCCCGCTGGCTCCACGGCTAACTGAGCCATAAGCTAATGTGCTAATGGTAGCTAGCTGTAGCCAAGGTTAGCTAGCGCAGAGCAGCAGGTTGATCTGCTGCCATCTTTTGCTGGATCAGAGAATTTGTACCTTTATTCTCAAACTGATTAATTGGTTATGAAAATAGATTGATCAGTTGTTGCTGCTGTAGTTATACCTACATCAATTATATCTTTACAGTGTGTCCATACTGGTGTTTCTTTATGTCAGCCAGCTGGTTGCAGCGGCCTCACAGTCAGGTAGTTTTTAATATCGCCGAGCCTGCTGCTGCACCACAGGCGCTAATTCAGCCCTTTGATTATTTCCCTCGTGGCTCACCTGTAAAAAGCACCAGCGTATATCGACTGACGGAGAGCAGCGGGTACAAATCACCTGCACGACTCACCGTTACATCCCTCTAAGGAAATACACACTGGAAGGAGTTTCTCTATAACCTCGGCCCGTGTTGGACTCGTGATTCACTGTAATGTTTCCTCCCCTGCAGTTACAGCTCTGCGCTCGTTTAAATGTTCTGAACAGTTTGATGGACGAGGAGTTAATTGATGAACCAGGACAGAGCAGTGATTTACTGATGCAACGATCAATCACGTTACCCTGCGTGTAGCTGCTGTATTCATTCTGTTCTCTGCTGGAGAAGCCGACTTCTCACACCATCAACCACAGGTGGAGTTTGACATTAGAGCCGGAGAAGAGAATCATTTTTTATCCTCCTGTTTGCGGTTACGTCTTTCACATGTGAGGCAGACTCGCAACCATAAAGTTAAAGTTTGATTTCTGTGTTAAATTAAACAGCAAGGCTTTAATATTACAAATATCCTTTTAAATAATTTCGCACGCATGAAATTGAAAACTGAAATATGCAGACTCACTCATAGATCACCGCTCGCTGTGTAACACAAGGACAGTTTGCTGAATGGCTGACGAGAACGAACTTGAGCCACATCACATGACCGCTCAAAAATGTATTTATCACAAAATAAAACAGAAGGTCAGATTCACCAGATCACTTGTAAAATATAGATATTTGTATTTAAACAAGAAATAATTTTATTGGATCTGTTTTAGACTCAATGTAGTGACATTTTCCAGCCACTCGAGGGTCAAACTATCTGTACTTAGTAAAAAAAGTAACTAGTTACATGAGAAAATTGCTCTTTATAAAACTAACAT
The DNA here is from genome assembly GCA_963678695.2 of Diplodus puntazzo. NCBI lineage: Eukaryota > Metazoa > Chordata > Actinopteri > Spariformes > Sparidae > Diplodus > Diplodus puntazzo. The sequence continues at coordinate 3,301,143 of OZ023155.1, read as the reverse complement.
TGAACTTAAATAAACTTAAACAATATTTCAAGTTTAGAGGTCACAGTTATCGTGAACATTGTATGTTGGGTAAGGTACCTTCATTTTAAAGTAGCACGTTACGTTACAGTATTACTGTCTGCATAATATATTACTTATTACACTACTTTTTAGTTACTTTTAATAATTTAAAGGAACGTCCTCGCACACAGTGATGAGCAGGCAGACAGAGGATCACAGTCGGATTCATTACGAGGTGGAAAAAATATTTTTAATTGTAGGCTTTTGATTTTAGTCCACAGAACAAGGAACGCATGGTGTTGTTCAAGGGTGTAAATTAAAGTGCACTCGGAAGATCAGGCTTCATCATCAGGCTCGTTAAAGTCACAGAGAGACTGAACACAGAACTTATATTCCATGATCATGTTGGTGCAGATGGGTTCTTAAAAAACCTACAATGAAAGCTTGACTTCCGCCAACAACGCCGATTGTGACATAAAGCGTTACGTGACATAACGGTAGTGACATATCATGACATATAGAATTGTATCACTGTATCTCTTTACTTTCCTCACACTGGTCATGACATCTGGACACCTCTTTAAAAAGAAGAATTGAAAATGTAAATGTCAGCGCATACAAACCAACGATCTGTTGCTCTTTACAAATCAACACTCAGTGGTCCAACAACCGCACAGACGTCACTGCTGAATAAAAACAATGGAGTCGTGACACCTCCGTCTGTGTCTGAACCCAACCGATCTCACTTTGGTCCAGACTGAATTGTCTTTTTCGAGTGTTCCTGTAACAAACAGTAATTATGTGGTAATAATTAGAGCTCGGCCAATAACTCCACTCATTATCTTCACATTCAGCTTTCCCCTGCTGTGACTAACAACCCTGTTAAGTGAGTCCGACCAGTCATAACGAGGCCAGCTTCATTCTTTTCTTCTGTAGGAGCGATATCATTCATCACGCTGCCGCTCACGATGAGGCGGCCTGTAGGTTATAAACAGAGTGAACGAGCAGCGACCTGCCAGACAATCGAGCCTGAACTTCATCAGTGTGTTCTTCAGAGCGTCTGTGGACAAAATGTCTCTGATAGCTGCGACTCGATCCGCTTAATAGATCATTCTGAACTCTGGATAAACTGAGATGTAAGTCGCTATCAGCGGGCAAAAACAGCGAGTTGTGTTGCGTGAGAGTCGGTAATTCATCTTGGATTTGTGAGCCGCTGCAGCTCGGGTAGTAGCGGCTGCTTCCCATCATGCACCAGAGGCACGAGTGTGTAGGCTCGCTCTGCTTTCCATTTATTCTTTAACGCTGTAAAAACACCCACTCACTATCAGACATCTCGCTCAGATTATCGGGTGGAGAAGGAAGCTTTTCCTTCTGCACCATCTTTATTTTGTAAAGCTCGGTGAGACAAAACGCATCAGCTGGAGGATTAAGAGCGTCTGCGTGCACTAATATGAGACAGAGGAAGTCCATTCATGAAGACAATATCACAGACAATTCAGCCGCTGAGTCGAGATGTAAACACCGTGACCTCATTTACACCCGGTGTTAAAAATGTGATCTGTATCCAGTCACCAGGTCAGGAGTAACACGCGTCGTGTTTAGATCTTCAGGGCCGGAATAAATGGACTGATCACACTGGGATGACTTTATCTTTTGGGTTTCCTGCCAGCCTTCCAGCGCTCCTATTGTGCAATTACCCACAATGCAACAAAGCCACTTAGTGACATCACTGGAGGTCATTCATCATGCAGTTTCCTCTGAAGCCACAAAAGAAACGAGACGGCTTTCTCACATAGAGAGACAAAGTCCGACCCCGTGGGAGCTTATTTCAGAAAAGCTCTGTTTGTTAGTGAATGAAGAGACAAATAATGTGTTGATCCTGTTTGAATTGTGTCATGAATCACACAGATGATGTCTGTCAAGTTAATAAAGTCTCAGTTTGTTGTGATTAAAGTGAAACCTCATGTAGTTTTGTGTTAAAGCACTCAGTGAACGACATCGTCTCATCAGCACCATCATGGAGCCGACTGGGCTCAGAAAAGCTCATAACCAAGATGAACGTCACAATAAATCTGCAGTTCTGTGAGAGCAGAGCTGGTTCTGGTCCAGTTCTGCGAGCTGCTGATATACAGGAGCAGCTCTACGATGTTTAAGTCACGTCACTAACGGCGTCTTTATAACAACATATTCTCACAGTCTGATGTTTCATTAGTTTGATGCCGGCCGGCACACCGACCAGTCATTATGTTCTCCGGTTGTTTCTCAGAGCCAACAGCGTGACGGAGGGTCACAACTGCACTACAGCAGCACTCCTTCTCCTCCCTCAGTAACCGGTCCCTGTGTTTCCATGATAACAGTCTGAGTGATGTGTGGGCTCATAAGTGGCTTTACAGGAGATTGTCCTTGGACATGTGAATAACTTGAAATAGGGACGAGAAGAGCGAGGCGGTTAATGAGCTTCTCAGACATGCGGAGCGTTTTCATGAGCTTCTTGGAGAGGCAGGATGCGGTTCCAGCAGCACCAGCATCACTCCATCACGATCATAATCACGGACACACCTGAGCGCTCGTCTGTCAGATATAAAAACAAACGCTCAGCACAGTTTCCTCTTCAGAGGCTGTGGAGGGAGGACGCTCTGTTTCAGTCTGAAGAGCCTCAAAGTGTTTAAATTATCAGGAGAAATTAGCCGCGTTTAAAAGACTTTTACATTTTACAGAAGCAGTCTGTAGAACTGCTCCTGTCAGCGTTAGGAGAATCGATCAGCTGATCCACAAAAATAATTTTCTAAACAAAATGACAAATATTACCGACGTCTAGATTCTCAAATTACAGGATTTGTTGTTGATTTCTGTCAAATAAATATCTTGTTTTTTGGCTTTCGGCAGCCCAGTCACCAGAATAAAATGCTGGCATTGTACATTTACTGCAAACCAAGAGTTAAATTTGCTCTTTGTATCCGTGAATATTTATACAAAACCACATCATGTTTGAGAACAGCTTTAGCTTTCTGTTTCAACCAACAAAACAGGTTTTTTAACGAAGCGTCTTTGTGCAAATCTGATCTTCACAGACGCCTTAACATGTTGTTTATGTTCCCAAAACCAACCACAAGTTTACACAAACACTGAAAAGCAAAATGTAAAGAAACAAATTTAAGCGTGAATATCTGATGTCGGCATCTATTGTGCGATACATAGATAGATGATAAAGATGTTTGTCAAAGGTTTTGTCTTTGTACAGTCAGAAAAAGATATAATTTAGTCAAGACAGTAACTTAAAAAGGTGAAACAGTAAAGAAGATAAATGTTAGATGCCGTTCTAATCATAAAAGTGAAAAAAAGGTTTAAACTTCATGTCAGTAATGTTGTTTTACAGTTTTCTGTATTTAGATTTACATTTTGAAAAGTGTTGTTTTGGTATATTAAAATCTAAAACAATTTTCAGCTCAGCTCGACATTCAGATAAAATCAGAGTCCAGTTTGAATCCTGCAGGTCTCAGATAACAGCAGCTGTGTCGAGTCTGTCAGGCAGTTTGGTTAAATCAAGAAAAGACTCTAATAACAGCACAAGATCTTCACATGAGACCTACAACACAACCAGCTTTAGATTAAAACAAACTCCTCCTACACTGAGACATCAAGTTTAATGTACGTTACATCATTCATGACTTTTAATCAATGAGCCTCATTTCTTTTTACGGCTCTGCAGATCAACAGTGATTCCAACAGAGGAGACAAAGTGTTCATACCGCACACGTGAAGGTCGTAGAGACGGTTTATCTTCGGTTCAGCACTTTGTCCTTCACGTCTCCTGGTGTCACATTAATGTGATGCTGGAACAGTTTAAGGCCCTAAAAGAGACGAGATAACGACGACACGCATCACATCAGTCCCTGAAACAAAGCCGAGGTTCTTACAAAAGATACCAAACGTTCCTTTTATATCAAAATGTTATCAGAAAAATGTGAAACAGTTTCCACAATAAAAGAACAGATTGACATTTAACACAATCCAGAAATACAACGCAACACTGAAGGCAGATATAATGAACACTGAGGCGATTCTGAATACGATTAGGTGTGTTGAAGCACTGGGCCAAGTGGGACCGGTTCTGTTTCGGTCTGGGTCAGTTGATTTGATGAGTGTGTGATGTTTTTTTTTAAAGGATAATGATATTACTTTGGAGCAGGAGACGGGAGGCAGCCGATTAATCCGACCAGCTTTCAACACGCAAGAAATAAAAAGAAAGGAAAAGGAAATCAAATCAATAAAAATACGTCCACAGAGAATCAAAAAGACGAATCACAGACGGTTTAAAGACTCGGAGCAGTTCGTTTCACAAGCAGGTAAAACGTAACAACGCCCTGATGGAGACAGAGAAACCTCACTGGCAGCAACACTTCCTGAAGAAGAAGAAATGTCGCTTTCTGGAAGATTTGTTTATCGCAAAATGAGGTCAAGTCCTTTTGTTTCACTCCTCAGAGTTTTTCTGTCCGTCTGTCAGAGTGAAGCTGAAACCAGCAGATACACGAGAAACACAAACGGCTCTGAAAGATTCATTATCGAACACAAAGTAAGAAAACCTTTAAATAAATTCACACATACGAATCTGACCCGAACATGAAACAAACGCTGAAACATCAGGGTCAAAGGAATTTGTATTTTTAAGCTCCAGTAACATCTTCTCCAGTCAGTGCGGATTAATCAGCCGGACTAATTAACCAGCCGGCCTCCAGTGTGTGATATGTAAAGAGTCTCATTAATCACACAAACAGTGTAGGCAGCTGGCTGGCTGGCGTCCATGTTTGTTTTGGTTGGCGTTCCTCTGACTTCTGCAGGATGTCAGATCTCCAGCAGTGTTGTTCAGTGTGTTTACTGTTCATACTTCAGTACACAAGATTCAAGAAACCAGCTGAAGTCTCTTTCTACCTTCACTGCAGTCGGTCCGACGACGAAGTAAATCCTTGAAAATGTCCAAATTAAACGCGAAGTTCCAATATTTAGGAGCCTCATTTGTTCAACAAACTCTCAGAGAACTTAAGATAATGGTCGATATCCACCCTGGAAAAAATCTATGCTGGTTTTTCCAGCAGGGCATCTTCAGAACAGGAAGCTTATCGAACGCAAAACAGATCAAATATTCGACGAGGAATGACGTGACATCGCTTTTACTCGCGTCACACAGCTGTTCTGATTACATTTGTTGTTTTATTCAAACTGTAAATCTGACCCCCAACTAACAACTGATCCAAAAACCTTCAATCGGAATGAGTAATGAGGAAATATTGTCCATTTAAACACGGCTACTGAAGCGTGAGCGCGGTCCTGAATCTAAATTAATGAGCTTCCTGTCAACATAAAACACATGAAAGTCAATATTTACCTTGTTTCTGTCTCCCAGCACTGATTCACAGATCGGATCATATATTCAGTATTCCTGCTGCAAACAGTGAATGTCTTTGTTGTTTAATAAAAAAAAAAACAACAGCAGTAATTTGTTCTCTACTTGTTTAGCTGAGCAAACACAGATTGTGAACCTGTTTCAGACTCTAAACTGGGCCGCAGTGTGTTCACTCTGTCAACACGCCGTTAGTTAGTTTGTACAGATTGGCTCATGCATCTGACTGGGACGCTGCTGCTATTAAGTATCTGAATCCGAGCTTCTCTTGACCTAACATATAACCTCCGACTACCGAGGCGTGTAATTTTCTCTCCAAGTGCTGCATTAATGTTTTACCCCTCGTTGCCCTTGCCTCCTCCTTCATGAGGGAAAGGAGAGGCGAGCTCTCCGTGTCAGCTCCTTTGCAATTTTTGAGGTGGAGGACGAGCCAGCAGCATCTTCTGATGCTAAATATAGATCTCCTGATGAAGCGCCTGCATGCTTTCAGAGCTGCTGCTGCTGCTCTGGCACTCGCCCTCACCTCCCGTACGATGTGGTGCTGCGTGCATACACTCTCATGCAGTACGAGCTTTCCCCTCCCTCGCTCAGAAATGCTGCAATGCGTCTCCCTCAGCCAAGACTGGGTCAGTGTAACTCCGCTAGCAGCAACCAGCCGGTGAAGCGTCCCCATAGCAACAGCCAATCAGGCATCACGGCAGAGGGATTATATTTTGTGTTATTGTTGCGACTGTATGTGGACGGGGCGTATTTCCAGGATTAAAGTCGTCGAGGGGGCTTTAGTCGAGTGCCAGTGGAGGAATGAGATGGCAAGTGAGCAGGAGAGGAGCCCGGGCGGGGCTGAGGATGCAGAGTTACTGTGCTGGCAGATGCTGGAAGTCAGGGTGTCGTATTGTGTGTTGTCAGTAAATGGCAGCTCAGTCATACAAGTTTTTATTATTAGAAAGTGTTCTATTATATATGTGGACGAGCAGCATCACAGCATCAGTAAGGAGACGTTTTATCAGCGAGGGTTTATCAGAAAGAGAAAGAGGCAGTTTTGCTGATTGATAACATCTGTCTGTGTTTAGCGTTGACTGTATGTAAAGGTGGTAGCTTCACGAAAATAAAGGCAAAACATCTCCATCGCCCCCTGCTGGCTGGCTGCAGTACAGGCCATAAACCCCTCCCACTCAAATACACTGTTCCCAAAGATGGTTTCATGGTTTTCAGATCATTCATGTTCTCCAATAATATGAATGTAATCGCTTAAAAGATAAGTTTGTTGACCCCCATGCCGATGGAGTGATGTTTTGAAGTCTGCGAAACATTTCTGGAGCTTCACAGCAAAACAGCGTTGCAGCATTCTCCTAAACAGCTGATGTAGCTGGAGACTTGATTTAAAACGTCAAAAACAAATGGAAAAAAAACAAAAAAGTGGCTCCATACAGCTTGCCTGCTAGTCTGTGTCGAGCTTCAGACAAGGAGCATGCTAACATCTTAGTTGGCTAACATCTTTCGGCTGTTAAAGACGTCGTTTAAATCATTTTTGGATCTCATTGTTTCTGAAGACTTGGGTGATTCGCTGGTGACGTCGCTGTGGCTCTTTTTCTTCTTCTTGGAATCAGCCATAATATTCATGACTCCTATGGATCATGTCATACACCCCCATCCTGCTCGCTCTGATGTAAAGAACAAACAAAATGGATAGTAAATTGCAAAGCGACAGCATTGATCATACAGCAGCGGTTGTCAAGATATTGTCGTCATAGAGACAAGTCACAGTGTTTCTCTCAGCACACAAGCGCTTCATCTCAGTGCTCCTGGGTGCACTTTTCTGCCCAAATAATGCCATGTGACTGGGGTCCCAACTGTTGTTTTTATTTTTATTCCTCGCCTGTCGTCATGTGACCTTCGTGCGGTCCTAAAGTTGTCCTAACCTCTGTTTCCTGTAGGCCAGCGGTTGCTCCAGTATCAGAGTGATGTCCTGGAGACAGTCGTGTTGGTGAACCCGTCAGAGGAGACCGCTGCCTCAGAGGTGAGTCACACCCGGACGACTCGCACAAAACACTACAAGGTGATGATCACCAGATGCTCTGACTCCCACAGGACACCTGGAAATACTTTGTGTTTGTATTTATATCACACTAATGAGTCTCAGGCCAAAGTGTTCTGTCTGTTCTGAAGCTGGTTTTGCGACGGCAGCGCCTGCTGTTCAACATTTAGGCCCACTGGGAGGTCCATGTCTCTCCAGTTAGTGATGATCACTGTTGATAAACAGGAAAACACTCACTGTCACTGTCAGTCTCAGCTGAAGCCCTACAGAGTGAGACACAGAAACTTTTTATAATATTCTGAATGTAAATAAATTAAATCTGTCGGCCTTTAGACATTTAGTCATGTATCTGATTAGCCTGTGACTGCTGGTGAAATGTAAGCGTTGTATGAAACAAGTTAACTTTGTAGTTTATTGCCAAGTTCATTTAGGAAGTACCGCACTACGCTCTGCACTGTTCTGCTGCATTTGACCTAATTCTCAATGTCGCCGCAACTTTAACTACTCAGTGAGAAATGGAAGTAATGTGTGAGAATAGATGACATCATTAGATTCCAAACAACCTGTGTTCTTATATGGTGGTTGTTCTTTATTCTACCCAGATTCGCTCTCTGATCACTGACATTTCTGGGAACAAGTTGCTGATACTGAGCGGCCAGAGCTCTGAGCAGGGAGGTGACGTCCTTCTGCAAGGTGGACCCTTCACCTGGCAACACTTCTCCGACATCATTTCCAACCCTCAAGTAAGCTGAGTGCTGTTTATACTCTCACAGTGTAGGTGTATGAATCAACAACAAAGCTTACATAGACACGGTTATTTTAAGTTTCTTTCACTGTCACTGTGTTCTCAGGTGACTGAACTCCTGTCCAAGGCCTCTTCAGAGCAGCCGTCCAGGCTTACAGTTTCCTGTCAGGGAGACGGGGGCTGGAGCTCCCTGGGCCAAAGCCAGGAGCAGCAGTCACTCCAAAATCTTCTGGAATACCGCCTGAACCCCGAACCCCACCTCCCCGACATGGACGGAGTCACGGAGTTCACCGAGTATGTCTCGGAGACGGTGGACGTGCCGTCATCCTTTGACCTTCTGGAGCCCCCGACCTCAGGAGGTTTTCTGAAGCTCTCTAAACCCTGCTGCTACATCTTCCCTGGAGGCAGGGGAGACTCTGCTCTGTTTGCCGTCAATGGATTCAACATCCTGGTGGATGGAGGATCTGATCGGAAGTCTTGCTTCTGGAAGCTGGTCCGCCACCTGGACAGGATCGACTCTGTTCTGCTCACCCATATTGGTGCAGACAACCTGCCTGGCATTAATGGGTTGTTCCAGAGAAAGATTGCAGAGCAAGAGGAGGAGCGTAACCAAGGATCTGGCTCCAGCAGCAACGGGGACTGGATGAAGAACCTGATCTCTCCTGAGCTCGGGATTGTGTTTTTCAATGTCCCGGAGAAGCTTCGGACGCCGGAGTCCACGCTGAAAGTGAAGCGAAGCATTGAGGAGGCATCTCTTACACTTCAGTACCTGAACAAGCTTGGTATCACACCAGAGCCTCTTCACAGGGTGGTCAGCAACACCATCGAACCCATCACACTATTCCACAAACTCGGTGTGGGGAAGTTAGACATGTATGTCCTGAACCCTGTGAAAGAGAGCAAAGAGATGCAGTTTCTCATGCAGAAATGGGCTGGAAACAGCAAAGCCAAAACAGGGATTACTATGCCCAATGGAAAAGAAGGAGAGATATCTGTCCCCTATCTGACATCAGTTACGGCTCTCATTGTTTGGATTCCTCACCGTCCAACAGAAAAGATAGTCAGGGTGCTCTTCCCAGGAAATGCACCGCAGAACAAAATCTTCGAGGGGCTTGAGAAACTGAAGCACCTGGACTTCCTGCGATACCCAGTCGCCACCCAAAAAGACATATCGTCCGGTGCAGCTCCTCCCATTCTGAAACAGACCAAAATGAGATCAAGAACTGACAGCAAAGAGAGTCTGAAATCTTCACCCAAACCACACGCTAAAAAGAAAGATGCCGGTGGGCAGGAGGAAGAGTCCAAAGAGAATAAAGTAGAAAAGAAAGAAGAGAAGAAAGTCAAAAGTGAAAGTCTTAAAGCCACCAAACAACAGAAAAACAGTGCGGTGGCCCCTGCAGCAGACAAAAAGACAGAGAAAAAGAAAATATCCAAGGAAAAAACTACAAAGCAGGAGAAAGCCTCCAAGATGGATGAAAAGAAAGACAAAGAGAAAAAAGAAATAAAGAAAGAGAAAGTTAAGAAAGACGAAAACATAAGAAAAGAAGATAAAAAAGAAAGTAAAGCCAAGGAGGATAAAAAGAAGGACCCAAGTAAACCTGAGCTGAGGAAAATAACTAAACCTGACCTGAAGCCGCTCACCCCTGAGGTGAGAAAAACCCTAAAAAAGAGTCAGGCGAAGCCCAAGACGGACAAGAATAAAGCAGTTAAAGATGAAGCAAATGAGAAGAAGCCAGTCCCAAAGAACATCCCTGAAGAGGTCGCAGCAGCAGCGCTGGCTGACAGGTCCATAGTGTCCTCGCCAGAGGACCTCACTGAGGATTTTGAGGCTCTGAAGCAAGAAGAGATTTCCAAAGTGAAGTCTGTGCCTATCCAGAATGATGTGATGTCTGGGCATTCGCTGTTCACAGATACTAAAGTTTCTTCCTTAGTTTTCCCTGATGAGAAAATCACAACCACAGGCACTGAGATCAGATCTGCTTCACCCAAATCCCCCGTCAAGCTGGAAGACAACTACAAAGACAAGGGTGCATCTGAACAGATTGCAGCAAAGAAGGAAGTAAAGGGTGGCTTTGACAAGAAGTATGAAGAGGAAAAAATGGAGAAGTACGACAAATACCCTACAAAGGACGACATGAAAGACAGATCTAAGAAGAGTGAGAGCTCAGAGGAGGAAGGGGATGTAATTGAAAAAGCTGAATTTGAAGGAACAGAAGATGATGAGGTCCTGAAATATAAAACAGAGGAGGTGAAAAAGGAAAAAAATGGCAAGGAGGACGCCAAGCTAGCTGAGCAGAAGCTTTTTTCAACCGCAGCCCAAGTAGCAACCACCGCCTCGGAGCAATTCTCCTTCATCCAAGACGAGACCATACCCGGATACTCTGAGACTGAACAGACCATCTCTGATGAAGAAATCCATGAAGAGACAGAAGACCGGATCCCACAGCTGCGCTATGATGTGGGCTCATGTGACATCTCTGTCCCGGATGTCCCTGGAACCTTTGACTCCATGCATGGTATAAAAGAGATGAAGAGCTCCGTCGTGTCTGATGTCAAACCCAAAGCCTTTGGGGGAGGTCACGAGCCTGAGCTTGCACCTTACCCTGCCATCATCGCTGCTCCTCTTGCAGAGGAGGAGCACATCTCCTCAGCAACATCCATCACAGAATACGACAAACTTTCATCCTTTGCCACGTCTGTAGCTGAGGATCAGTCGATCGCCTCCGTGACAGCCCCTCAGACTGAGGATGTCGGGAGGAACTCTCTCCTGCTTGACACCATCAACAGTATCCCCTCACGTGCTGAGGCCGTCCAAGGGAAGGACTATCTCCACTCAGCAGGAACCATCTCACCCACCTCCTCGCTGGAGGACGACAAATGCTTTAAGTCCCCTTCCTCTGACGAGTACCAACCCAACATTGCCGAGATGGAGGGCGATGCAAAGATCAAATTAGCCCATGAAGAAGAAGACGATGAGGAAGACGAGGACGAGGATCAGACTCCGAACGTTGACATCCCTCTGGGTAAACTCCAAGAGGGCTATGAACAGGCAGCCTCCATGATGCGCCAGGAGAAAGAGAAATCCCCCCCTGCTACCTTCTCTCCGCCTGCCTTCTCCACCACTCAGTTCTCTCCCACACAGACTTTCAAAGACAACCAGTCTCTCTTTAGCACAGAGGGATTTAAGACTGGGGCTGAAATAAAGACGGTTTCACCCCCTGCATCTTTCTCCCCTGGGTTAGAGTCCCATTCCAGGCAGGAGAGCGAGGAAAGATGTGTAAGTCCGGATGACAGCACCATGAAACTGGCCTCACCTACACAGTCTGTGCCTACAAGCAGCGGCTACTCTCCAACAGAAGAGAAACAGTTTAAGATAGACTACAAAGACGAGGCAGTGACTGATGTGAAAGCTGACTCCCTGCAAACCGATAAATCATTCCCTATCCCAGACAAAACATCCTTCATCGGTGTGGGAAATGAGAAGACAGCGCTTGAAGACTCTGAGGAATCCACTGAAGACAATGAGGAGGAAGATGACTATTACGTCAAAAAGGATCTACAGCCTACTGTTAAGGCCAAGCTGATGGAGGCAAAAGAAGGGTGCTTCTTGGACGACGACTTTGAGTCCAAATCCGCAAAGGCAGAAACTGACGTCAAGGCCTCGGAGAAGACAAAGGTTTCTTTTGGCGTGGAGGAGAAACCAAAACCTCAAGTGATGTTCTCAGATGAAGATGAAGATGAAGATGAAGATGAAGACGAGAAAGTTGATGACTTCCCAAGTCGGGTAGGGCTTTTATCACCTGATCAAAGCAACGTAGACAGCAGCAAAGAGAAGGCTGATGCTGCAATGAAAGAGGCTGAGAAAAGTGTTCACTTCAGTCTCTATGATTTTCCAGAGAAGGACACCAAAGAAAGGGCCATTTATATCAGGCAGGACACGCCATACGTGCACGGCAAGACATTCTCCTACGGTGACGTTTATGACAGTAAAACGAGCTCAATGGACTCTGATTCATATCGTCAGGAGTCTGTGGATAAGACAGAGAAGGACGTTGCAAAGGGTGAAGTGGATTTGCAGAAACACAAGCCGCCATCCCCGGCAACAGACAAGATGTCAGAGAAGGAGGGATTTACCGTCTCTTCCACCTCATCGTGGCTCGACTCCAAGAGCACTTCGGCTGTACCGTCATTTGAAAAAGAGGTCAAAGGAAATGAGACATTCGACTACAGCACAAGTAGCCGATTCCCCTCAGTGGCTGATAGACCCGAGGCCTCGTCCACTTCTTTATCATCGGAAAAAGACTTCCCTTTCAAAAGCCAGACTGACGGCACAAAGCCCCAGACGTACTCCTCAATGACGGCATTCGATGTAGACAAACCTGCTGCCGCAGGCTACGGCGAGAAGGGAGCATGTTTGGAGGTTGATATGAGAAAGCTAACAGCAAGGGATGAGGAGGACTATGACGATGATGAAGTTATCGATGATGACGATGACGAGGACGAAGATGAAGAAGAAGAGGAGGAGGAGGAGGAGGAGGATGGCGCTGTTGATTCTGATATGGAGAAAGGTGCCAAAGAGAAGTCTGAGAAGGAAGTAAAAAGTCCAATCAGTGAAATGTTTGGCTCAAACAGGCCTGAGTTCATGGTTTCTATGGCTGGTTACGGCTATAACAGCCAGGGGAAGCCGAGTACGAAAGAAAGCAGTTCTGGCTCAGTCACAAAAACTGAAGACAAGGCTAAGACCGACTCCTCCTCCTTCAGTGGACAGCCGATGGATTTAGGAGCTACAGGTTTCTCTGGCTACTCCTCAGGGTTTGAGTACTCGTATGGAAGTGGTGGGAAGGACTCATTTTTATCAAGTCAGACCGCAGACAAAGGTAAAGAGGATTTCACTTTGAAGTCAACGGAGGACAGGTATTACCAGAATGACGGAGCTGATCCTGATTATGACAAACAGAAGACACCAGATCTCCTGAGTAAGAAATCACTGGACACGAGCTTTCAGTACACCACCACCGCTGCCCCTGGATACTCCTCCTCATCAGCCTACAGCTACTCCTCCTCCACCTCGGGCTCCCTCTCCACCAGCCGTCAGTTTGGGGAGGAGCTGGAGACGCCTGCCGAGCCTCTCTTTGAGTACTCCTCCTTTAAAGATGAACACTCACCGGTCGCTGAGTCTCCATTCTCCAGCTCTGCTGCCGCCAAAGACGACTATCTGGAAGTGTCTGAAAAACAGATCGCTGATACAACCAAGGCTGAGTCCGCCTCCGGTTTGGCCCGCTTCTCACCCCGCAGTCCATTCGAGGAGGTCAAATGTTTCCCCTCGCTCTCCTCCTCTGCCTTTGCTGAGGACAAAAAGGAGCACACGACTTCATTAAGTGGAGTTACGGACAAAGGCCCTCAATCGGACTGTTTCTATAAGCCTGACTGGTCTGCAGGGTCCAAGCTGGACACAGCTGTTGGGTTTGGAGCCTCAGCAGGACCGTTCGCTCAACATGCAGAGCTCTCCACAGACAAAGAAGCAGCCAGCGCCGCTCTGTTTGGCATCACTTCCTCACCACGCCCGGACATAGAAGGCAAGCATTACTTTGAGGAGACTGACAGCAGTGAAGAAGAGGATGAGGAGGCTTACATGCGTGAGATGACTCGAAGGTCGCCCTCTAGCGGCCTGGCAGGTAGCCTCTCATTTCCTGACAAGCCTGTTGCTCCAGCTGTCGGTGAAAAGGCAGGCGGTGCACTACCCGATGTTCTCGGCTCCTACATGCCATCATCTCTCCAGTCCAGCAAGCCAGACACAGCCAACGGCCCCACAGAGGTCAGCTCAAGCTCCACCCTTCTTGCCGGAGCAGCAGCCAGTGGTGCATCTTCCGGCCCAGCCAAGGTGGAGCCCAGAGACGGAGCCACCGGTTACAGGAGCTCTTATGAGTGGGAGATGCCGAAGCCTCAGATGGGTATGGTACCAGGAGACTCCCCTCCCCATTACCGCCATGACGATGAGTTTGAAGAGGAGTGTGAGATGGAGCCAGAGCACCCTGCCCGCCCACTGTCACTCTCCTCAACCGATCAACCATTTCGCTCGCCGTTCTACGCCGAGGAGTGCAGCCGAGGAGGGCACGATGACGACGACGATGATAGCGATCAGGATGTCGTCGGCGATGTGCCCATGGGAGCCACCTCCTCTTACACCAGCCGCACCTCTCCTGGATACTCCTCCTCCGACTGCAGGCAGCGCAAAGAGGACCTCTCACCTTCCTTCATCAACCCGAGCATGCGGCAGTTATCTAGCGACAACGACGATGAGGAGCAAGGGCACAGAAGTGACCAATCACAGGGCGATGAGCACGATCTGTCGGTCAAGAGAAGGGCTCACAAACAGCCCCATCATCACCAGTCTCACAGCAGGGACAGCAGCTCTCTGCACCAAACTGGCGGTATGTCGGCAGGGCTCGGTCTGGCCACAGAGGACACACCGCCCACTTCTGTAAGCGAATCTTTAGCCTCTCAGTCAGACTCTGAAGTGCATCCGGGCACTGAGGAATTCCCTTCGGTCACCTGTGAAGGCAACATGGACTCAGATGAGGATGCCGACTATATGCCTGTTGATAAATTATCTGCCACGGGAGGAGGCAGCCATCATTCCTCTAGGAGGAGCCATGACCCTCCTCCTGCTCCCCTCATGGACCCCTACCCTCACCCTCCACACCCCGACGTTTGCATGGTGGATCCTGAGTCTCTGGATAACGGCTCGGTGAAGAAAGAGCCAAAAACCAAGACCTTAAAGAAGACCTCTGGGAAAACCAAATCATCATCCCCGGCCAGGCGCAAGAGGTCTCCGATGCCTGTGAAGCAGACGGCGTCTCCTCGCAGTGCCTCACTGAAGAAGAAGGAGGCAGACAAGAGCTCACGTATGTCTCGTCTGTCCGATGGACAGGGATCCAAGGAGGATGACCTCTCCAGGTCGAGCTACAACCCTGGCAAGGGGCTGACTAATGGGGTCAAGAGCAGCTCAGGTGAGCAGAAATTACAACTGTACGACAGGGATTATCCTACAAAACAGTTTAGGTTAAGCTAAATGATTTTGCACGTAGTGACGGTATTGCTTGTTTCCCCCTTTCAGGTTCTCAGAAGTCTGGCTCCTCAGCCGCTCCCGGTCTTCCTATCTATGTGGACTTGGCCTACATTCCCAACCACTGCAGTGCCAAGAACGTGGACCAAGAGTTTTTCAAACGCATTCGCTCTGCGTACTACGTGGTGAGCGGTAACGACACAGCGAGCGGCGAACCGAGCCGAGGAGTCCTTGATGCGCTGTTGGACGGCAAAGCTCAGTGGGGATCGAACCTCCAGGTAATGATACTTATTTATATTCTGTTCTATTCCTGATATATAGTTTAGTGTTTATGTTTTGTAAGAGGTTTAAATTTGTCTTTGAAGTGTTTGGTCTCACTTTACTGTGTGGAAACCAGTTTTTTTTATTGCCTCCGTCCTCTCAGCTGCGTCAGTCCCGACCGATCTCTCGTCTCCCCCTCAGGTGACGCTGATCCCGACCCACGACACGGAGGTGACCCGTGACTGGTACCAGCAGACTCATGAGAAGCAGCAGGAGCTCAACATCATGGTTCTGGCCTCCAGCAGCACCGTTGTCATGCAGGACGAGTCGTTCCCCGCCTGCAAGATCGAGTTTTAAGATCCTCGTTTCCTGTCTCCCTCCTGCTGGCCTCCCCGCTGTAGATCTGTTTTTAATTGCTCTTCTCAATAGCCTGATATGTGAATCCATCTCTGCTTTGGGCACATGACCCAAAGCAGATGCTGGTCTGGATAACTGTCTATTTTTTTTCTAGATTTTTATTCATTTATAAGCTTGTCGTCACTTCCATCGTTTGTATTACGGAGGTAGTTTCCTGATAGTAACGTCCTCCACTGCATTATTATTACTCAGTTCTGTGTAAGGGAGTTTTTTCTCGTCTTTTTTCCAAACCCCTCGAGATAATTCTTCGTTTATTGGCTCAGACAACATTCGCATTTCTATTGCAAAAGAAAAAAAACTACAGGAAGCAATATACAATTTGGATGCTTGCCTTCTAATTGGCCAAAAATCAAAGCACAAGTTTTGCGCACCTTAACGCCAGCAACAAACTACAAAACTAATTTCTTCCACTGATTCCCAGACGCGAAGCCTTTTCACAACACAGGCGATCAAATCAATACACTTGCTGACAGAAAGTCATCATTACGGGCTAATTTTGATCAGCTTCACTTCCCTCTACGTTCCCTTTCAGTCCGTCTACTAAAACAACAACAGTCCCGGTGTTGAACTCTGTCCCTCCTGCTGACATAGCGAGATAGAAAGTGTCTTTTGAGTATATTTAGTAGCGTAGGGAAGACCATATTCGAAGATCTGTATTGTAGTGAAATATGATATTTCTATCTCAAAGTGGAAATCAATCGTTAACGGTAAGAATTTTCTCGGTGGCTGTTATTTCTTACGGTGAATTTGACGAATACGTTTCTCTCTATAATTGTTTCTGTAGTGTTTGATGTCTTTTTTCAGCGTGTTTCCAGTTAACATATCGTTGCCGAGGATCGTGAGGACAACCGAAGGCAGAGGCGGTGATAACAGTTATCAAAACATCACCTGTTTCTATCTTTACATACAGAAACAGCACTCTGTTCAGAGAGGAAAGAAGACAAAACCTCATATCAGTTGCTGCGTCTTAAAGCTCTTTATACAAAAGCTGTGTTAAAGAATGAAGAATGTATTCGACTCCAACAATAGGAACATGTGGTTGCGAGGAGAGATTGTGTTTGCCTGGTTGATGGACGATGTGATGGTAGAGGTTAGACAGTCACCCACATGTGCCTTTCTGTCCTGCCGTGCTGGAAGGGAAGTGAAATGTGTGTTTTATCGTCGTAGAAGTTTAAGTGTGCGGTACATCCACGGCTCTGCGGCTGAGGCTGAGGCTGAGGCTGAAGCTGAGGCTGAAGCTGAGGCTGAGGCGAGCTGGTCTCCTCTGTTGTTGTGAGTTCTGTCGGTGAGAACATCAGCGCACACACACACAAAAAAAGAAGGTCCGAGTTGTACATATTGAGCATAAAATGGCACTTTTAAAGCACCAGCTCAGTATTTCAGACGTCGCATTTTAAGATTTCCTGGAGCTGCCACTCGAAGAAGCACAAACAGTAAAACCAGTGTGCAAAACTTTTTCTCCGCTTATTTTCAGATTAAACAACATAAAATGTACAATTACAGAATTCACACCGAAAAACTACACCGTTAATTTTTCTTGGAAATATAGTTTGTCTTGACATTTGATTTTCAGCCACGATCACCTCAGCGTACACATCTTGTTTTTTAATTCATCTTTTTTCAGGCCCTTTTCTTTCCTTCAGTGGTAAATCAGTGGATGTTTTTAAGTAACACTTGGATAACTTAGTAGTGTGTGTAGATGTGTTTTAATTTGATATTGCTGACTTTTTTTTTTTTTTTAAAGATTTTGATAAGTTTTGAGTAATTTAATAGATTTTAAAACCAGGAAGAAAACCAACTAACACAACAAACAACAGGACCAACACACTTCACAATGGTTGCTATTTTATGATCTGCAGTAAAACTCCAGATATTCTTCTGTATGATATTTTACTCCCATCTAGTGATGCATGTACAACAGATGCATGTTCATAAAGGCTTTTTAAAAAAAACCCAGAGGGCTGCAGGGAGCGGAGCCCGACCCTCAGCGGCTCCAGCTGAATGTGAAGATGCAGATTACCTTTACGTTCTCCGTGGAGGACTTTCGATCTCCTGGTTGCCTTGGTTACTGTGCATCATAACGGTGACTCATCGGGTCACACGCCGGCAGTAATCACCTCTTACTGTAGCCTGCAATACATCCCGACTGTGCAGGGAAGAAAACTTTGTGTGCAGATTAAATCCACCAGTTTCTTTCTTTGGATCATGGGGAAAGAAATTGAACTGTATTCACACGTCGGCCATTTTTCTAAATTCCTTTCCTCGATTTTGAATAAACGCAAATAACTTTGACAGCCTGGAAGTGAAGCACACAGGATCAAATGCTAACGCTAGCCAGGAAGTGGTTGAACACAACTGTTAGCTAACTGGTACCAAATATGTTGTGCTACCTTGAAATTCTTTCTTTTTAGTTCCTAATCAATTATGAAGTGGTAAATTAAAAAAAAATTGTCAGCATCGTAGCAAAAATATTACCATGCTAACGTGGGACGCTAGGCTATATTTCAAGCTAAATCAACATATATGATAACCAGTGGGCGTCTGTTAAACATCAGCTAACGTTAGCATTCAACCACTTCCTAACCACGCACTGGATAAAATCAAATGTTAGCTAGAAAGTGGTTGAATGCTAACATAAATGTCAGATTCCAGAGCTGCAACCTGGTTCGCAGCAACATATTCGCGTTATCCACCTCGAGCGTGACGTCAAAGGAAAATGGCCTCCGTGTGTTTACGGTCTGCAGATTAAAATGTTGTCAGTACGATAAAGACGTTTCAGCGTCTGCCGACATGGAGGAGACAGTGATGCTGAGCTCGAGGTTCCTGTTTCCTGCCGAACTATGAAAAGATCCATTAACAGCTTCTTTGATGAAACAGGGTTAACTGTGATGTCACCGTTTTCATGTTAACCCACTGAGTCAGTCAATGACTGTGTAATCTGCATTCATACTCAACTACTGCGTCACTGTAAAGGCTAATAACTAAACATCACTCACATATGAGCAGAACACTTCAAACCCAGACTGCCAGACACGAGGGACCCGGGTCACTCTCGTCAATACATTTTTATCTATAAAGGATTTCCTATTATTCACACTTTTCCAGCTTAATATACACACTCACACACACACACACACACACACACACACTCACACATAACCGCTGCATTTTCGTATCGTGCAAAAAAGAAAATAAATAAGAAAAATATCTGTGGCATCAGACTCATCTGCCGTGAAACAATTCATCATACCGACTGTTGGTTTTCAGTGAGCCCTGCTTGTTACGTGCATGTGTACCTTTTGAGTTCTCCTGTATTGTAATAGCTGAAGAAAAACTGACTTAACATAGAAACGCTATTTTAAAAGATGTATATTTAAGAAGCTAAGCTGTGCGGTACTGAGGAGGCACATGTAACCTGGCTGTGCTGTGCTGTAAAGAGAGCCTCGTGATCGTTTTCTTTCCTCCTTTCTGCTTCATGGTTCTACTTTCATCTCTTGTTTTAAGTGCAATATTCTCTTTATCTCTCTTCAAATGCTTAAAAAAAAAAAGGTATTAAAAAAAATAGAAAACAGATTTATTGTTAAAAGGGAAAAAGTGTGGTGAAGACCAATAAAAACATCATTTACTGAAGACAAATGTCTCTTCTTTTCTTTCTTGGGGGTCATTATGTCACATGGATGTTTTTATTTTTAGTTTACCTTTTGCCTTCTAACCGTTTATATGTTGTCATTGCATCTACGGGCACGTGAGGTTCCATGTATATCATTTATAAAGGTCTGAGGTGCTAATACGTTAGCATTTTAGAAACGAGTTCACAGACACAAAGACAGATTTGTGTGTGCTTTGAGCTAAAGGCTAACATCATCATGCTAACAGTCAAACAGCAAACAAACAGCTATTTGGTATTAGCTATGGAAGTGGTTGAATGCTAACATAAAGGAGTTATCCAATATGTTGTTTAGCTTGAAATATGGCCTGGTGTCCCATGTTAGCATGCTAACATTTGCTACAACACTGACAAATTGTTTTAATTTTACCGCCTCCTGATTGATCAGCAACTAAAAAGATGGATAGTGAAAATCTGGAGAGGCAGCGGGCCGAATTTCAAGATAAAACAATATCTTAGATACCTGTTGTTAGCATTCAGCTACTTCCTAGCTAACATTACAGCTTGATTAGATGCAGTCCAGTTTACTTTCAGGCTGGTAAAGATATGTGTTGAATTCACAAGTTATTTACACTATTGAATTGTGTAACACTATCAAACGGCAATGTTAGCTAGGAAGCAGTTGAATGCTAACGGTAGCTACTATTTATTAGGTCTGACAGTGTTCAGTCTTAAACGTAAGTGTTGAGTAAATTAGAATTTGAGCTGCTGACGGCACCGAATCAAAAGTTTCATGCTGATATCTAATACAATGTTACCCTGTCTAACATCAGCAACTACCTTCGTGACCAAACAAACGTGTTTTTCAGAAGAAACTCTTCCTCTGATCTTTTTGACCCGTCTTGATTTATCTTCCGACCCATTACCGGTCCCGACCCGCAGGTTGGGAACCTTGTCTAGTTGCCCTGCAGACATCAGTTTTCCTTCCTCGCCGCCTCAGAGTGTGACGATGATGTCATTCTGTCGAGAAACATCCAGACGGGAACAGTGTGAGCTTTGTTCTGGCTCTGTAAACCCTTTTTCAACGGTCTGAGGGTCCAGAGATCTGCAGGCTGAGCGCGTCGAGGCCCGGCGCCGCCCGCGTGTGAGCTTGTTTGTCATGCAAAACCAGCCGAACAGAGACGGCAGTGATCGGTGGAGAATAAACTCCATGTTCCTGTCGTCAGTGTGAGAAGCGCAGACACTGATCGGTCTAAGCTGATACCGGGCTGGAGGAAGAACTGGAGGAAGAACTGGAGGACAGTCCCTGCTGTGAGGAGCAGCGATGACATCACCTCCTGGGTCAAATGATCGGGATGAAGAACAGAACCAACAGATGTGACAGTTCCCCTTTAAACAAAGTGCTATTTATATTATTATTCAAGCAGGAGTATTTAAACATGTTGGATCCAAGTACTGACTCACATAGTGCTACTTTATCAATGAGGTACTCCATGGTGGAATGTAACTCAGTACATTTACTCAACAACTGGACTTCAGAACAAATTGAGGAACTTACTCCACTCAATATCATACTTTTTACTCCACTACTTTTCTCCAGCAGCTGTTGTTACCTTGCAGATTAACATTTTACATTAAATAAACTGTCATCTCGCAAAATATGTTGTATTATTACAGTAAAAATGTCTCCACCCCAACAGCTGCATTAACATGCTACTTAAAGGAGCACAAGAAATTTTAATTGGAAGAAAAATATCTTCATTGCCTTAAAGAACATAATATCATACCGTTTTACTTTGTTTATATGTGGCGGACCCTGCCACCAGACTATTTATTCACTCGTGGAAAAAAAACAGATCTGTGAGTTTGGATTATTGCCTCTTTATAATAATTCTGAGTTTGAATTTCTTCTCCAAGACTACAGAATGCTCCTTTAAATGGTAAAGCATCAGTAATAATAGTCAAGTAATACAGTTATTATATATTAATAATAGTGAAGAAAAAATCCAAATACAAGCAGCTAAATAAAAACTCTGCCGTAATAAAATATTTTAAAATTGTTAAAATTCGACGACGATCAGATGACAGAAGACGCTTCAGTAACATTTTCACCAGTCTGAGCTGCTGCTGGACACTAAATATTAAATATCTGACCCGGTTCAGTCGGTACCAAAAGAGCACTGAAGTTTAGTTCGCAGACCTGCCGTGACGCAGTGATTCTGTTCTGGGACACCGTCGACTTCTCCTGCAGATATCCTCCAGCTGCGCTGACAGCTGGAGTTACTCGTCACGCTGCAGATTCATGTTTTACATTCATCAGAAGCTCATGAAATATTTCTGTCCTCACGCTGCCTGAACATCGGCCTCACCGCCGCGACCGTCACTGACACGGTGATAACGCTGACTACAGATTTACTCGTCAGAGCAACGCTGTCGAGATCCACCTGCTCAGTGGTTTGCACTCCACCTAGAGAATGTTAACATCCAGTCCAGACACGGGGAACAAGATGACATCACTAAGTTACTATGAGGTTTGACTTGCAGATTTCCTGAGCCGTCCTGAGCTTTGCATCGCCCGAGAAAACTGTGACTGGTTTAAAGGAAAACAAAAAAGCTTTGAAGACAGTTTTTGTGGTGGCCAAACTGTGAAATTACAACATTTTGTGACGCACCGGGGCCCAAAGAGCCTTTTTCCCGTAAGCGTAGGTTGTGAAAGAATCATCTGTGAGAGTGTAAAAGATCAGCGTCACAATCTGATCCATTCGATCCAGTAAAATGTGGAAAGTGTAGAAAATGAAATTGTTTTATTCCCACTCAAGTGGGCAGAGGTCTCTCACGCACAAGGAAGATCTGGATCTCAAGCTGCTTTTCTGGCTTCAAGCGCCACCGAACAGATCTCCACCTCCAACGCTGTATTCTGCTATACGTCCGTGTGAATACCAGAACCGTAACGGCTGCAGCCGGACGCTGATCGGGTCTGTGGAGACCAGTTTCACATCCTGAACAAACAAAACCAAAGATACAAAATAAAAGCAGCAGAGGGCAGCGACAAACTGTTGGGATGTCTTTTTATTTCGTTTGAGTGAACTGACCCTTTAAGCAAACAGCGCTATGATGTGCACACACACACACACACACACA
The DNA here is from genome assembly GCA_963678695.2 of Diplodus puntazzo. Lineage (NCBI taxonomy): Eukaryota > Metazoa > Chordata > Actinopteri > Spariformes > Sparidae > Diplodus > Diplodus puntazzo. The sequence continues at coordinate 3,278,473 of OZ023155.1, read as the reverse complement.
GACACACACACACGGACATGGACACACACACAGACACACACACACACACACAGGCTGACAGGTCACAGTTGTGTTTTCACCTCTACAGTACAACGAAATGTAACATGAAATCCTGCTGACTCAGCACAGAATTGCACCTCAGCGCACCTGAACGACTTCCCGAGCGTGTGTGCACTCCCCCTCCCCCCACACACAAACACACACACCTGCTACATTACTGCTCGCCACAATAAAAGCACATTTAATGTAAAATGCCCCTCCTGTTTGTTCAGTGATAACACGAGAGAGATTAGCTTTCAGATTTTCCCACATCATGAGGTGATTTTACAAAAAAATATACAACAGCTATGGTACAATTAAATATCTGATGTGGGTATCAAAAATATCAGACCTTTTTTTTTCGTTTTTCAAGATGCAATTTCAAAATAAATATTATTTCCTCTTTCTATCGATCCCTACTGATTATATTAAATCTTCGATGAGGCTTAAGGACTTTGGCAGTAAGCAGTGCACACACGGTCTGACCTGGAGATTCAACAATTCGCCGGCAGTAACTAAGATTCAGCTGCTGTCACTCAGCTCGTTTTGTTTCTTTAAATCACAGATGCAGGAATCGACTTATAACGCTACGGAAGCTCAGCACAGGACAGACGCTGGCGCACGATGAGGAGCAGGAGAGTTTTTAAACTGGATTGTGTGTTTCGCACCGCGAGTCATTTTAAAAAGGAAACAGAAAAGCTTCCACAGCGATGATGGAGCTCGATGATGGCGGCAGGTCATCACGTCACCTGACTGTGATGGACGATACGAAAGCTGTTAATATGAAGGCTGAAACTTCACTACCGCAGCTGTCCAAGGCGAGAGAGACGCCACACACACTTACACAATTTAAAGCTCCATTACTGAACATCTTCATGGTCACAATGAATCAACTGAACATAATGAATCTAACGTGTTTTCTTTCCTTTTCGTCTCTTTTCTCTCCATATTTTAGCACATTAAGACTCATCGCTCTCTTCCACCCCGTATAAATCCCCTGTACACCACCTGCCCGGCACAAAATGGCTGACTGACAGAACGCAGTGGAACTTCTGGCAGCTAAAAATGTCAGATATTCTTGTCAGGATTTGTTGGGGAGCAAAATCAGAGCTGAAAAGGAGAGTGAATCAAACAATCATGGGATTATGATTTGTTCGGTCGTAGCTGTTGGGCTGCAGCTGACTGATTACTTTCATATCAATTAATCTGCTGATTATTTACATGATTAATCATTTAGTTTATAAAATGTCAAGTGACTTCTACTGTCTAAAACCCAGACTCTGCTTTAACTACAATAAAAAAGGGAGGTTGGACTTGCACTTTGCTTTGTGATCAATAAGTCATAACTGAAAAATATCAAGATTTGCAAAAATGCCATGTGTTTTAAAAGAGGCTCTATGTAACAGTTTGTAGTAACTAACAAGTATTTCTCACTTTTAATTAGTCAAATGTGAGCAGATTGTGACATGATGTGAAAAATGAGACCGTCCTCGTCTCTGCCGTCTGCACAGGACTGGACAGGACCGGGTTCAGGAGTTCGATGCTGCTGGACTGTCGGTTTCGTTACGATGGACTCGGGTCAGATTTTCTGCGACAGCCTCGTCTCAGTGCGTCTCTCCACTCTTTACAATAGTTAACGTTACTTAAGAAATGGAGTCCGCTCACTGAAACCAACGATCAGATTCACTACCTGAAGCTGTGTTCTGTAGTATTCTTTGGTTATAACTTACTGATCACAAAGCAAAGTCACATCTGTAGTAACATGACCTCGGATCCAAAGAGCACCTGGTTTTGATACCTGCATTCGAGAAGCACAACTCCTTTGCCACTCTGTTGGCATATACTCTTCATTTACTGTCATAAATGATAATGAAAAGCTGCAAATGCTCACATACAAGAAGCTGGAACCAGAAAATGTTGGATAGTTTTGCTTGCTAATATCCGCTCAGTTTGTAACAGTGATAACAGCTGGATCAAAGAGTTATTTACCACTTACAGCAGCTTTACTCAACCTTCAAAGTAAATGGCAATTCATTTTCTTTAAACTGACTAATCGTTGCAGCTCTACAGTTTTTAAGGTGTCGGGCACGGCTGTGGGTCTCTGGGAGTTTTAGCCCCCTAGTGGCCAAACATGGATTGACACAGCTTTAAGGAAATTGTTTGTGCAACAGCATGTAAGAGACAGTAACAGATAAACTGGACAATGAAGCTTCACCTTACAACAAGTGGCTTCCTACAGGTTAACAGAGTGATGAGCTGAACCAGTGGAGGCTCAGCGGCGTCACTGCTGGGTCAACAGTGTCGTTTTAAAAAGGCAATGAACAGCTCGAGGGGCACCTGTCACGTGTTTCCCCAACACAGAGCCGAGCGTGACGACCAGCTGCCCGTTCAGTATTACTCAACACACAGTCAGTCAGCTGGAGGAGGTGGGAGGTCAGGTCAGCTGTAGCTCAGTACGATGCATCATGACTGAGATCATGATGATGTAAAGTCAAGATAATCCTGGAGGAATTCAGTTTTAGATGTAACCGCAGTAGTTTCTGACAGATACGCGTCTCCGCGGCCCTACGGCTCCGCTGTGTGAGTTGCTCCGACCTCCAGAGGCGTCTCAGGACGGGGGAGACTCTCCGGACTGTCCATCCACAGCTCCATCGACTCCTGAGTGTCAAAGAACTCGTCAGGTCCCTCAGGAGACTGAGGTGTCTGGGAGCTGGAGCCCGCCTCGCTGCTGCTCTCCCTGAGCTCCAACAGCACAGGCAGAGATCCTGGGAGGCAGTAACCCTCCATCCGACCCAGAGCGAGTTCAGCTAACCCGGAGCAGGGCGGCCTCATGCCAGGATCTGAAACGACACCAGTGATGGTGTCCGCTGTTGGAGGAGCCACCTCTGGCCCTTCCTGTGAACATTCAGGGTTACCGGTGACAGCGCAATGCTCAGCATCGTCCTCGGGTGAGTTGTTTGGAGTCAGAGGAACTTCACCGGGGTTTGGAACAGCGGGGCAGTTTGGGTCGAGGACGGCGGGCACCAGCTGAGAGGAAATGTTTTGAGAGGAGTGAGTTTCCTCGCTGCTCTGAGGGGTGAGGGAGATTTTATCGCTGAAGCTGAAGCGTGGAGAAGTGTCTGCTGTGGTGGGAGAGGACGGTCCGGCGCTGGATACTGTGCTGGAAGGACCGCTGCTGTCTGTAGGATCAGAGAACAAACACCATGAGAGTGATAACGTTATAACGTAAGGTAATCTATCAAATGAAACGTCTTGATGTGCTCCTTTTCCTGTCGGGTAGAAATGAATTCTGAACCAATCCAGAGTCACTGTGAACTATTTGGATCCAAAACAACATCAGAGCACATACATATATTAACTATATATTTTTTCCATAATGTTAAAATATTATACCTTCCACATGTTTATGCTAGATTGAATCTAATAAATCAGGTTGGTCAAATATAATTTACAACCAAAGAAGCAAAACTTTACAAGTTTTCATCTGCAGGAAAAGTGCTGCGTGTTGGTTCGTTGGGTTCGTAGTGAGACTGAAGAGATGAAAGATAACAGTAACAGAGATAAACTGTGAGGCTCTAATGGACGACTTGTATTCCATAAATAATCCAGACGCCTGATAGTGAGACAGTCGAGGAGGCCAACCTAGAAATGTCAAACGAGGAGACGCTGTGATACTCACACCAAGGAGGTCTGTCAGAACGAGATCTGAGGGAGATGGAGGATGAAAGGACTCTCTGAGGGATGTACGAGTCCACTGACGGCTGGTTGTGTGTGTCAAACATGGCTGTCAGAGCTGCGGGGATAAAACAAGCAGGTCAAGTTAAATGATAAGGATTACGATGATAATGACATGAATTTGCGTCTGTTTCTAACCTCTGGTCGTCCTCGCTTGTGGGTCCCCTGCGCTCTCGCACACGCCGGCGAGGAACTCGTTGACCTGCTTTAGCGACAGCGAGTTGTGCAGCGTTTCCAGAGGATAGATGGACGGCACCATGGAGCAGCCTTCGAAGCCTGCGGCAGAGGAGAGACACGACGCCCGCAGGCACATCAGCCCTCAGTTAGACCAGGCAGTCAGAAGAGGAGCAGGCAGAACCACTTCACCCAACACCACCGCCCCAATGTCACCCGTCCACTACACCTCAACACGGTGCTCCTGTCTCTGAACGGGCCCTAACCCGCTGTGAACTCCCGCCAGCCTCTAACGCTTCACTTCCACTCAGGCAAAGTTGCAAAAACCATGCTGGAAGCCAAGACAACACGACACCAAATCTCAAACCTCTCAAAAAAAACAAAACAACAACACCGTTCTGGTCCCGACAAAAGCTGCAGCTCACACTGGTCAAACCGTCCCGACTGCAGCTCAGGTCCAACGCGTGTTATCGAAGGCACTTCATCCACTGTTAGTTCAAACCAAGCCACATGTCACCAGAGCCGTTCACAGTCACAAAGCGTCTCGCCTCCGTCGCCTAAAACCACAGTGTTCACTGCGCCCACCTGCACACAGGGTGAGTACGCCCAACGTTCAGCAAACAAGCAGGAACCACATGCTGGTTAAAGTCAAGTAGGAATCCAATTCAAACCGAGCAGCTGATTCCAAACACACCGTTGAATGTGACGTGTATCTGTATGAAACACGGACTCTCAGGCTGATGACAGATTATCTGTGCAGAGCTTTAATCTTCAACTGAGACAGACTGATGTCAACGTGGCGCTGCTTTGTCAGCAGCAGCAGCAATCTGTTTCTGTGTCACCTAAACATGTGAATATTCATATATTACATGTAGTGTGACACTACGAGCCCTGTGTGGGAAGGTGTCGATAATGTACATGTTTCTATCTCACAGTTTTGTTACTGACACCATGTCTGAGGAACGTGAACATGTTCCCTCACAACATTTGTCAAAATAAAATACAGTCCAAAGTTTCCTGATTTATATCAAAGATACAGCAAAAAGACTGAGATTGTGACAAAACATCTGATGACTTTTGACTCCTGAAAGTTTGATATTTTCTGCTACAGACACTTTTGAGGTCTGATGTTCAGCGCTTCACTTGGCAGATGTTGGTGAAGATGAATTTCTCTGCTCCCATCATCTTTGTTGCCTAATATTGTGCATTTGTTGTTGTGTTAACTCATCTTTGTGTTCCTGTCTGTTGCTGCTGTGATGTTTTATTATCCTGCCAAGAGAATAAAATGACTTTCCTAAAACAAACGGAGTAACATTATAAATGTAAATGATGCGTGTTGTCTTGTTCCTCACAGAGGTAATGTCGGGTTTCTTGCCTCGGAATATTAGATAGAACTGCTTCTTGCAAATTCACAGTGCACAAGCGGTTGTTAATGAGCATGGTAGTATTGACTTTGGGGAGAGTACATGTTCCTTTTTTTAACAGCGAGTGAGAGGAATAAAGAAAGTGGGTCAGACCAGAACACAAAGTCTGAAATCAGAACCTGTGAGGTTTCAAATGTTGGTAAAAATTGTGAGACTATTAATAACTCGCCTCACAGTTTCACACTGAGTGTCTATCTTTGTAATTTGTTGTTTTCAGTCTTTCGGTCAAAGTGTCATGTTGTTGACTTTAATCAGACTGAATTACAGACACAGTTTGAGGTATTAAAAAAAGTTGCTGTACTTAAATACCTCAGACATTAAAAAGGTCCAGTGTGCAGGATTTAGTGGCAACCAACTCAATACCCCTCGCCTAAACCCTCCCCTACAGTGGCTGCTGAAATGCAGAACAGTTAGTATCAGTTAGCAGTTGCTGACATGCTGCCCCTGGTTGTTAGGGTTATGAATTAAACAGGTGGTCAAATCCTTCCATGTTGCACCTTTAATCCCCCTAAATCCTACAGACTGGCCCTTTAAGTCAGGTGACAGACGTCTATACATTACAAATGTAAACAATTACTCATTTAATCATTTAAGTTGTCAGCAAAAGAGGTAAAATGTACTGTTCCTGCCGCTCAAATGGGAATATTTAAAGGTTTTAATGGCCTCCGTGATTGTTAGAGCACTATTTTTGGATTATTGGTTTGGCAAAAAAAGGACATTTGAGGACGTCAACTTTGGCTCTGGGGAATTGTGATGGAGATTTCCTCCTTTGCTGGCATTTAATACAACAAACAATGGGTCAACCCTATCGTTTATATACCGTTACAGAAAATACTGATCACTATGGCTTTTATTTGATTGAATAAATGTTTAAGAAAAGGTTGACAGTTTGGAGAAGATGAGGGGAAAAGCTACTGACACCACTGCAACGGTGGCAAAAATGGCCCAAAAAACCCCAAACAGCTCAAACCGGTCCAGCTTGCAATCTGCATCACCACAGAAACAGGCAAGCATGCAGAAACATCAAGAGGCAAAAGCATGAGAGTCAACCACAGAACAAGCACAGTCCAAACTAAACCGTGAGCAGTGGTTGAACAGAGCGTGAGGCTGGGGTGGGGGGGGGATGGAGGGCGGGGCCAGGGGCTGACCGTAGAAGTACTCTAGGGGGTCCTGGCCGGAGATGAGCCAGTTTCGGAAGAGGCGGAGGTGGTAGGAGCACTGGTGGAGGTGGTGGGCCAGCGCCCTGTCCAGAGAGAGGTGGCGGCCCAGGCTGAGGTCGGTGGAGAAACGCCTCAACAACTGGGCCACATGGTGCTCCTCCAAGGGCTCTGAGGAAGAAGAGGGAGAGCGAGGAAGGACAGAGCAGTGGAGGAGGAGGAGGAGGAGGAGCAGCACAAAAGACATGAAACGATAGGATATGAGCGAGGAGGAAAGAAGAGAGAAGGACTGAAGCATGTTACAGGAGTGTGGAGAGAGTTTGGAGGAGCGGTGTAGTTTGTGTATGAAGGTGGTGTAAAGGCAGGAAGCAGCCAGCAGCTTGTCCCGGCTGCCCAACAGCCACAGATCAGAAGCAGCAGCGAATCATCTCAAGCAACTTTCTGTGATAAAAAAAATCATCCAGAAGTTCAGCAAAGCTCATGAACAAACACCGAGGCGGGAAAAAACATCACGTTGCTCCTCTGCAGCTTCTCGGTTGTACTTTTAAAAAATCTGATTGACATTGAAATCCAATTAAGAGAAATCAACGAAGGAGCAAGTGTTACACAAGACGTTTACAGGAAGCGGTATCAGGCTCGCAACCACCTCAAAGAAAACACTGCAGAAAGCTGCTCGATGTGACATTCACTTTAAATCCAAATGGCCACATTCAAAAACAATTTGAACAACTGATGCGATTTTTTTTTGACACTGTTGACAGAAAGCTGCAGCTGGACATTTGGTGCCAACACAAAACTGCGTCGCTGAGGGCCGTCGTACCTGCCGCAGTGCACCAGACAGGTGGAGCCACTGCTATGGTGGATGTGTCATCTTGTGTTCCTGTGGTGAATAATACATATGAGAAAAGAAAAATACTCATATAGTGTGGGGAGGTTACACGCAATGTATTGTCATGGCATCATCTCAACAGGAAGAGTTTATTTTTGGAGCAACTTGAATTTTTTCCTTTTTCAATGTGGTGAAATCTGAGAGTCGTGTTCACATGTTGAGTGTTCAGTGACTCAACTCTCACTGAAACTCACTGAAACTCTTAGTGAACGTGGTTAAAAATGTACTAAACACATTTTTTCCTTCCCAATACCTGAACTTTGTGTATCAGAAGATACAACGTACAGATCTAGTGCCAGTAAAAAGTGTGTATTATTATGTTTTTGTAACAGGTTTATACTACAAACACATTACACAGTGGATGTTACGTTGTGGATGTGCTTCTCGTTACACAGGTCACTTGTCATATATGGATATTGGGTACTTTGAGCAGTTTAAAATATGGCTGCATAAAAGATATAATAACGGAAATCTGGATGCAGCGCCAGAATCGGAGCCCTGTTCGTTCCTACGGAAGCTGCTCAGTGGCGCATAGCCAACCAGCTAACTTCCTGTTCAGCCCTCGGCTGTCTTGAATGGGGATAAAATGGTTTAAAGCTGCTGTGAGCGTTGCCGTCCTTTTAGCTAGCTCTTTGTTTTGCATTTAGCAATCCATCCCTCTTCTGTGCATCGCTACACTTGCATGTCTCTTCTTTTTTTCTTTGAGGAGGAGGATCGTGTTCTCTGCACGGTCATGAGCAGACGGGACCGCTTCTTTGTGACGTTCTCTGTCCTGATTGGATAAAGTGGGCAGGGATACCAGAAAATATCGTTTCTCTTTTACTGCTTGAGCTGGAGGAGGAGAAACGCGGGTTACTGACCAGACACTGATTAGTGCCAGAATAAAGAGCTGTTTAACACTTATGTTAATTATAAAATATCACTCACAGCAGCTTTAATCCTGAGGCTCTTCTCAACCTTCCAAATGATATCTGACCAAATGGATCTAATGTTGATTAAATGGGCCATTTTTTGCAGGGGATCATAAAATTATCCACCATTTTACACTTTTAATAGGTTGCAAAGACTCATGTACTCGCTGGTAATTATAGCAGCATTTCAGGCTTTACTGGAGGCAATTCTGTCACCTGTACTGGTATCCAAACAACCATCAGGCTTGGATGAACATTTTCACCAGTCAGACCAGTTACAACGACCTAAACAACACAAAACTCTTCATATTCGTACAAAGAAATCCAGATTATACAACCCAAACACAGAGATTCTACATGACAAGATTTACAAACACACGACTGAACAAATATTCCCTTCTGAATCCATTTAAACCAGCCCGACCATACAGATCACAGAAGTGGTTCACAACAACATTAAGATCTTATCGTCTAGGCTTCCGTCTGACCGTCCATTCTCCAGAAATAATCAACTTAAGCGGAGACGTTCAGTTGAAGCCACAAACATCGTCATTACACCTCTTCATTACTAATCGAATATTTGCCCTTTTTCAAGTCTTGAGCACACTGGACAAACACATCTGTGCACTGGAACATTGACAGGCATGTGTGTGTTTATGAGTCAAAACAAAACTGACCGATGCTTCTGTCGGAACAGACACAGGAGAAGATGGGATGAACGATGCTTTAACCCCTCCTCCGTTTGTCAGTAAGAGCTGATCCTGAATCTGTCAGCTGCGACTGAACCTTATTCATCCTTAAACCCAAATAATACAGGAAGCTTTGTGAAAGAAATGATCAGAGGAAGGGTGAAACATTCATGTGCTGTTGGTGGCGTTTGAACAATGAGCTCAAGTCACATCCTCTACAATGATGGCAGCAGGTGTGGATTGTATGTAATTACTCTGTTCACATGCACACGCGCGCGCACACACACACACACACACACATCTATCCATTGGGAAAAGAAAAAACATACTGAATTATTGGGTAATGGTGATCAATTTACAAAACTGTATGCAGGATGTTAAACAGGGTTCCCACCCTTTGTTCAGTCTGAAAATCCTTCATGAGGCTCTTTACATTGTTGTGCTGCTTTTTATTCATGAAAACAGTGACCGGGCTGTTATTGGCTGGTACTGCAGGTCCTAACAGAAACACTCAGGGTTTACTCGTTATTATGAGTGTCAGTTAAAAAAGGAAATCTGCAGATTTTAACAGATTTTCTTCAGTCGGTTTATGAGGCACAGGAAGCATCTACTCAGCCTGTGGAAACAGTTGTTTAACGTCTTCTGTGGCTCAGAGTGAATCTGTTAGGAGACTAACTTCAACAGAAAGTCTGCCTCACAAACTGAAGACGTTTAATGCAAAACACGACTGAGTTTCATTGGAAGAGTCCGATGCAGAGTTTTGGGACTGTCACCAACATCGAGGACTAAAAGTCAGGATACCTCATTTCCTGCCGTTTCCATTCTGAACCTTCTTTGTCTCTTGCAAGTCCTCAAACTTTATGAAAGTGCAACGCTAATATTAATCAGCCCTTTAATAAATAAAAACTAATAATAGAAAAGTTAGCCTAATAGACTCAAAGTAGCGGGAAGGACACAAACCGAAATGCGTCGGTCTGACGAGAATGGTGCTTTGATTTCTCCGAAGAAAGTGAAGTTGTGCCAGAAATAAAGACTTCCTAACTAACTTCCAAACAAGACGAGGTGACACAAAGCCAGTAATGACTCCCAGTTTACTAAATAATTCACTACTGAAGGAAAAGTATTGTCTGTACACCAGGGTTTCTATTATCTATTATCAGAGGAGACTGGACGGTGGTCTTGTGATGATTAACGGCATCATTAGTGTCTGAAATCGAACCACGTGGCCTCTCACACTTCTGACTATGGTCAGAACTAAATTAAATTAAACACAAGTGTTTATATTGATAACATACATTTGTTTTTGTTGTTTCTGCTCTGTGGCAAAAAGGGACTCAAACTCTGGTTCATTTGTCAACCCTGGTGCTGTAAAATGAATCAATAAACCTCGAGTTATCTTTGATATAAATCTACATTCTATACCTTCAGTGTTCTGTTATTTATATAATTACATTAATTATTTGGTTTCAGAGATGGTATTGAGTCTTGACTTTTAAAGACATACTATTGAAGAGGAATTTCTCAGCTTTGTGTGGGAAACTGAAATCTTCCAAGACAAAACGTTTCTGTATGTAAACTCTACATTTAAAAAGGTGAGAAAAATACTGTTAAGCGAGTCTACGCCGGGCAGTGAAGACGCAAGATGATGATGATGATTAGTAAGTGTCCAAAACTATTAATTTTTAGTTTACTATTCCACCATTCCCCAGGAGAAATCTGATGTCTCTAATGCTTCAGACACACTTGATCCTGGCTCGTGTCATCCTCTAACTGCAGTGAATTCAAAGGGAAGTCGACGAATGTTGATTTAAACTAGACTCAAGTGAAAGTAGAGAACTGCCAAACACTAAATAATGACTACTGACATGTTTCACCACAGAACAACTAGACTCCAATAGCAACGGGAAACGCAAGTTTTGCCGTAAATGTTTCTGTTGCTTTAAGGTACTTTATAAAGGCAGCTCCTGATGAGTCAGTTTATTAGAATATTATGTTAATCTATTGGTTGGAAAAGAAGTTCTTAGACTAAACAGGTAAATGATTCCTGTTTTTCCCTGCTGACATCTGGTGTTATTAATTGGTATGATCAATATGAAGATTGTCTATTTTTTTTCTGCTACATTATTATTTGTAAAAGTTTGCTGACATTCCCTGTCTCTTAATTTACTGAAATTTTATTTCAAAGTCAATAACCAGTGGGAACCCTGGTTGGAAAGAGAATGTCAGGTAGTGTTAGAAAAGTAAGAGTCCAAAGCATATGGGTAAACAAACAAACCAAAAATAAATTAAATCATTAGTAAAAAATATATAAAAAAAGGGAAACCTGGAATGCTGGAGGGCCATGTGGAAAAAAAAAAAAAAAACCCAAGGTCAAAAACAAAAGTTTGAAGACATGCAAGACAAAGGGAGGTGGAGTGGAAAAATACTTGAAAGAAGCAGACGTACCATTAGTCGGAAACTTTGCAAACGACACAGAAAATCGTTTTACTGCCGGCATAGACAACAACTCTGAGGAAATAAAAAAAAAAAAAAATCACTAGTGTTACTTGGAGCCACAGTAACTTGAATATCATGTTTTGTCATTTCCCTGTTCTTCTCTAATGTGGGCGCAACCGTGGAAAAAAAAACCTAGTGTCCACAAAAGAGTGGTTGAAGAATCAGAACTGTCTGTTCCAGATTATAAAGAAGCCCTGACTGAAGTTACTGTTAAATGCGTGAAGATGTTGGTTGCATGGATGGATGGATGGAACATCTTCTGATGACAACTGGAGATGAAATGTTTGAACTGAGGAGGTGAAGAGTACACACCGAGAAATATAAAAACTATGAAAAACAAGCCCAATATTCAGGTCTGATTCGCTCTTCCTGCTACGAAAAAGAACAACAATCCCAGTGAGTAATTCAGCCTCTCTGTCGTGTACTGAGACGACGATGAAATACATCAACTGGTGCACCTGACCAGGATTAAGATGCTTCAGCATGGAGATGTTTTTCACCAACACGAAACTCACGGAGGAGCATGCACCGAACCAGCACGATGTGTGCGTATCTGACAGCGTCGAGGCGAGAACGCCTCCTCTGAATCTTGAGAATGAGGTGTAACAAGATGGATGACAAGGACCAACAGCAAGGCTACATGTGAGACGACCAGGAGGATGGCAGCTGAGAGGAGGCTGACAGTCTGTATAATGCAACAGTGACACCTACTGGACAACATGACAACAGACATCAATGTCAGCTACACGATCAGGGCCAGTTATGCTGCATCATTAATGTAATATATCAACCGTATAGAATTTTGTTTGACATATGATCTGTTAACACTTACAGCCCTCCACTTTCTACCTTTCTAATACATTCAGAATAGAATAGTAGATGATGAGGATGTAAAACTGCTGTTTGATTTCTGCTTTGACTGAGTTTAAGAGACTTCAGAAGATTTGTAAAAGTTTTTATTGGAAGTATCATGTTTCTTCCGGCTGTTTCGTATTTTATCCATAACCAAGTTTATCTTCAGTGTGTAGATTTCACTGTAATCATGTGAACACTGAACAGACCGTTACAGGAAGTCAGTGTCGGCATGGACCATGCAAAACAAACACGGAGAGATCATGGTTGTTGAGAATGATGAGGCACTCAATGGACACGTACTGATGAACAGTTGCTTCATACATGCAGTACTTCTAAAAGAAAATGAAAATAAAATCATATTGTATGCTGCTCAGAATGAAAGAGGAGTTTGATCTCCAATTTGTCTGAAATGACGAGTGTGATCTCCGCTGCAGCCGACAGAAAGAACAGAATCACACACAGAAGTTAAGAAGAAGCTGGAAATGAACTCAATCGATTTGTGAATCGATTCTGAATCGTTGGAGATCAAGATTCAAGGTTCTTTCATGAATTGATTTGTTCACTCACCCCCAATTTGTTACATTTGCTTCTCTTGGTAAAGCTTTTGGCTTTTGCAACATTTCCGGTTGTGTCCTCACCACATGTAACGTAAAGTCTAATGTAAATCTAAATCTGAATTCTGTTTTGCAAGTTTTAATGGGCCTGAGGCAGCATGTATACAAACTGCAACAAAGAAATACACCAATTTACTCAAAGTGGTGTGGAGGAAAAAAAAAAAGATGAAAAAAAATCCAGTGGTTTGGTGGCTACAATGGATATGGAGTCTAAAAATACAGAAATTACTAAAAACATAACTATAAAAAACATGTATGGGCATACATGATTTTTATGCCTCACTTTTCTCAAAGAGCACATACAGAAATATTCAAGTTCTCCTGCTGCTATTCTGCATTTTCTCCATCTGCTCTGCTCAACACTTCATTCTAAACATACAGAACACATTTCTATCTCACGTTTAGGTTCCCAGTTTCCCCAACAGGGCGTCACTCAGCTTGACAGACTAACAATAATTAGGACTTAGAGGATGTGAGACACTGATCTGCTGTTGCCCTGTGCAGGTTAGTGAAGGAGCGCCGTCTCAAACACGTACCGTCTTTGTAGGACAGACTGCCAGTGGAGAATTTTTTGCGATGTGTGCGTGCGTAGTCCTGGAGGTTAGGGGCGCTAGAGGACCCACCTAGGACAGTGGTGCTGAAGAGCCCGGCGCACTGAGAGCCTGCGAGGGGGGCGGGGGGGGTTAGTTACCTCTACATATCATGCTGTTACTTAAAACAACTAGCCAGAGAGGGACAGCAAGAGAGAAAAAGAGACAGAAAAAAAACAGAGAAAGAGACACAGAAAAACAGCAGAGACAGGCAGAGACAATGACCCAGAGGAGACCATGCATCTCCCAACAACATCTCTCTCCATCTCCATCTCCTCACAGGAGGCGCGAGAGAGCTTTTAAAGTTTAGCCACTTTGTCAGGCTACATGGCTAAAAGGAAACAATATGAACAATGAATAACATATTCAGTATTCAAAAGAGGAATTCTGGTATTTTTAAACACTGGCCTCACGTTGAAAAGTTTTGGAATTAGAGGCTGCAAACGTAACGTAATCCTTTGAGGGAACGACAAGTGTCAACATTTAAGTGTTTGCTTTTGTCACTGACAGGCTGACCTTTCTTTTTCTAAGTGTCTGACAACATTATCAAAATGATTTCTATGGAAAGAGACCTTTTTGTTACAATATAAGATCAGTTTTGTAACTAGAGACAAGTCTCAAAGTCTCAGTCTGACATATTAGATGCGAGTTGTTACACCTGATGTCTCATCTACATTGTCAGAATCAGTAAATATTCAGCCATGACCTTGAGAATAAATTCTTGCTGGCATTCCCTCAACGTAACCTTTCTCTCCAACTCTGACTCGTGTTTCCACTGCTGTCTTCCTGCAACAATTCACCTCTGCTGAGTTTACAGAGCGCTACTTTTGTTTTAGGTAATAACTTTTCTTATTTAACAAAATGTACACTCTCTGATGGAATAACTTCCATGATGTTGTCAGAATAACAAACTGTGCCAGTCAGTGGCAAAAACAAGCACTTTGAATTATATTGCAACCTTTGCAGCCAGCTGAACGGATCAACTGGACAGATTTCCAGAAAATTGGCATGTATGAATCATTTTCTCACCAAAATATGCAGCTGTGGGGCCCAGGTTTTAAAAAAATACCAGGATTTCACTTTAAATGTGGTTTTGTTTCAGAATTAGGATGTCCAAATAGAGAGCAAAAAAGAGTAACACAGAAAGTGAAAATTTTAAGGAGCTAAAGCAACAGAATGAGTATGTTCTCTGTGACTTTTCTCGAATGTTGAACAACAAAAACAAAATGGCAGCTGCTAAAAGTAGTGGCTGTTTTTGATTTTCAGGGACTGAAGCCAAAACTGGTTGTATATCTCTGATGTTTAGGACGGCAGAGAACGCACCACTGCATGAGCTTAAAATAACTCAACACACACCTCATGACAGTCATGAGATTAACTACCCACCAAACAACAAAACTGACCCAGCAATGAAACTTGGGCTGGAATAGTCTTTAGTAAGCCAGCACATCAGAGCTGCAGAGTCAGTCCTTCAATCAGGATTACATTGAAGGGAGAAGGATCTGAGGCTTACTGCGATGGAAAGAGGAAGCAGTGAAATGTTAATCTATAAGGAGCTACGTAGAGGTTAAAGCTTAAATGCCTCAGTAGAGTATGCGAACATGTCACTCAGTACAAATGTTTGATGGCTTTATTAACGTTTAATTCACATGAATGGAGTGGAAGATATCTCACACTTAATCAGCTTCTTGATGCAAAACAAATGTATGTTGAGACCATTTAAAAAAACAGCGTGCTCATCCTCCAAACAGTGATGGAGGCTCTCCACGCAACACAATGTATTCCAGGAGGATCGTGTTTGCTCTGGAGAGCGGACGAAGTATTTAAAGCAGGTGCTGCCTTTGAATTCCACTTTACAGTTACTGAACTGGAGTTTTGTTGGATGTCAAAATGATTTTTTTGAAGATCGATTTAGACAAAATATAGCAGACAACAGTTTTCATCTGTCAGGCCATTTGGAGAGCAGTTTTCTTTACAAATAAATGAATGCGTTAGCAAACACACGTATATGACGTTTACAGTACATCTCCATCAGGAGAAACAAACTGCCTGCATGCATTTCAACACAAAGCGAAAACCGCCCTCCGAGTGCGCAGTCTACATCAATAGCAACGTTTCCACTGAAAGTACCTGAAACGTTTAGTCACAGGAACTTTTCAAGGAACTAAAAAGGTTCCCTCAGCTTGATGTTTCCTGCTTTTTCCACTGTGAATGTAATGTAATGTGAATCATTATGCTGATGTAATAAAAAGTGACAGCTGTTTTCACTCATGACTACAGGATGACACTGTCGGTCCACCTGACGTTTGCATTCTTCTGTGAATTGACGCTGATGTCTTGAAGCACAATGAACACAAACCATACGGCTGCAGATGTTTTAAAATGGTGGCTGGAAAATAAAATGCTGCAAGTGCTCGACCAATCCTACATGTTCAGCACTGCAAGCCTCACTGCCAAAGTCTCTGAACTTTTGGAAATGACTCCCCCCATGAGGAGAGACATTCTGGGGGTAGAATAACATCATGCAGACCCTGGTCACTGGGGAAGTTCCTGTGGTGGAAACGCGGCTGTTGGATGATAGTGTCTTCCCATATCAACAGTCCTCTACTGCAACCTGTCGCACACGTCATCTATACACACAGTTGCCACGGAAACAGGGCATTATGACACCTACCTAATCCACTTTGTTTCATCTCAGGGGATTGTCGTGAGCAGAGCGAAAAGAGTCGATAACTGCCCACTTTGGAAGATGATGTCTCCGATAGAACCTGGTGGATAAAACACACACGCACACAACACTTAGACAGCGGTAACAGGGCAGTTTGAGTCCACTTGATATTATGTACCAGGCTTATGTACGACTACTGCAGGCTGCCAGTTTGCAGAGTGAAATATGACCTTGTACGAGAGGAGCGAAGCTCTGGGTTTATAAAACAGACTGATTACATAAGTACCTCAAACAATACAGCAGCTCTGTGGAGGTTAAACAGACTAAAGAACTGATGTTTGAGAGTGTTTTCATCGAAGTCTTTGTACGGCAAGGTGGATTAATCTGCCTCACCTCCATGGATCCAGTCTTGTGATTGCGTATGAGTGGGGACCTCCTCTGAATGGTGATTGGCTCAGACAGTGGCACGGCACGGTCGGTCTCATCCCGGGAGAGGTCCTCCAGGCTGCCGGGGTCCGTCTGTTTCTGCCCGTTCTGAACAAGCAGAGGAGAAGAAGAGAAAACACATGTTCAGCTGTCTGCAGAGCAGAAACATGGTGGTGATTTTTGGATGCGATTCTACCTGTCGTGCTACCTCTGCAGAGGCGGGCCTGAAGCCGAAGCCGGTCGGTGCGTTCTCCTCCTCCTCGACACCTTTGACACCAGGGCTGAAGTGGAGCTCTACGTGGAAGCGCTCCTCTGAGCTGAGGTCCTGCAGGGGGAGCAACAGAGATGTTACAATGATACCATCTCCAAACTCTCACAAAAAATGGCAGCGTATGACGAAAATAAGTCAACTAAACTTTACCTTGTTGTTGTCCTCATACAGCATGATGACAATCTGAGTCATATAGTTGAGTTCAGAGACAGCACTGAGGTAATCCATGGCACGCTTCCACTGCTGGTCCTTCTCCTCCTGTCACAGACGCAGACAAAAACTCAGGTTCAACTTTCACCCTCATCTGAAAAACATTCCAAAAAAAGTCCTGTAGAACTGATTTTGGGTTGCTTACATCGAGCAAACCTCCATAGCGGAAGATGCTGAGCAGGGAGTGGACGTGACTCTCGCTGGTGAAATATAAACGTGTCCTGACGTGGCGCCCTGGAGACATCACTCCTCGAGAGTACCTGCCAACAAGACACCAGTGTTGTGTCACTACAGCCAGTCCAAACACCTCGCATTATGTCTTTCCTTCACATTTAAATGTACTCACAGAGGGTGCAGTTTGTTGACAGACTCGTCCTCATGGGTCCTCTGCAGGTCCAGCTGGATCTTTCTGACCAGCGGGAGGCAGTAGGCGTATGCTATGTCTAATTTCTCCACTTTATTTATGCCATATTCCTGCAGAAACACAGAAAAATGTGCTAAAAATATAACAACTTCTGAAGTGCTAATACATCTGACTACCTTTGTGTATCAATTCCTTTTGATCGTATATTAAAACAGTTAACTTGTCTAAAAGTAGCAACACCACCAAGAAAAGAGTTCATGTGTATCAACACTTATCAAACTTCCAGGCTGTAAATACATACTGCTATTAATTTTCAGCCTGATTTTTAAATGTTCCTGTGTTTCGACCCTCCGACCCTCCGACCCTCTCCTCCCTCCTCCTCTCTCACCTGTGGGATGACGATGTCGGCCAAAGCCCGAGAGAGTCTGAACAGCTCCAGAGTGTCCTCCAGGCCCAAAGTAGCATTGTGGATGACATCATACTTCACACAGTCGTAAATATCTGGTATTTTACTGATGTCGTAGCGGCCGTTCTTCATGCGGAAGTCACGCTCAAGTTTGGACCAGCGCTGCAGCATCAGCTCCAGTGTCTCACTGTGGTACAGCTGCAGGTCTGGTGAGGGGTGAGAAGATTACTTTAACAATTTCACTGCATTTATATCTCAAAGAAGCGTCATGATATTGATCCTACAAAAAACTGTGCTGTTGAGTTTCTCCAATGTCATGTTTTAATGCTTTGAGTGTCATGAAATTAATGAAATTAATCTAATGAGGAGAAACAAAAAACATAAATCTTAAAATCTGTCCACATCAAACCAAACACATCTGTGTGGCTGTATACAACTAATGGTAAGTTGATAGAGGATTTTGCTCACCAGCTGACTTGGGGTCCTCCATCCTTTTGCGGATTTGGGAAGTGAGGCTCTGAATGAGGGCGTAGACCCGGTCACATGTGGCCACTGGGTTCTGGACTATCTTCATTGAATTCACCAAAGAGTCACTACAGGTCGGGGCCAGCTGTCACACACGAGGGAAGCACTTTCATTAAAAACACCAATTACACAGAACAAATGGTACATTACAGAAGAACTCAAAAGCCAGAAGCTGCTAAACCTCACAAAAGACTTTGACTCAAATGTAGAAATATAATCAATCTGCAAACATTAGCTAAAGGAATCCCGTCCTTTCTGCTTCCATTAAGAGAGGTTAGTAATCCTCTGAATGATCAAAGGAGACTCGGTCACAGACAATTAGTCCCTGTGTCTACATATCAGCCTCCAAGTCCATCAAATACTGTGGGAAACATCTGTTCAAAAAACAGACTTTAATTCATAGATTACAATTCAAAGCTACAGTTTTGAGGGAGCAGCTGTAGTGACAAAATGTTAAACATGCATAAAAACATGTACGCTATGAGAATTTAACAATGAATTAAACTAAGTATATAAAACAAAAGCAAAGTGTTCAAATTAAATGTTGGATATCTAAAGAATCAGAATCAAAAACAGCCATGTTGTTTTATTTATTTATCCAAAAAAGAAGACAAAGACAAAAAAAAAGAAGAAGAGGAAGACATTCTCAGAGGCAGACAACATGTTTGCAAATTGCAATACATGTCCTGACACGGGTTAGAGAGGAAGGAAAATGTCGACCAAGTTAAGCTTTTTGTACTGTAACTCTGTAATGCTGCAGCCAGGGTCCTGACAAATAAAGGTGCTTTCTGTGTACAAACCACTGAACAGTCTACTGACTTACAACAGTGTTTCTGAATGTTGTATCCTCCTGCCCTCCTCAGGCACTCACAGGACAGACAAATATTCAGCTCAGAGTGTTAAATGCAGTTCGCTAATCACCCTGTCGAAGTCTTCGTCGGTGAAGTCTCTGTCCTTCTGCAGAATCTCATGCAGTCGGGCCTTAACTCGGTGCTGGCAGCTGCTCAGGGAGTCGCTGTCGTTGTCCAGCAGCCCGTTCATGTTGGCACTCTTCACCATCTGCACCAGGATGGGTGTCAGCTCCCCCTCCAGAGCCAGCAAACCCTGCTCACACAAACACACACACAGAGTGAAATGGTCATCGGTGATTTGTTTTGGCAACATCTTTAATGCAAAGTGAGGATTTGATCATTTGTCAACAGTGTGACCAATGAAAATATCATGACAGACATGTGACTGATCTTGTTGACACTGATGGTCATTTCTACACTGTATAAATACACTGTAACAAACACATTTTACCAAATAATGTGGAGGCACTTTGGTTTCACAGTTATTAATAGCCGACAGTACTGGACATCCCTCAGCATTCCTTCTTCATCTAAAGAAGCTGTTAATTTCTGAAAAGCACGAGTTTGAGGAGGCTGAATTTATTTTCAAAACACCTGCCTTTCTCAGAAACTCTCTCGACTTTGTGCGTCATTTAAGATTCTGCAGGTGGCGCTCTTTTCTTTCTATTCAACTTAGATGATGGAATCTTGATTCCAGTTTGATTTAACCTCACACTATTCTCCATTCATCCCACACTCACACAGCTGTTGAAGATTTACACCCAGTAACTGAAACAACTGTCTTGTGACGCTTATTACAGGAAAATGTTCAAAGCTTTCATCTGGCCATAACTCTAGTTCCTCATGTTTATATCAGCGGCGACGGATCAACATCTTGTATGGAGCTTTTGTAACACTAGATTAAAACAAACCTTGGCGAAGGCGGCAGCCGTCATCTGCACCCTGCCTTCATCAGAAGCATATATCTTCAGGTCATGTCTGTAGGTGCTGTGTAGCCGCAGTAACCCGCAGCCTGGAAAGCCGGCATAGTCCCCTATAAAAACACAGCGCCAACAGCAGCATTAGCAATTACACCGACACAGAGCCTGCTGGTTTAAAATGTCAGAGTTAACTTGCTGCAAAATATATTTGGCCTTATTTTGCTTAACACAGCATAGTCGGTGATAAGATGTCACCATCTTGGTATTAAGTGACCTCAGCACTCCAGCTGCCACTCTTATTTCTTTTCTACCAAATTAGCTTTGGTTCTTAAACTGGTTGGAGATTCTTAGGATCTTGGGGAACAAGTCTGCAACAAACTACTTCTTTTTGATTAGAGGTTGGAAAACATTTTTTGGGTTACAAACCTATTTATTCATGTTTCAAAATTTGGTGCACAAACAGAAAAGGGTCATCTGTTCCCAGTCTGCTACTAAACAAATATATCCTGTGGTTGTTTAAATTCATTCTATGAATTTAGACACACTTTCCCTGCACAGGTTTTCTTTGATTACTTGACTGTCTTAAGATATAAAAGATGTTTGAGGAGTTTTCCAGAGATGGTAAAACATCCATAAAACCTTTGCAGCAAAGGTTTGATTTCCATGACTGCAGGTTTGTATTCTACAATATGTGCACACCTCCTGTCCTGGACATGTTAAACCAGACATATGACAGTAAATAATGAGAACAGCAGAGAGAAGGAAGAGCGAGAGCGAGAGAAAGAGGCTGTATTACACAATTAAAATGGTATGTTTGACCCCCTTTAACGCCCCTCTTCCCGCCTCTTGTTCTGACCTTTCGTATAAGGATCAGTGGCTGCAGTGTGGTGGGACAATATGTAATTCAAAGTCTCTCAAACGCGAGGCCACAGTCTCTTACTGCAGCAACAACAGCACTGTCGATGGTTTACACATGTATCTGTTTCTGTGCTTAAGATCATTCTGAATATATTAGTTATCAAAACATCTGTCTTAACTTTGTAAGACCTCCTTAAACAACATTAATTCACACATATATGAACTTAATTTTTGATCAGCAGGTGAGTAATTATTTGTGTCCACAAGTAATGAAACACAACATGATGTGTTTTCAGTAGGAAACCCTGCTCCGAGTCTCACCTTGTCCTCCGGGGTACATACAGCGGAAGGCCCTTCCCAGCTCCTCAGCCTGCACTCTGCCAGCAGGAGTCAGCTCTCCTCCCCACTTCAGCACCAGCAGCAGAGACGGACCTTCCTTACGCGTGTCTGTAAACAGAATCCAGAGATACACAGTTAACAATCACTACAGTATTCTGTCCAGCTTGAGCTTTGCAACATATTACTCAGAGAAAGAGATCAAAAACCTTCTTACCTTCTTCCTCACTTGAGGTTTTTGGCTGCCCATGGGGCAGGTAGGTTAGTTGCACTTTTCTGTTGATCCCAGAGAAGTGGCCATACCTTTATTGGCAAGAAATCAAAACAGATCAGGAGTCATTAAAAGCCAACGCTATTTATGGATAAACACGCCTTCTTCCTCCTCTGATAACAAACTGAGGGTTTGGCATTACTTGTAATGTCGACGAACAATGTGGTGGTGACTAGTATAGAAGCAGGATCAGGATATTCCACTCCTGTAAGTAATAAAATCTGTCATACTGAGAGCTGTGAAGATACTTATTTTGTCTGTTGTGTTTTAAAGAACATAAAAAAGAAGTTGCCTTAATTTCTCTGTATCCAGGCTGTTTACAGAACAAACACTGCAGCCGCAGCACATCTAATGCTGTTGGTTGTTGTGTTTGGCAGGCGGTGACCTTTTCAAAACTCATTTGTCATTAACGCAGGAGGAAGCCAAGGAACTGCCCAAACCGCTTTTAGGATATTCAACATGAAGTTGAGATTCAGGAAGTTAAGCTTTGCATAAAACTCACCAACAACAAAACACCTAAATCCTTTTATTTTACAGTAGACATACGCTGGAGTTCAGGCAAAGTTTCAGGGTTTGCAATACGACCTGTGTGGATTAAAGATCTGCAATTCCAGTCTATCATGTTTTAACACAATTTGCTGAGGTGACCTAGAAAATAATTAAATGAATATGGGATCAGGGACGAGTTGTTAAGAGGGTGACCCAGTTCACTCCTAACTCACATTTCCAGAACAGTCTTCAGCTGCTCCAGTTTGGACTTCTTCTCTTCTATCTCGCAGTCATTGTGCTGTCCCAGTTCTGCTAACAACTGCCGTGTGATGTCCAGCACCTCCTGTTGAGGTTCAGAGTAACAAGCTGTCAGGATTCTTACAGCAGTTCACACTGTTAGTTAAGTATTACAAAGGAAAACCTACAGAACCGTGTCTTTGTCTGACTTATTGTTACCTGCAGTTGTTTCGGCTTCTTCAGCTTCAATTTCCCCGTTTTGTATCCTCCATATTTTTCAAACAGATCAAAGAACCTGCATGAATCAAATGTTGGAAATTTCTGATTCATCAAGAGTCTTTCATCGTTAGTTGCAGCACAAATAAGCGCAGTAACAGAGACAACCTACATTGGGTTGCGAACTTCCATCTTCATCTTCTGTTTGGGCGTTCGGTCTCCATGTCGGATGACAGCAATGACACAGCGGAGCTCCATCCTGAAGAGTGTCAGGACATGTTAACAACAGTTACATCTTATAAATGGACTCCTCTTCCGTTAATCAACACTCTATTTCTCAGTTAATCTAATATAACCGACAGCTGTGAGGTTTTCAGTATCAACCCCAGTGAATTAACAAAGAAAGAGCACAATCTTACTCTTAATGTAATTAGAAAAAGACAAATACGATGAGCACAATTTGCTCAGTTGCTAGTTTAATACTGAATACATAATTGTTGACACTACAGAGCGACTGAACACATGTTAACAATATCTATGTCTACATTAAGTAGCTTTAAGTATACTTAATAACACTGCTTATCCTCATTTAAGCAGTTTACATGATATGAACTTGTCTCAGGTTCTAGACTGTGAATGTTCAGGTACAGCTCAGGAAATCATTTAGGGCAACTATAATAATATGCATGATGACAGATAGGGAACCAACCAACTTCATTAGAAGCATACCGCCTGTATCACAAACAACATACTGTTATGACTCACATGGTCCCTGATGTAGTGGGAACAATGGGGATGTCCTCCGCCTCCGTCGGGATGGACCAGGGAATCTGAAACTGAGGAGCCAGCTCACGCATCACGATGTTCCTGAAGAGCCACGAAGAGACACAAATTCAAATCAACAGATCTGAACCAGAAATCAACTAAAGCAGAAGGAAATGCTCGAATTGACAGGTATGATAAAAAAAATAAACGTGGTACCCGAGGATCTTTGCACAGTCGTCATAGTACTTCATCGAGTTCTTCACGAAACTGAAACCGTTGACATCACAGACATAAGAGTGTCCATTGGCACGGAGAAGATCGAAGCCACACACAGTTTGCTGCAATAAAAGGAGAGCAGGACACGTTTCTTTTTACTCATGATGAGATGCGACAGTATCAGAAATTTATCGAGACAATGCCACTGCTTACCTTGAATGCTAGGCAAACCTTTCGGGCCACCAGTTTCTCCATGGCTGAGAGCATGACGGGGTAGCGGACCTCCTTCCCCTCACTGTCTCGCTCCACCTTCCCGTCCAGAGCAGGAGACTTCCGAGCCTCAGCGTGAGCATAGTCTGGCCCCACTGTGTACACCTGAGGTCACATCACACACCCACCATAAAGGGACTTAAGGGATTTATATAGCACTTCTGTAGTCAAGTCAGTAAGGTCACTAACCGTCCATTAACTGATGAAATGCTTTTTGGGAGTCGAGCTGACTTCTCTCTTCATGTTTTTATAACCACAGGCTTTTCCCTTTATAATTTTTTTGCAAAGAACCAGATATCTTTTTAACACAGTGGTTCATCTGATCTGATAAATGAACATTTTACTTCAAGAATCAAGGACGCCCTAAGTGATTCCTTCCTTCTCAGAAATCTATTTATCTGTTAAGAAGGAATAAATTTCAATAAGGAGTAAATTTCAAGCGCCTCACATTCCATCACACACTTATTTCCTTTCACCTATTTCAATAATCAATCCTCTACCTTAACATCAGTTCCATCTGTTGGCATGAACTCCTCATAGATGTAGGAGCCGGTCTTCCTCACGTTGCTCTCTGGTGAGTACACACTGCTCCGGCTCCCGATCTACACAAACCACACAGCGAGAGAAATGTTGTGATTCTGAAAACTCTGCTGTTGAACTCTGTAAAGTCTCTCCAACATCCATCACGATGTGACTTAAAGGCTGCAGCTCCATGTTTGAAAGCAGTGTGCCTAATTTATGGTGATGCTCTTTCTCTTGCAGAGCAATAGCCTCATGTACAATGACTAGAGAGGCAATTAAGCTGTGCAGGTTAAAGCCTCGTGTGTTCCAGTCTGTCCAGTTGATTAACAGTTGCCATTATTACTGAGCGAGATAAAAGGACGGCGTACACTGAAAATGTCAAGAGCAGCCACGGAACTGCAACACATTTCCAAATATAACATAAGCAACATTACTTTGGGCACATAAGTGCACACTGAGAGGGGAAAAAAAAGCTTTGATCTGAATTTGCCTTCACAATCAAGCTCAAACGAGTCAAAACCATAAATTAGAGTGAAAAGATGCAGTGATGAGTCACTGTCTGTGCAGGAGCAGCGAGTAATGACCAGTCTGTTGTATCTGCAGCATCTACAACCAAGTATCAGCATAATGGTTGTGAGCATGGTCATTAAGGCGACTGTAAACAGCTGTTGTCAAGACAATTTCAGGATGTTCGGAATTTGACTTTAATAAATTGCCGTTTAGACTGAACACTGTTGGATTTAAAGTCAAAGGACCTTTCTGAAGAGTCTCTGGCTGCCACCACCAGCCGAGGTGGGGTAGTAGATGTAGACGTTGTGGTCCTCAGCGCAGACAGGCTTCTCCACAAAAGGCTTCTGGAATATCTCTCCGTTCACCTCCACATGGTCCTCTCCTTCCACCAGGTTACACTCTAAAACAAAAAACACACACAGCGAATGAGCCAGTGTGCCAAGACGCCCCCTCTCATTACCTCTTTTAATATACACAGATGACACTTCCCCCCCTGAATGTTTACTCTGGAGCCCTGTGAAGCAGCTCTGCACTCTGGACCATGTGACAGACAGTCGTTAGTGTCAAGGAAGGCAGAGACGTGAACCATCTGATCACTCATCAGTTCAGGGACCCTCTCCACGTCACTGTGTAAAAACAGGCTAAGAATGACAGATACATCATATCACAGTGCTTAAGTATGGTACACTTGCAACTGCTTCACATTTGATACTATATTTATCCACAAGTTGAAATAAAACCAACACAGTCTTGAAATTAATGATCTCATGACCCTGCAGGGACACAAGCTCCAGGGCTGTTTTTCTCAGAGTTTTATAGGAGGAAAAAAAAAACCTCAAGAATTAAATTAAAAGTGGAATGCAGTCAGCTTTCTATTGAGTTATCTCATGTGATGTTAAAAGGGAAATAGCCCATATTTCTCAGTTTTCTCGGGTCATGTAGCACCAATTTCAATAATATTCGCGTCTTCCTACAGCATAGAGAGTCCAGTTTTATCTCCATTTCTAGTAGCAAGTCTATTCATATCTGTATATACATATATAGTTCTCACATTTCGTTCTTCTGCTTGCAGCTTTAAATTATTTTTGTTATTGTCTTCTCTATTTGTATTTTATTCAATCTCTCTACAGTGTGATATTTCTATTCTAGGAGTAGAAGGAGCTATTGTAACAAATCAATTTCACCTTGGGGATCACTAAAGTATTTCTGATTCTGATTCTACAAGGAACTTTTAATTTTTTGCAGATTCTAGCGACCCCTGTGTGGAGAACCGATAGGATTACACCTCGTGTCAAAGATCTCGATCCAGCTAGCTTGTTTATTTGTTCTGGAGGAAAGTGAAACAAAGATGCAACTTCTTTTCAATGTTATTTTTCTTTTTTTAAACACAGCTGTTTGCAGGATGAGGTAATTTATCTATTAACTGTAATATCATCATGATGGAATTGAAAGGCCATCTTTGTTTTAGTACGTTCAGGGTTCTTACTTTCTTTCAAGGTGCATTTTCAAGTTTTTCCAGCAACTTATCTATATACAAGTAAATAGTCGGTAAGTAGTAGTAAATAGTAAGTAGGCTTAGTTAATATTAAATGATTTATTATGTTTAACTATCAGTTAATAAGTCTTTGTGGTACGTTTAAGTAAAAATGATACACGACTCAATAACTCCACTGAGTATCACTACTGAGTCGGCGGACTGACCGTCTGGATTATCTGGATCACGGTTCAGCACAGCATAGCGTGGCAGATCTATGCCCTCCTCCTGCAGGATGCGATACACCTCTCTCCTGTTTGAAAAGAAATTAAAAAATTAACCAATGAATACAGAAATTAACCGTGGTTGCTTTATTATCAAGCCTCACTTTGCTTTGCATGCATTATTTCAGCCAGTACTGTAATTACAGAGCTTGGGTGTGTTGCCGTACCTGTCCTGTATGTAGTACTGCATGTTCAGGTCGTTGATGAGCAGAGGGTTTCTCAGTTTGGCATAACTCACTGCCTTGTCCAGCGGGAATCCTGCAGGTTCACACAGAAGGAAAACAAGTTCAGAGTTATGGTTGCTGTTGCTGTGTAAAAAGATAGAAACAATGGTTGGACAGTTGATGATGTGATCACATAGGAAACAGAAAATTAGCATGTCATTGTAGATCTAATTAATGTTGTATTATGCAGCTTTTAAATCAAGACCTCTGCAGAAAAGATATTACAAATAATTCACATGTAATACATTAAAAACCTGTCTGTGTTCATGTGTGCTTGCTCGTGTGTGTGTGTGTGTGTGTGTGTGCATGTTGTACCCTTGGAGTGGAAGGAGATGAGGCAGTCACACAGGGGCCATTTGTCCACGGCCTCGTTGAGGATGGCATCCTCTGGGAAGATGACCACAGTGATGTACTCAAACCTGCACAGCCTCTCCAGAATCTGGGTCATTGGCTTGGATTTGGACTTCTTCATCATGCAGCAGATCCCCACCACGATCTGTCGCTCTGGGGGCTGAACGAGGGAGAGGAAGAGCAACCTGTCAATGACCTGTCTGAGTAAACAGGAAGACCCTGGCAACTTCGTCCCATATTCTACCCACAAGCCTCATATTGAAAGGTTACTGCAGGGCACGTAGACGCATTCAGCCTAACCTGGTTTCTCTGAGGAACCCCGATACCGTCTGTGTAAATATACCAAATGATTAAATACCAAAGTGATGACACCCAGCTGTAATCAAATAATTTAGTCCCCGTCAAAACCGCTAAAGATATTAAAGCATGCTGCTTCTGAGAAAATATCCGTGAGTTGCTTTGATACACTTTCATCCAGAAAGTGATGATGCGGCTGCCAAGGGTGAATAATGTTTAATAAAAGCCCTCTACTGTGACTCATCTGCGATGTTACCATTTACAGATAACCCGATGATATCATTTTCTACCAAAGTCATCCCAGCTAGCAGCGGCAGCTTAGTGGAGGAATATATTAAAGAAACAAATCTCGCACCGAGTCTGTGTCTTCGTCGTCCTCATATAGCTCCATGTCTGTCCTCATGCTGTCTTCCAGGACCTCGCTCTCATCGTCCTCGCAGCCCACGAAGAATCTGGGAGCGCCACGCCGGCTCTCGCCCGGGCTGTTGGGCTCTGACATCACAGTCCCCCGCGGCAGCCCTCAGCGTCCCACCGCGCCATCTTACACCAACACACCGCCAAAGCGGGCAGCCGATGGGAGGGCGCAAGGCCTGGGGAGAGGGACGGGTCCACTCTGCCTCGGTTGGACAGCAGAGCTGGTGGATGAAGGTGTGCGTGGCAGAGGAGCAGAATGAGTCTGAATGAGCGGAGCTCAAAAGGTAAAAGTTTCTGTGGGAAATGATGGTGCTCGTCAGTCCTCAGTCAATCCAGGTTGTTACTCAAGTTTCTCATTCTACTTTCAGCAAATTCTTCTCTCGTGTCTTCTCAAGAGTCTTTAGCAACGTGGAGGCTACAGCTCCAATTATCTCGTGACAGTCCTTTCCTCCATTTGTATTCAGTACCGACAGTCCTACAAGAGAAACAAAAACATTACACATTATTTCTGCAACTTTGCTTCATGGTGTTGAGTAATTTGATAAAGCTGTACAAGCATTTTTATGTTGCATTCACATGGATTCAGACATACAAACAACACTTTCTGCACAGTACAGGAAAAAGTAAATCATGTCGGAATGGCAGGACGGCAAAATGAAACCCATTTCTCCTGTTGTGTGAGAGTGTTACAGAACATCTGGTTGTAAATTTCAGCGCAGAGGACGGCACAAAGCGAAAACGTTGCCCTTGCTGCCCTGTCTTGTGCTGTTATTGTTGTTGGTATTCTCTGGTGGCTCACCTAATTTTACCATCCAAATGCCTTCTCTATCTGAACGGATCAGGTAGAATGTCCTCTGTGAAATATGATGTTTTGCAAATACATTTAATTATCTTTCACTGCTCCTATTTTTACAGGTTAGTCAGAGTCAGGCTGCAACGTGCAGACGCATGGTGAACTATTGTCAATGCTTTTGTTTTGAATTCTCAACTAGGCACATGATGTCACAGTGGGTGGAGGTGACCATGGTTACAACCACTGAGTTGATGAAGAACTAGTGAGTGGCAACACTGTTTATATTCATCAAGTGCTGCAATCTTAGCGTTCAGCTTAAATGCTGCAATAACACTAAAAAACAGGTCTTAAATGTAAAAGAGTTAATTTGCCTCACATGACATTGCATGTTATGTGACTACTGTACAAGCACACATAGTGATGTCTGTCTGTCTGTGTATATATAAGTAAATACATGAATCCTTCTGCACCAAACACTTAATCAAAAAGGGACTGAGAAATGAATCCAGTCAGAATTAAAATCAATGAGGAGAATCACTAAATGAATCTAAATGATAAATACGTCTCATTGCTCATCTTTCTTCCCGGACGTCCGCTGGTTTATTTCCAACAGTCTCATTATCTCAAACTGGGAGGGTAATTTTGGTCTTTAAAAGTACATTTTAAAATAGTACACCATGTCTGGTACTGCAAATCTCAGGCAATATACCATCAGTTTAAGCAGAAATGGCTGCGTGTTTGAGCAATAATTACCCCCAACACTTACTTTCCTGTTACATATTTAACCTGACGCTGCAGTCTGGTACTGTAAAAACAGTCGGGTCGAGCCTCTCATCTGCATTTCCATCATCACCACTAAACATTAGCCAGTCATGGAGACAGGACAGGCTGGAGACAAACCACAACTGCTCATTACCCTCTGGCGCGCTATAAGACACCCATCTGAACAACAAACCGCTTCACCCTGAGGCTCAGTCACTCAAGGGTCAACACGGACTATCTGCAGTGGAAAATTATGTTATTAGCATAAGCAGCCATGAAGGGGTCCAAATGAGATGAACACAGCGCTGTCCAAAGCCTTGGGGATCTCAAGCTGAGGGAACACAAATAAGACTGAAAAAAGGCCAAGTTCTCTCTACAGAATAAGTTTGTTCAGCTGAAGGTCCCCCGACCTTAAAGACGAAGTACTCAGCGTATCTTCCAGGATTAGAAAAATAAAATTAAAAATCACTATTTTCAGGTTTTCTTTGTCTATTCAACGTAGACTCTTTTTGGACCAAAAACATGCTGAATGTATTTGTTAACTTGGAAACTTTGGGAAATTGTGACATATAGTTAACTATTTTTAAGCTTTTTTTCTTAGACAATAAAGAAAACAATGCACAGAAAATCATAAATATTGAATAAAAATTACTTTACGGAACATTTTGTTTGACTGCAGGAATGGTTAATCCTCCTGCTGCCTCCAGCTAAATGTTCTTCAGAAAGTCTAATTCAAAGGGGGAAATAAGACTTGATAAATGTTTGTGAGGACGTTATTTTTAAATTTAAACACATTTACACCTGTGCACACAGATTTAAGGCAATGGTAGTTAGAAAACACGGGTTCATTCCAGTCAACTCTGTAACTGTTTAGTGTAACAACATTAGAAATGTTTAACTGCTGCACATACAGAAACTCATTCTTGGCCCCGAGTTGATTTTAAATAAACTCCGTCCATGCCTAAATGGATTAGTGTTTCAGAGCTTGAGCACAACAGTTAATCTCCTCTATCACACCTGCTTACTCAGGCTACAAGCACAGCCACAGCTCCCACTGAGGACACGGAGGTCACGTCCTCTTTATGTTTTATGGGGGTTTAGGTGATCTGGGTTTCAGTTTACGTGCTACAAGTGGCTGTATTCCCACTGCATCAACTTTTAAGGCACATACATTAAAACATTGGCGTTTTAACCTTGATCAAAATACATTTTCACACAATCCAATTGGTTTTAATGAAATAAAGATACTGGGGAACCTAAAGAGCAGGAAGTCATTGTTCAACTGATCTGACAACATGAAAGTTAATTAGGTGTCCATTATCAATTAAGCTGCAGGTGATTTCCTAGAGTCATTGGTTTGTCAATAAAATAACCAGATGATAGAAAAGAATGTCCACCAGTGTTTACCAGGCCTCAGAGTGCAAATGCCTTATTTTGAAAAAAACAATGGTAGAAAAACCCCCAAATTAATTTACAATATATTAAAACAGAAAAAGCAGAAAATCTTTAAACATGAGAAGCTGGAAACCGACAGTCTGGATTTTTTTGCACTTACAAAATGCCTAATAAACAACTATCAAAACACCTTCTGGTTCCTTAAGTATCAAAAGATTAATCAATTAAACGACTTATCGTTGTAGCTTCAAAGCCAAAGACAGAGAGATGCAACTGGGCAGTAAAAGCATTCTGCTTTTACTAAAAGCTGATATGCCAATAAAGAAAATCACCTGACAATCAACTCTAATTAAGTGGAAGTTTACTGAAGTTCAGCGATGAGACAGAACCAAGGCTCCCGGCTCGCCTCCTTCCAAAGACCTCTCGCTTAATTTCACATTATGTAATCAGAGCCGCTCTATTACACCACTTTTCATTAAACGTGCCCTTTTCCTCAGTTTCTGCTTTTCTTGTCTATCAAACTCCCACCTCTACCCAACCTTGAACCAGATGACTCAGGACTCCTTGCTGGGACAAGCTCAGACACCTCCTGCAGAGCGCCGTGCCAGGATCTGCTCCAGCCAGGGCAGCGGGGTCTGAATCTGCGCCAAAACCCATTTCAATAAATCTATTTTTCATCTCCCTCACGGGGATCACAGCCATGTTTACCTCTTGTTTATTAAGGATACGCAGTTTAAATATATTTTGACACCTAACCAGACTTGCAGAGTAAAGTGGGTGTGTAGGCGATGATTTACTGCCACTTGCCTTTAGTGATGTGCATGAAGATTGCTTTTATATTCTTTGCACTGTATATTTGAAATAAACTGAAGTGAGAAATCTGATCAAAACCACGATTGATTTCAGCTGTATGACTCTTTTTAAACATGTTTAAACTGCATTATTAGTATTTTTTTTGTATCTTGCACTGTATGTTTTTGTTTAATTGATATGCTTACTATGTAATCAGGTGTCTTCTAAAAAATTAGGTCTCTTGATATACAGTATTAATTAAAAGTAGTACATAATTTTCTGCATACAGAATAAAGTTATGCATCGATCTGACTTGTTAGATCCTGTTTCGTGGAGTAAAGATTTGCAACAGGAAACTTGGACTAATGACCTCAGTTGTTCTTAAATCCTGGCTTTGACCTGGTTACCAGACCAGCAATGAAGCACAGAAAGCACGAACATTTTCTTCCATATCTTCTGATCAAAAAGCAAAATAAAATCCAGTGTCTGCAGATGCTACAACATGCAACATGCACCTGATGTTCCAGGTGGAAGGAGGCCTGACAGATTTAGCTGTACGACTTTAGAGACACATGGCGGGATGTTTAACTGAGCTAAACTTAAATTATACAGTAACGAATTATACAGTAAGCTAGCTAAACCACATATTGACGGTTGATGCTGCCGTTACATCGGCAACAAGTTCATTAACCTTGAGTACAATCTGCAAAATGGATGTTTGAACACGAAGACGTAGATATTATGAGTCCAGATTAATACAAACATACACTTGAACGCAATCGTGTCTACATATCACAGTTAGTTGACTTCAACAACGACGTTTTTTGTCGAATAAATCGCCGTTAGCTCTCGTTAATATTAGCAGAGCAAAAACCCATTTAGCTAACGTTGGCTAATGTTAGCATCCGGCTAGTACCCCGGCTGTTCGGCAATGTAAACAAGTCTTCCAGTGCCATTTTGTCCGCATTTGAAGCGAGTGCCGAATGTCTGTTCCGTTATTACTATTAGCGCTTAAGACAAGAAGCGTGTCCAGTTTGAATTTTCCGATATCAGCGAGCAACTAAATAATGAACTCACAGTGTGGCTGGGAGGTTTACATCGCTGCCATCCGCTCGCTTCCTTCACTCTTGACAGTTTGCATGTGAAACCAATCTTGTTATTTTCAGTTTGACGCACGGGTGACCAAAGTCCCGAAACAACCAATGGGAGAGGAGAACGACGTAGAGAAGGCGTGACAGAAAAAACACATCAACCAATTAGCAACGAGCAAACCGAAAACATGAACCCGACGAGGAGAGGAGCGTCAGCGGCCTCTAGTGGCGGAACCGAGAAACGCTGTTTTCACAGAAAATGCGTCAAAACAACGTCACACACACACACACACACACACACACACACCACACACACACACACACACACACACACACACACACACAATCTGCTTCATCATGAGTATTTATGTGCTTTTGATAATTAAAGGACATTTCCCACATTTTGAATGCTAGACTTTTATTTGTAAATTCTCTTTTTTTGTATTAATATTCCTACTTTAACTGAGGCTGAAGAATCTGAATGAGCTTGTTCATCCACCTGCAGTGTTTTAAAAATGTAACTTAAAATCATATTTGAGTAAAAGTAAAGAAATCGTGTTAAAATATCACTTTGGTAAAAGTGAAAGTCACCCAAACAAAAAAGCACTTCTGCAAAAGTGTTAAACTATCTGGTATCAAATATACTTAAATATGTGTTTACATCAAAGTAAATTATGCATATATTTACATGTATACTGTATTCTACGGGCCCATTTTGCAATCACATATTAAGCATTTATCCGATTTAAAAATGTGCCACTTTGGCTCTGATGCAACATGTAAAGTAACTCGTAATTAGAGCTATCAAATAAATAGTAGTTGAGTAAATGGTGCAGTGCTTTCCTCCAAAATGTAGTGGAGTGGAAGTGTAAAGTCAGATAAAGTACAACCACTTAAAAAAGCACATGGCTTCAGTAAATGTAGTTGGTCATATGTGTGTCATGCAGCTACAATGTTGTGTGAGGCACCAGAAACACTATTTGCAGCTACACTTTGTCAGAAAACAAAGATCAATAATAAAAATCTGGTCACAAAAAATAAAGTTTGTACATAATGGTCAACAGACTTTCACATGCAGCTGTGGGATTGAGTCAGCAACCTTCTGAAATCTCCTGCTATAAAGTCCGCTAACCACTTCTATTGCTGGAACACTTCATTGATTGATTATGAGTGTTGCAAACATCCAACAACAGGAAGTTCAGTGGTGGGCTCTCCTACTCAAACTCAGCTGTTTTTAAAAGGCGACCCTGCCCTCCATCAGTGCACTCAGCAGAGCAAACCGCCTGCTGCTGCTGCTGCTGCTGCTGATGTAAGAGCCAACACTGACGTCAGCGTGTCTCTGAGCGTCCCTGTGCCACCCTGACCGTTACATACCTGTGTGCAGGCCAGGTGGGGCTGCTGCTGTTAACTTAGTGGGGTCGTTGTGGGCCACTCTACTCCACCGCTGATGAAAAGAGCATTTTATAAACAGCAGGCTGACCAGCGTGCAAACAAGCCTCCTCTATATTCAGAGTGAACACGGAGAAAACAGCCAACTATTTTCAGCACAGTAATGAAAATACCTCGTCCCTTTCGGCATCAACATGGTGTTTGTGTGCACTTGAAACCACGTATAGATTGTTTGAGTCAGATTCATCTGAAGTATCCCCGTCTCCTCCGTCACCACCTACAGCTCCTGTCACAAAGAGCCTCTGTGAGGAGGCCCTGTGCTGCCCTCTGCCCTCATATGGCTTCCATTTGCTCAAGTCAGGGGTGTTTCACTCTCTGTAACGTACAGCGGCAGGTCAGACTGGGACAAGGAGGCTCATTATGGACCCGGTTCCAGGATCTGCTTCGCTCTCTGGGAGCTGCTGGGTCTCCAGTGTTTGTGAACTTCTGTCAGCCACTTATCCAGCTTCTGGCTCGCTGTTCAAACAACCAAGTAGTTCCTTAAACAGCCCCACTGATAAATGTGGACAGCAGCCACGTAGATGAGACCACCCTCAACTCAGCTGTTAAAGGTCCAGTACGTAGGATTTAATGGCATTAAGCAGCGAGCGTGCACACTGGAACCAACTGAACACCCCTCGTCTCATCCTCCTCCACCGTGGCCACTAAAAATGCTTTTTAGATCCAGTGTTTGTCTGGTCTGGGCTGCTGCAGAAACATGGCAGAATCCTTGGACAGAGGTGGGAAGTAATAGAGTACAAATACTTCTTCTCTGTACTCAAGTAGATGTTTCAGGTATCTGTACTTTCCTTGAGTATCTCTGTGACTTCTCCTCTCTACATATGAACACAAATATCTGAACTTTCTCCTCCTCACATTCTCAAAACAGGCTCGTTACTTTAGTTTGATGCATCTGAGGAGAATTACAGGTTAATTTCTTCCTCTTGCACGTGGGCAGTGCAGCTTATTTTGATCGTTCATTGAACCATTTTGAAGCCTTGAGGTCGGCCTTATGACTGTTGCCATCTTGTTTCCTGTGACTATATTTGGACAGTAGGGTGGAGCTGGGAAGCGTTGCTATGACTTGTCAATCACAAGACAGCCATGCCCTAAACCATACCCTGTTATATCGTCTATTCTAATCTAATTTGGACCATAGTTTACCAAATGAACATCATGCTGTGTTCAAGGAGACTTCAAACTAGGAGTTAGGAAACTCCTTACTGAAATTATAAATCAAATGATATCTCAGGTCATTTTCTCATAAGTACAACCAGACTTCTTTCTGAAACCAGTGGAGTCGTCCATCCTGCTGCACATCCTACAAACACTGTCGAAATCCACAGCTGAAAATAGTCCTCACCAAATGTTTCATTCATTCCTGTTTGAACAATGTTCGCTAAAAACAACAGTGGCTGGATGTTTTTGGAGCCTTTATGAGTTTCAGTTGGTTCACGTCCCGTCAGATGATGACAGAGAATAATTCTTTTGTTGTTTGACAAGCAAAAATGGGAGTAGTGATTTCCTTTTGACAGCAGGAAAATATATTTTTCACAAACACAGCAGACAAAGAAATCGCAAAATGCATCTGGATCACATTTCAAAGCCGTCCTGTTGTCTGAAATACTCACATTGTGCGATCAGACATAAAAAAAAACAAATGAGAGCAGTTGGAAACAATCAGACACATTCAAATACGACTCAGACGGTTCCTTTATCTCATATCTCACATTCATCTCAGATTCACACGCCGTCATGTGAAGAAGCCCGAAACACATTCACGTTGCATCTTTATTTCCACAGCCGCGGAAGAAATGTGTTGAAACCAAACACAAAAGTGCTTCTTTCAGTTAAATCTTCGCTTCTACAAACACAAAGCGCCCACAGAGGGTGTAAATTATAACAGCTACTCAAGAACGTGCATTTATCAAGGAGCTACATGGCTCGAAGTTATTTTAACACTCAATGTGAACACGTCCTGTTGAACCAGCACGTGTGTTCGGTGTCTGACAGCCATATAAAACATGTACAAGACTCCTTTCAGAGGCTGCAGGCACGTGTCACAACACCCGAGCAGCTATGTGAGTAACGCGGCGGTTAATGACTCCGGGTGTCGAGTGAACGCAGGCCGCCGGCGGTCTGGTCGACGGTGGACGTCGTCTTTTATCAGCTGTGTTTTCAAGCTCTGCTCAGCGAGAAGAAAGTCTGTTCTGTTCTCTGCCGAAAGGAAACACTGTTCCGTCAGAAACTAGGATTTATTCTGATTCTGACAGAAGAGTCGACATGCATGAACACACTTGTACTCGTGGTCAGGGAAACCGTAACTGTGCCTTTTACTTCACCTGAAAGACTTCAGGAGGCGTCAGTCAGAGACCACCGGGGTGAGAAAACAGCCTTCAAAACCATGTTAGAAAGAAAGGAACTACTGCTGTGTCATCAAGTTTAAAACACGGTAGTTTCCCTCCGTCCTCCTTCTGTTAAAGAAATAAACGAGCATTCACTCGAGGAGCAAGAAACTGAGTTAATGGGAAACTTACTTTACATAAAACAAGAAAAAATTTCAATCTGTTAAATATGAACAACTGAAACAACTTTACACCAGCTGAATTAAAGTTCCTCTCTTTTTCCTTTTAAATTTGCTTCAGACTTTTAACTACTGTAGACTTTAATAATTCAAGCCTGGATCAAACAGCTGTCAGAACAACCGTATGTTGTGATATATGTAGATTTCCAGTAGTTACTTCTAGGATATGATTAACCCAATCACCAGAATAAATGTTGTAAAAAGAAAAGTGAGTAACTGGACCAAAATAAGTGAGTAAAAGATCATGTTGAGGCTTAAAATACCTGGTTTTGTCGGACGAACACCGCTGGAAACGTTCTGAAGTCTCACTCAAAAAATCGGCTTCAGAAATGTTGATATTACAACTGTAACATATCTGTGGTTTGCAGAAATGTGTCATGCAAACATGATACAACAAGTCTTCAGCCGCGCCAGCAGCTCCGCGTGGCTGTAACGACTGCAGGCCGCTCGAACATGGATAAAAGTTGAGGTCTGAAGCAACGGCCCAACATTTCTGTCCCTACAAAGTTAATGTCGCTAAAAATGTGTGTTTTTCTGAGATACCAGAATTGCGGAAAAAACACGTTGTACTATTCAACTGGACCTGTATGAGTTTATTGATCACTGCCTGATGTTTGTGTTCCTGTGGACTCAGTTAAAGTCAATCTATGGTGGTATCTGTTTTTCCTCTTGACTCTGATCCTGTAAAAATCCAGGATGCCTACAACACAAACACCCTGCAGGTGGTTTGTTTTATTGGTCCTGTTTAGTTTCAGACGCAGACACGCTGTAGATAGTGTACGCAGGAATCAGCAGCTTGTATCGGATCTCCAGGTGAAGCTGCGGACTCGGTCCTGCTCTGCACACAGCGGCTATTCATGTCGGTACAAGGCAAGAAAAAAATAAACACACTTTGCTTTCAACAAATGTTCTCCTCAGAGGATTTCGAACGTAATCCTTTCAGCAGCGGAGAGCAGACTTCCCGACTGCAGGGAAGCTTCTGCTGTCGGAAAAGTTTTAGTCGAAGTCGGAAAATCCCAAAACACCAGACAGCGGACAACGAACAGTGAGTAGGACAGGTGAGCTCAGAACGTTCTAGTAAGTAAAGGAGTCATCTCTGTTTGACATAAACATCAGAATCGTTGTGCTGAAAGTGTTTCATTTCATTATCATCACAGAAATGAGGATCTATCAGGTCGGCCGAGTGGTCAGAATAAAATGTTGGCATTACACGTTCCAGCAAACGGCGGCTGTGTTAAACATTTCTACAACAGTCATGTCGGGAGGTGTCACAGCTAAACAAGACGTCGGGACAGAACCAACGACGTGATCTTTTCCTCACCCTAACTGAGTTGTTTTTGTGCCCAATCCTAACCAGACCACAAGCACAGCGTCGTCACGATATGAAGTTGAAACTGAACATTAAGAAACGTGACATCTGAACATATCTGTGGTTTGCAGAAACGTACAATGCCGACATTTATTCCGGTGTAACTGATCCCGTACTCTGACGTTTAACTGTGTTATTTGAATGATTATTAGTTGCTTTAACATTTTCATACAATCACCAGAAAACCACACTGGTGCCTGAAAAGAAACTCCCCCCTCAAGCAAAAGCAAACAACCGCCCTCAGTGTTCATCGCTGCAGCTCTCACACAGCGCTCCCGTTCAGAGAGCGGCCTTTGTTGTGAACGGAGTGAATAAAGTTAAATGTCTGCTGATCCCCGAGGACTCAACTGAAACTCTGTCATTGATCCATCACTGTGGGTCACTTCACTGCCACCTGACGAAGGCAGGAAACTACAGAACCAGACACACACACACACACACACACACACACACACACACACACACACACAGACACACACACACACACACACACCAGGAACTCTAAAGTTTACCGTTATTCTCGCGTCTTCGTAAAACAGTTTTCCTTTGTTGACAGTTTGCTGAGGTCGGGCCTGAGTGAGAATTAGTTCAGTTAGTCAGACATTCAGTCATCACACCCGACACCGCGTCCAGTACAAATAGCCCAGTTTGCAGGCACACCCCGACCCAAAATCCTCGGGACAAATATTCCAAAAGTGGAAAAATCCAAACATGGCAGAGGAAAAAAATGGGACAATTGCTGACACGATCTCGCCATGAAGGAACAGTGAGCGCAGCCCGCCCCACCCGCCCCCACCTCCTCCACCCTCTTTGAAGCCCGGTCCAGGTGGTCCAGTTACTGTACACCTTTCAGATTTAAATCCAGCGAGGCCGACACACAGAGAACAAGTCCACCCTGTACCTCAGAGTTAACATTCTCCCCATTCCTGCGTCCCGTCAGCCTCTCGGCAGCGTTCAGGCGTTTAAAGGATGTTTAACTAACTCTGACTCTGACCCTTAAACTGCGTTTGGTACTGACCCAAGCAGATTATCTGAGGCTCGGCCCGGTGTTATCTGCTGCCCACTGGCTACTTATCACTTTAATGCCGCTCAGTAGTGAAGCTGTCATCCTGACTTATCAGCTCCACTAGGTGGAAAGCCATGTCAACATTTCTAAGAGTGAAACCACCGGGTACTGATAGATTTTCCAGCCGTGTTTGGGGCGACAGAACCAGATATTTTCCTAAAACCTAACCAGCTAACCGGGTCGTTTTCCCTGGAAGTCCTGATGAATATTCCCTCACTAGTTGTTCGACTGTGTCCACTATGATGAGAGGCTTCAAACATTAAACTGTGTGAAAGAACCAAATGCATTTGTTAAGTGTCTCTTCTCTCTTCTCTCTCTGCTGACCCTCCACATTAAGGCTCTCTGTACTGAGGCATTGATTGGCCACAACGCTGAGGAACATCTAACCTTCTACAACCGAAAGGAGACAAAGACCCAAACTGTTAATCTTTCATCTCAGGAATAAAGATCCCTTCACCTCTTTAACGTGTACAGGAGAGTTCAACGAGGAATCACTGAGCGTTCAAATAATCTGACTGAAACCTTCTTTATTCGTATTTCACTAAAAATGTATCGTGCAAGAACTTAAATGCTCCATGTGCTGCAGTTGGAAACAGAGCGTTCCTCTCATTATGTGGCACTTAAACTCAACCTGGACTCCCATTATAAGCTAAGTGGGGTTCATTTGTAACCGTGGCAACAACATCTTTAGGCGTGTGAATGCTTTGATTACACATGTTGCTGTTTCCTGCCCAGCGAGCGCTCAGTGGTTCCCGACTGAAAGAGCAGCTTTGTCTCCAGATTTCGGAGGCTTTTTACTTTTTTTTCTATTCATGAGTGAAAGCAGGCGGGTGGAGAGAAGTTAAAGGGGCGAGGCGCGATACTCTGAAACAGTCAAGGAGCCAATGAAAAGAGTCCAAAGGTGAGAGCAGGACAGCAGAGCAGAGGATCATGTGACGTCTGTGGCGGCCTTGTGTCCAGGTTTTCACCATAAATCTGATGTTTTGTCACAAAAAATTAAACTCAAACAAAACTTGTGGAGCAGTTCTTTTGTCAAAATAAAACAGAATTGTATAACATGGTCACTTTTCACAGGCTACAAGGTGAAAGGTTAAGGACATTCTTGCAGTCTTAGATAGTCCCACTACTGAGTCACTTTACAGGAAGCAGAAAGGCTGTAGAACCATTTTTTGAAACCTTTAATGACGTTACGACCTTAAAAAACATGTGAATAATGTGCACTGATTCAGAAGTTATGTGGTCTTCAGGTTTCAATCTAATAAAAACAGGATTTTCTCTAAAACGACTGAGAATAAGAAAACTGTGTCAGTACTGTCAGTACATAAACTCACTTGACGTCAGCTGAGGAACATTCGAAGCAGCAGCGGTGTGCTTTTATTTTGAAAGCAGAGCAGCTTGACTCCGGTGTTTCCCTCTGAGGTCTGCAGGCTGACCTGGTCCCAGTCTCTCTCCTCTGCACACAGCCGAGCATCCTGAGCTCTCTGCTGCTGCTGCTGCTGCTGCTCACCGGGACTCTAACTCACAACCCGGAGCTCAGCTGACACACAAATACACCACCGAAGAAGAGTCTGACTTCCACAGGGGTGAAGAATTCTACAACCGGTGGGTAAAACACTTTCATACACTTTGTTGTATAGTTAAGTTTAGTTTGGGCCAAATGAAATGTGGAAGTAATGAAGAAGACTTTCACATGATAGATTTGTTAAATGTCTTTAACTCTTAAATATAGTTTTATTTTAGGGTTCTTCCAATTTATAAAAATCTTCACTGAAGCTTTATAATTTGCTTTGAGACACATTTTAGATTTCATGTGCATCATTTTCTGCAAATTTCCACAAACTTCATCCTCGTATAGTTGATATGTTTGGTATTCACTAGTTTGTGTGCACATCATGAGGAGCTGTCGGGGTTTAGAAGGTTATAAACTGTTTGTTTGTTTTTATTTACATTACTGATTTCAGCTTATTCACATATTTATGATTTAAATCTGCAGTTCAGACTAGTTTAAACTCCTCAGACTCCACCTGTGGATTCAAAGTCCATCCTCTCTCTTTGTGTTCATTGGTGAATTTTAGCTTTTGAAAGAGGAAAAATAACTTTAAAACATTAAAAATTAAGTGACTTTGTTTTTCTTTTGTTTATTTGAAACCAGGACTGTTTTTTTCCAAACGGACAAACAGAATGTCAGTATCAGTACAATTTCATATATATATAATCTAACAAAACACCCAAACAAAACAGAATACAAATGATTAGAATAAAAATGCATTTGACAATAATCAAATAACTTAAATAAACTAAAAACAACACTGTCATTTATTTTACTTAATACTGACAGAGGTGCAAAGGTCCAGTAGAAGTTCAGCCACAAGACTCTGATAAAAGTTCTGATCCAGTTTGTTTCCTCCAGTAAAGTAATAGATTACAGGCTCTGACATGTACTCAGAGTATCAGAGTAAATATTAATAGAATTCAAAGACTATTAAAGTTAAAGGTAGAATCAGTAGGATTTGTCCCAGCTGTTCCTGAACGCACCACAAAGACAGCTGATTGTTGAGTCTCATTCCCAGGACGTCAAACAGACACATGTTGGGTTGGTAAAGCGTCTCGAGCAGCAACAAAG
Organism: Diplodus puntazzo; assembly: GCA_963678695.2. Lineage (NCBI taxonomy): Eukaryota > Metazoa > Chordata > Actinopteri > Spariformes > Sparidae > Diplodus > Diplodus puntazzo. The sequence continues at coordinate 3,236,622 of OZ023155.1, read as the reverse complement.
AGAGAAAATCAGAAACTCTCTGCAGATACGAGACACTAACACGCCTTTTCTGATGCACTGACAGGAAACGAGCCTGTTCTGAAAATGTGAGGAGCAGAAAGTTCAGAAGTTGTCAGAAAGTCAAAAGTTGGCTGAGAATAAATACTCAAGTAAAGTGCAGATACCTGAAAAATCTACTGAAGTACAGGACAATACAACCACAGTACAGTAGGAGTATTTGTACTAAATAACATCCCACCTCTGGACTCAACAGAGATGAAGAACAACAGAGTGTCATGAAGTCAGTCACAACTCACTCTTAATTTTTTTCTTTGACGCAGATTTAAAAAGAGATGATGTTAAAGAAAATATTCATCCAACACATTAGAGAGGTGTGTCTAATGTAGTGTGCAGTGTTTCTGTAAAATCATCACACAATCATGAATCTGAGGTTTCTAAACTTCTGAGAAAAGTGCGTCATGCAGAGAGCTCGTTCTACAAACCCACGTGAGGAAGCAGGTGAGGGTCGCAGCCCGGTTGTGACCACACCTCCGGCCTGCGCTCCTCCCATCACGGCTCCCTTCTCCGCCTCTCCCGGCTGAATGTTGGCAGTGTTGAGACGTGATGGAAAAGGCAGGACTCTGTTTACAGACGGCCTGGTGTCGTCAGAGCTGCTGCAGGGGGAACAGATCTGGTCTTATGGGCCCGGGTCTCTCTGGGAGTGGACCTCAGCGCCGGCTGAATGAGCTCAGTGTGGAGCCGGCTCACACACACACACACACACACACACACACACACACACTGTAGCTTAGTCCAAACACCGGTCCTGAGGAGACCCTCCCTCCCTCCAGGGTTCTGTTCAGACGGTCTGAAGGAAGTAAAATTCTTCTCTGACAGATTTTAGATTTTTGAAATTGTGTGTTATTAGCAGAAGAATCTGGAAAAAGTTTAGTTAGAAGAGACAGAGACGACATTCACAAGGAATCTGTAATCGATAGTCGTCTGACGTAAAAAGTGATTATTGGTAAATATTTAAAATGACTGACGTTCAATGCAGAATCAGAGTGAGCGACATTAAGAGTTAAAGGAACAGATAAACTCAACACAACGTTACTGGAATGATGACAATAACAGAGCTCCTATCCACCTTTTTGTATTACACATATTCAAAATAACTTAAATTTAAATTTAGTTTGATTTATTTGATAAACAAGTATTTCCAACTAGTAACAGGACATTGTGCTCATCTCTGATTGTCAGTTAATACATTTATAATTGATTCATGATTAATCGATTAATCATTAACAAAATCCCACTTAGAGACCACAAATTATTATATCCAGTTCAAATTGTTCGGCCATGTACAAACATAACTGAACGAAGGTCGTTCCTCTGAGACCAACGGTGCAATAAAAAACAAAACAGATGAACACGAACAAGACGATAAATCCGACGCACAGAAGGTGAGCAGTGACGTCAGACGTGCTGATGTTCAGGGAACAACAGCAGAACATTCTATTCTCCATCAGTTCAAAAGTCCCAAAGTATTATCACCTCAACGTGCTTGAGGAAAAGTCAAAATCACTCAATTCAGAACACATTATTGGATTATTATTGCTGATAACATGCACGCAGAATCACAGTGTGAAGAAAATGTGTTGTTTACTGTTAAACTCTCCCGTTAATTAAGTTACGAATCTTCGTGTCTTGGAGTAATACTTTAAAACGTGTCTTTTCAAAGCCCAGTTCTATTAGAGCCCTGGTGCCAACCGCTCAGGCCTGGACCTGTCAGCTCCGATGACGTGAACAAATATACAAAGTGAATCTGGGAGAGTTTCTGGATGGAGGGAGGAGCAGGAAGTGCTCCTCTGATGGAGTAACAGCAAATATTTACATTTGAAAGAACTGCGGCTGCTTGTTCTCTAAGAGGCGGCTGTTAGAGCGAGTGAGCGATCATGAACGTTACAGAGGCGTGAGGATGTTGTGTGTCACTGCTCGCTGTGGAGGGAAACTGGCATCATGGAGCGTTTCAGACGTTAAAGGTGGAGATGTGGAAAACAAGGTGGACCCGTGTGACAGAACAGAAATGACTTTGGATCTGAGTCTGACCCAGTGGATCCAAGCCCGGACTGAGCAGACATTCAGGGCAGTGTTCAGACTGCAGCGTCACTGGAAGTTCAGCATCATGTGTTCTGAACAAACAGATGTAACTTCATGTCAGGATGTTGATGTGTTCAGTCTGTCTGGATATTTCATGGTTGAATTCACAAGATTTCTTAAAGCATTAGGTAAAAGTTTCAGGTCCGATCGTGGTCCAGAAATTCTTTGGATTGTCATTATCTTTGCTTTGACACTGCAGAAAGAAAGGTGATGGAGGTGAGAGAAAGAGAAAGAGAGGTGATGGAGGTGAGAGAAAGATGAAGAGAGACGATGGAGGTGAGAGAAAGATGAAGAGAGGCGATAGAGGTGAGAGAAAGAATAGTGATGGAGGTGAGAGAAAGAGAAAGAAAGGTGATGGAGGTGAGAGAAAGAGAAAGAAAGGTGATGGAGGTGAGAGAAAGAGAAAGAAAAGTGATGGAGGTGAGAGAAAGATGAAGAGAGGTGATGGAGGTGAGAGAAAGATAAAAAGAGGTGATGGAGGTGAGAGAAAGAGAAAGAGAGGTGATGGAGGTGAGAGAAAGAGAAAGAGAGGTGATGGAGGTGAGAGAAAGATGAAGAGAGACGATGGAGGTGAGAGAAAGATGAAGAGAGGCGATAGAGGTGAGAGAAAGAATAGTGATGGAGGTGAGAGAAAGAGAAAGAAAGGTGATGGAGGTGAGAGAAAGAGAAAGAAAGGTGATGGAGGTGAGAGAAAGAGAAAGAAAAGTGATGGAGGTGAGAGAAAGATGAAGAGAGGTGATGGAGGTGAGAGAAAGAGAAAGAAGAGGTGATGGAGGTGAGAGAAAGATGAAGAGAGACGTATGGAGGTGAGAGAAAGAGAAAGAGAGGTGATGGAGGTGAGAGAAAGAGAGAGAGAGGTGATGGAGATTAGAGAAAGAGAAAGAGAGGTGATGGAGGTGAGAGAAAGAGAAAGAAAAGTGATGGAGGTGAGAGAAAGAGAAAGAGAGGTGATGGAGGTGAGAGAAAGATGAAGAGAGGCGATGGAGATGAGAGAAAGAGAAAGAGAGGTGATGGAGGTGAGAGAAAGAGAAAGAAAGGTGATGGAGGTGAGAGAAAGATGAAGAGAAGTGATGGAGGTGAGAGGAAGAGAAAGAAAGGTGATGGAGATTAGAGAAAGAGAAAGAAAGGTGATGGAGGTGAGAGAAAGATGAAGAGAGGCGATAGAGGTGAGAGAAAGAGAGAGAGGTGATGGAGGTGAGAGAAAGAGAAAGAGAGGCGATGGAGGTGAGAGAAAGAGAAAGAAAACTGATGGAGGTGAGAGAAAGATGAAGAGAGGCTACAACATAGCAAATCTGGATTTTGAACCAGTTATCCTTAATCAGAAAAACAGCGGTTGAGCTGAGCACCATCACCTGCTGTTACCCCCGTCAGCTAGTGGCCACTTAGCTCCACGGCTAACTGAGCTACTTGCTAACGTCAGCTAGTCGCTACAACACACTGTGAGCAGCAGTTAGCAGACACGCTGCGACTGTCGAGCTCTGGACATTTCTTACAAATTGCACCTTCAATATTTTGTGTGATGATTTTACATGAAGTTTGATTCATAATAATCAGTAAAAATCATATTGTTTTTGCTATATTTCAGGTAAAATATGATAAGGTGGATCGTATTGCTGTCTTTGTGTCTACATGTCATCTCAGCGTCATTTGACTACGTTTATGAGGAGCACTCCTTCATGGGTAAGAATGCACATTTCTGTATACGTGTATTTAATAATGTCATGATGAAGCGAAACTCAGCGAGCGGACAAACTGATGATCTCTTCTTCAGACCCGGAGGACGTGCTGAGTGTGAGCATTCCTCTGGAGGAGCCACAGCGTCCTCTACTGGGAGCGTCGCTGGTTTTACCGTGTTACTTTGAGGTGGGTCATTATCAGCTTTTAATTAAATGGCAGTTTGTCTTGAATTCAAGATATTAGTATTATCTGCCGTGCACCTCATTGTGTTGCTTGGCGATACAACTTCACATCAGATCCGTCAACGAAAGAGGAAGGAAGCCGGCGAACACAATCAACTTTAAAACATAACCTGAACATTTTAATCAACAATGATGTTTTTTATCACACTGAACTCTCCTCCATTTGATCGAGAGATCCCATGAGACATAAATTGCATTTTGTGCATTTGATTTGTAGAAAGTCCAGCAGCTAAAGAGCTACATGCTAACTCAGGAATTTGTGGAGACCAAGACCGAGAGAAACAGAGTGAAAATTGGACTTTGAAATTGATAAGTGGTCAGAAATACAACTCCACACGATGATGCTAATGTTCTCTGTCTGCTCGATGTGTTTAAGTTAGAGGTTTTAACCCAGGATTCAAATTGGAAGTGAACGGTTGTTGTTTCTCATGTAGGACCACACTGTCCCAGACCCAGGAGCTCCCACCATCACCCCCCTGTCTCATCGTATCAAATGGAGCCTCGTCACCAAAGAAAAAGTCACAAGCATCCTCGTAGCCCTGGAAGGACAGGTGCGTATCAGCGACAGCTACCTGGACAGGGTTCACCTGGTTGGCTACCCCGCGACTCCCACAGACGCTAGCATCAAGATCTCTGAGCTGCGGTCCACCGACTCAGGAGTCTACCGCTGTGAGGTTCAGCAAGGCATCGAGGACAACCACGACATCGTCCACGTGCATGTTCAAGGTACGCATCAGTGTCACATAATGTCAGTGAGGTAACGGTGATCTGGATGTTCAGGAAAAAAGTTTCATGCTTTGTAATATTCCACACTCTTCTGCCAAATTCTTGCCAGGTGCACACATCTCCTCCAAGTCTGGGCACTGTCTAGTTTTGTGTTAAAATGTTCTTATTTCAATACTTGTTTATCTCTCTAGGTATCGTGTTCCACTACCGAGCCATCATGGGTCGCTACACTTTGACTTTTGAAAAGGCGACCGCGGCATGCGCCCAGAACAGCGCGGTCATGGCTTCACCCGAGCAGCTTCAAGCGGCCTTCGATGACGGATTTCACCAGTGTGACGCCGGCTGGCTCTCTGACCAGACGGTCAGGTCAGTTTATCACACGACAACAACATGGAAACAACTTTCTTACATCACTGTTAACCACAGTGGGGAGAGCAACATGGCACAACCACAGTCAGGGTTGTTTATTGAAGGAAGACCTCAGTTTTGAGCTCATGACATCCATGTTTTGTGTAGCATGCTAACCAGCTAGCCCCTGCGTTGACCAAAGCTCCTGTGCTCTAGTGTCAACACTCAGCTTCATGTCCTGACCTCTAGCTGCACAGCTAATTGAGCTAACTAGCCAACACAGCTACAGTTTGAAGCAGTTAGTGGTTACTGTGGTGAAATTCTGGTGCTGCCCTCTGCTTGTTTTGAGTCAGTCTATGAAATCAGATTTCAAAGCCTCAAGACCTGCTTTAGATTAACATCCACGTTGTAAAATCTATCACTTCTTTGTAAAGGAGACCATTTTAAAGCTTAGAATTAATTGTCAGTGTCACGTCATTGAAAAACTTAAAGCCGGATGGGAAACAAACAAACAAACAAACAGGGATGTGTGAAAAAAAAACATTTGGTAGTTTGCTGCAAATGTTTCATGAACGATGATATTACTTGGATATTGAAGACTTACAGCATTTCATATTAAAGACATGAATGCTAATTTTCATTGAACCAAAGGTATCCGATCCACGATCCTCGTGTGAACTGCTATGGGGACAAAGAGGAGCTTCCTGGGGTCCGGACGTATGGAGTTAGAGACCTCAATGAGACTTACGACGTCTACTGCTTCACTGAGAAGATGACGGGTACGCTGCAATCGTCGAGCAGGATTACTGTGGGATTTCTCTCTCATTCTTTATCGTTTTCACTTGAACTTGACTGAACCTCTGTTCTCTGATACAGGCAGAGTTTTCTACACTGCTTCAGCAGAAAAGTTCACTTTCTCTGAGGCCGTAGCGTCGTGCGCTAATCGGGGAGCTCGCTTGGCCACTACTGGTCAGCTGTACCTGGCCTGGCAGGGCGGGATGGATGTGTGTAACGCCGGCTGGCTGGGCGACAGGAGCGTCCGCTACCCCATTAACATTCGTCGGCCACAATGTGGAGGAGGTCTGCTGGGGGTGAGGACTGTTTACCTCCACACCAACCAGACGGGATACCCACTCCCTGAATCCCGCTACGACGCCTTCTGCTACACAGGTAGTCCGTCGTTTCAGCTTATTTCCACAACTTTAAAGGAATGCTAAAGTTTCTATCCTTCAACTGGATTTCTACAGCATTTATTCAGGTTAAAATGTTGTGAAATTGTGTGTTTTACATGACTGAAGGCTTGTTAGAAACTCAGTATTACTGGCTGTGAAAGTTTTAGCATTATCTAACTGATCTCTCTCCTCAATCATCTCCAGAGTCGCCTGATGAGGAGGGTTCAGGCTACATAGAAGAGGGCAGTGGCGTGCTGAGCGTTACCACGGTGACACAGAGCCCAGAGGTGTTCTTCAGGAGGACGACCACAGAGAGCGAGGCGGTCGGGGAGGTGGAGACTCAGCAGCCTACTGTTGTGGACTTCACCTATACGGAGAGTCCAACTGAGCTGCCGCTGCCTCAGCCACCGAACGTCACTGAGATTATCACAGACCTGATAGAACCAGCCACCGCCCGGCCCGACGTCGGCCGGGAGCCCAGCAAAGACTCTGTGATGCCTCCAACTGGTCAGTGAAAGAACTGCTGATGCATGATACGATAAAGTCCTCAAACTAATGTTCCTAATGATGGAAACATGGCTCCACTACACGAGAACTCCCCTTGTTTTTCTGTGCAGGTGTGGTCTTCCATTATCGCTCAGACTCAGGTCGCTATGCCTTCACCTTCGTTGAGGCGCAGCGAGCCTGCCAGAGGGCCGGAGCCTCCATCGCCACGCCAGAGCAGCTGCAGGCAGCATATGAGTCTGGCTATCACCAGTGTGATGCAGGATGGTTACTGGACCAGAGCGTCAGGTAAATCTGGAATGCATTTTCAAATCAAATAGAGTTGATTCCTGTCCCAAACAATACGTCACCAGGTTTTGCTCTTTTTTTAGGTATCCCATTGTTTTCCCTCGAGATAAATGTGCCGGAGATCTGGGGGATCAACCTGGTGTCCGGTCCTATGGTTTGAGGCCAGCAGATGAGAGATATGACGTGTACTGCTACATCAATGGGCTCAAAGGTGAGAAAACACTGTTTAGCTTTAACATGACAGTCCAGAGACATATGTGCAACATCGTTTTATCACTTTGTCCAATTGAACAGCATTAACCCACATTCTCCACAGCAGAGTTTCCAGTTATTCCAGTTCTTCAACCGTTACCTAGGAATAGCAACCAGGGAAAACAATGCCTCTTGCTGTTTTGGTTGCACAATGGCAGACACGCTTCCCTTACACTGCAATCCAATCTTTGTTTTTCCAGGAAAATCCAGGCCAGTGGTAGAACAAATAGACTAGTAAAAACAAGGCTTATGGTGGACCAATCTACACACAGATGAAGACATTTTTCTACAGTTATACACTGTGCAATCAGTTTTTGTTGCTGGATATGTTAAAGCAAAACAGTTGTCTACCCTGCCTGTTTAAAGTTATTTTATCACCTAGGTGATATCTCCTCCTCTCTGCTCCACAGGGGAAGTTTTCCATGTGAGCTCTGCTGAGGGTTTCACCTATAATGAAGCTGCTTCCAGCTGTCAAGAGCAGAACGCCGTACTGGCCTCCACCGGAGAGCTCTACGCAGCCTGGAAAATGGGCTTCGACAAGTGCCGTGCGGGCTGGCTGGTAGATCGTAGCGTCAGGTATCCCATAAACAAGCCCCGCACTGAGTGTGGAGCTGGAAAATTAGGAGTGCACACTGTGTACGCTAACTCCAACCAGACAGGATTCCATGAACTGGACGCCAAATTTGATGCATACTGTTTCAGAGGTGAGTGCTTGATGCTTGACTGTTATCTAATTGGCTAATTCTTTATTTTCTGTTTTCTTTATCATTGTTTATTGTTTCATTCTTACAGCGGACCTTCTGCTTATTGCAAATGAAACTGGACTGAACATCACAGAGATCCAGGAGGCCCTGCTTAACGTATCATCCATTACCGATCTGTTGAGGCCGGGTAAGATATTTTAAAATCCTGAACAGATCACTTGTACAAATGTCCCTTTTGTTTCCCATGTCCCTCACTTTTTTCTGTTGTCCTTTCTAGCTTTTCCTGCTGTTGTTCCTCCCATCCCTGTGGAGACTTCGGGCTCTGGTTCAGGCTCAGCAGACTTCGGGTCAGGGCTTGCCTCTGGGGATAACTCTGGAGACTCATCTGGCTCTGGAGACCTGGCTGATTCTGGAGACGGGGTCATTTCTGGAGACTTGTCCGGTTCTGGAGACCTGTCTGGCTCTGGTGACAGGGTTGTCTCAGGAGACTTGTCTGGTTCTGGAGACCTGTCTGGCTCTGGTGACAGAGTAGTCTCAGGAGACTTGTCTGGTTCTGGAGACCTGTCTGGCTCTGGTGACAGGGTAGTCTCAGGAGACTTGTCTGGTTCTGGAGACCTGTCTGGCTCTGGTGACAGGGTAGTCTCAGGAGACTTGTCTGGCTCTGGAGACATGTCTGGCTCTGGGGACCAGATAATCTCTGGAGGCCTACCTGGTTCTGGAGACTTGTCTGGTTCTGGAGACCTCGCCGGCAGTGCAAGTGCTGAGCTGCCTAGTGGAGCATCAGGTTTCAGCAGCACAGATGCTTCCGGATCGACTCTCAGTGGAGAAGGATCCGGCATCACCGTTGTTTTTTCAGGCATCGACAGCATTGTCTCTGGAGATGGCTCAGTTTCAGGAGAACTCCAAGAAGCTGGAGAGGGAAGCACAGGGATCCTTATCTTCCCTTCATCTGGAGAAGGTTCTGGAGAGCTCAGTGGAAGTGGGGACCTGTCTGGATCTGGCAGTGGATCTGGCTTCACCTCCGTGGGAAGTGGCTCTGGGGGAAGTGGACAGTTTTCTGGCATGTCGTCCGGTTTCATTAACGGCCAGGACTTTTCTGGGTTCAGTGGTTTCCCATCAGGATCCTACTCTGGCAGTGCAAGTGGACAGTCAGGGGAACTTTCAGGAAGTGGCGATGCTCAGATCTTACTGATAGATGGTGAACTGATCGATGTTTCCATCCGTACTACCAACAAGGAGTTTGAGCTTGGTGGAGGCCTACTGGAGTTCAGTGGCTCTGGAGATATTTCAGGATCTGGGGTTCTTAGTGTTGACCTCAGTGGCTCTGGAGACATTTCAGGATCTGGGGTTCTCAGTGTTGACCTCAGTGGCTCTGGAGACATTTCAGAATCTGGGGTCCTCAGTGGTGACCTCAGTGGATCTGGAGACATTTCAGGATCTGGGGTTCTCAATGTTGACCTCAGTGGTTCAGGATCTGGAATCGGCACTGTGTTCTTCTCAGGTGTGACCTTTCTGGGGTCAGGGTTCACCGAACTTACAGGGTCTTCCTCCGGAGAGCAGGAGGCCTCTGGGTATTTACTCTACAGCTCTGGACAGGGAAGTGGTGGACATTTGTCTGGACATGGAGGCTTGATTTTCCACTCCGGATCTGGATCGGGAATGTCTGGATCTGAGTCTTCAACGAGTGGAGAAGAAGGCAGTGTTACATTCTTGACTGGGGATTTTATGACAGAGTTATCCGGAGACACTACACCGTCCATGGAGCTCGGACAGGGGTCAGTTGAGTACAGTGGAGAAGGAAGCGGCAGCGGTGGCTTCTTCTCTGGCAGCGGAGACAACCGCTTGTTCACAGCCAGTGGTACTTCTTCAGGAGTTTCCTCTGGAGATCTACCATTGGTGGTGTTGCCTTCTTCGTCCAACGAGTGGGCACTGACTGAGAGCACCGCAGGACCAGAGGAAGCTCTGAGTGGGACTGAACTGTCTCAAACCTCTGGTGACATCGATGAAACCTACGGATCTGCGCCTGCCCCCGCAGGACTGGCTGCTCCTCCCACAGCAGCTACACCAGCCTCTGTGCAGGCAACTGGTACAGCTGCAGAAATGGATTCAGTGGAGGGTAAGTCAACCTTTTGTTTCTGAGACTTTGGGATAGAGTGTGTGTGGGAGGAATGGACAGCACTGTTTGTTCAAACCTGGGATTATGATCCCTGCGCAGGAGATAACTGCTGTAGAGTTGTAATCCTTGGTTGATTCATCAATTAGACAATTAGACGAAGCAAAAATGCCTAAACGGATTGGATATTTGCTTTTCTGTGACAGTAAACTCTAAATCTTCCAGTTCAGAATGTTGGTTGAACAAAACAAACAATTTAAAAGATGTTACCCTTGGGATTTTTTCAGTATTGTCGGACATTAATCAGCAAAATAATCATTAATCAATTATCTATTACATATTGCTCAGTATATTGGGTACTTTACCTTACTGGTCATATACCTCTGTAATGACTCCTTGTTTGGAGGATTTGTAATTGGTGACACAATAACTCCCCTTGACAACTGCATAAGGATGGGAAACAGTTGATATTAAAAGTATCCTGGACCATGTTAAAAGAGTTTTTAAAGAAAATAAAAACCAGACAAAGTCTCTGGCCACTGCTCCAACCACATCACAAGTACAACTATTTTGATTCCTACAGTCCACTGAAGTGCTTTAAGTCTGCACAAGGTCGATTTCAGTTATTTTGGTGCCATAAGAAAGATAATAATTTGCTTTATTCCAAAAAGAGAAACAGTCCAGCCTCATGCTCACTACAAGATAAAACTTGGAAGACTGATGCATGTTTCTTCTAAGGATTTCTGTATGTGTATGTCTGTCAGTAGGGAATCATTTGTGTGTTTGAATCCTGACTTCCTAGGTGTTTTTAACCCATGTGAACCAAACCCCTGTGGTGACACGTCATGCACAGTAGAGGACGGGGTTGCTCTCTGTCATGGTAAGTCCTCAAACAGCAACACGAGTGACATTATTATTATCATTATACCTTCCTTTTTACATCTGAACTCAGTTTTGTCTGATGATGTTTTGGTTTAACAGACTTCCAGTATTCCTTCTCTGTATGTCTTCATTGTTGTTGAATTTGCATGTTGTATATTGTTGGTTTGCATTCTGTTTATTAATCAGCTTGTCAGTATGTACATATTTAACTCATTGTGATTAGATGTGCTGTTTACAAATCAGTATCACTAGACTTACCAGATCTTTTATCTCTCCCTGCTGTTCTGTCCTGGTGTGTTTTGCATCACAATTTTTGCCATGTTTTGTGTCTCTTTGATTTCTTTATGTTCATTGTGTGTGTGTCTGGCTACGGGTCTCTGTGTTTGTGTCGCAGACTGAATGTTACAGTGCTTGTTCAGTGTGTCTCGACTCTGCTCTGAGGCTGCACAGCCTCCGTGTCACACGTGTTATCACAACCGTCTTCAGCCTGTGTGTTGTTTTTGGTTTGCTGTGCCAAAACGCTGCCTCCGCTCTGCTGTAAGCATGCTGAACTCTGGGAAACATATGTGCTTTCTGGCATCATATATGTGCTGAATACTAATCTTCTGCTGCAACCAACCCAAGATTCAAACTTAGGCTTACTGCAGATTTTACAGTTACTAGTTGTTTACACAGATTTAGTAAACATATCAACATCAACAACAAATGAGCATCACTGATTCAGTCTGCAGAAAGTCTAATGTGGATCAGAGGTTGCAGCGATGACAGTATTGTTCACTACCTTGTGTGATAGTCCTCCTATCACAGCTTCCTTACCTTGCTAGGCAACCCTCCCATCCCCACCCCACGCTGAAACAGTAGTGTCACCCGCCCCCTTTTTTGCAGAGGTAGATGTGTGCCATTCCAACCCTTGTGCCAATGGAGCCACCTGTGTGGAGAGCGCTGACTCTTACAAATGCTTATGCCTACCCAGCTACGGAGGGGAACGCTGTGAGATCGGTATGAGATCAGCTTCAGCTAATAACTACTAACAACAGCCTCTCAAAAACAACTGGAGAGAAAGATGCTAAAGTCCACCAGCCAGTAGCATCATTACTCGCTGTGGCTCTGTGAAAATACAAAGTCATGAGGAGGCCCGGTGGTCCAGAGTTTGAAGATGTACAACACGTAGCTGTGATGTCCCGGGTTTGTAATGGGACCATGTTTCTCTATAAAAGGTCAAGTAACTAAAGGGTCAGTTCACCTCAATCACACATGCAACCGACTCTGTCAAACCTTGGAGTGGACAATCTAAATCTGCTTTTCAGGCGAATTGTACAGATCGTGTTATTTAATGTCTCCTTCTGTTTTCAAATTAGCAGATTAATGGAATTGATAAAATGGCAACACCTGTCTCTGTTCATGGAAAGTCTTTGGTATCACATGCTCTCCTTGATCTTTATCCAGACGTCAAGTTGATTACCTTCAACAAATTCCCAGTTGTTTCCTATAGGAGTTGCATGTGATCACACTGTCCCAGGTTTGGTTGGGGGGGGGGGATCATTTCTATAGGGTGTAACAGCAGAAATCTCAGGGTGTTGAATGGTGGTGAGTGATGACTCCTCATGAAAAGTCTCACCAGAAATCTTAATCTGACAGAGATGGATATCTTGCAGGACAAATAAAGCCAAAGCTTTCTGTGGGAATATGAAAGTATGTCTTTATGTAATTTGAGTGAACTGACCCTTTAAATAAAGTCATTAAGGGGGAGCAAGGGAATGAATGAAGCCTTTGAATGAAACAGCAAAAGGAAAAAAACAATAATTCACAATTAAGTTACTGTTGGGCAGAGCTCTCCCAGCTGAAGTGAAGCATTATGTGTGATTTTCCATTCTGGGACGTTTGTTTTGTACGTCACATGGAAACACTGTCCATTGTCAGATCTGTACTGGACGCCAGAGCGAATGAAGGTAGTTCAGTAGGAAAATATGCTCCTCGCTGACTGAATATGAATATGAACTGAAACGCTACATGGGTTGTGAACATATCAAGCACTGTATCAGCTGCTCAAACACTGATACCACGCTGATCGCATAAAGAATGATAAGAATACAGAACAAGTTCTCATCATCAGATGCTGTGCTTCAGGTTTCCAACCCATGTGTAGCTGTTGATGAGGAAGGATATTTAATTCATGAGTCGTATGTGAGACCCAGAAGGTGCTAAATAATTCTGTAAATGTAGGTGAAAGTGCATTGAGAACTACATGCATTGAATGAACGTTGACTGTTTGGTGTTGCGGCTGCAGATGAGCAGCAGTGTGAGGACGGTTGGACTAAGTTTCAGGGGAACTGCTACCTGCACTTCTCTGACAGAGAGATGTGGCTGGACGCAGAGCAGCGCTGCCGGGACCTGAACGCACACCTGGTCAGCATCATCACGCCGGAGGAGCAACACTTTGTCAACTGTGAGTGCATAATGTGTGTTTGTGTCCACAGAGATGGAGGACAAGAGAGGGAATGATACAAATACATATTCAACACATTTGTCTCACACAGCAAACGCACAGGACTACCAGTGGATCGGGCTGAACGACAAGACGGTAGAGAACGACTTCCGCTGGACAGATGGAACCCCGCTGGTGAGTCAGGGCATCACAAACCTCTTAAGACAAAGCTGCAGGGACAGTTTGCAGACAGTATAATGACACAGAGATGCAAAATGAACCCAACAAGATGCAAAGAGATATAAAACTACCACAGAAATACTCAAAACAACTCCAACAAGATGTAAAATGACCATAAGGTGACACAAAACAACAACAAAGAGATGTAAAAAAAAAAAAAGTACAAAGAAGGAAACACGTGACTACAGGTGCACAAAATGACAACAAGAAGCTATAGAAATCAACTACAGAGACTCAAAACAACCACAAAGAGATGGGAAAAGACCAAAAAAAGAAACAACTAACGAGACACACAAAAATATGATGGAGAAATACAAAAACAGACTTTCAACACTTATAAAGAGACAAAAAACAACTATAAAGAGGTGCTTAATCACTACAGAGACCCAAAATGACCACAAAGAGATGCAACATGACTATAAATACAGTCAAAACAACTACGAAAAGACACAAAACAACTAAAAAGAAACACAAAACTACCAAAAAGACTTGCAAAAAGACAACAAAGTGGCTCAAAACTACCACAAATAGATGGGAAAAGACCACAGACTGGCTCAAATCTAGTGAGGGGCACAAAATAACTGTAAGAGATGTAAAATGACAATAAAAATAACTGTTGCACGTGCGATTAGAAGCTGACTGAGCAGGTGAATGTTGTGCCAGAAGAATTAAAAAATAAACACCAGAATAGCTCTGCAGCATCTGATCTGCAGGAACACGAGCTCAGCTGCAGCGCTGCACCCACCTCAACACAGCCAGGTTTGTTTAAAGGCAAACATGCACCCAAACACCGACTTCATCACCGGCTGTTTGGATGGAAAACAGCGCTGTGTGTAACGTTTATCTTCAGGTACCGTGATGATGTATGTATGTCCAGAATGAGAGATATAATGATGAGTTTGAGGGCAACATGCTGCACACTGTTCAGTCAAAACTAACGAGCAGACGTTTTTAATAAAGTACGTTTCTACTTTGTCTTCTTCCTCAGCAATATGAGAACTGGAGGCCGAACCAGCCAGACAACTACTTCAACTCCGGAGAAGACTGCGTGGTGATGATCTGGCACGAGAACGGCCAGTGGAACGACGTGCCCTGCAACTACCACCTGCCATTCACCTGCAAGAAAGGGCCAGGTGTGTTTCTTCAGACCGTTGTACCTCTGCTCGTTGTCTGTCTGCTGTCTGGTGCTGAGGAGGGAGCGTACGATGGGTTTATCAAAGCTTTTAGGATGAAAATATGAATTTAAATGACTTAAAAGAGGCCAGAAAGCTTCATATCACAGGTGATTGTGTTATTACTGCACTGGTTAGTTCACTTACATTCAACGCTGAGCGACGGCGACGGCAGATGTCAGTGGAGACGTGGTTTGATATGAAGCTCTGTGGCCTCTGGTTCTTGTCCCCAGTGTCCTGTGGTGCTCCGCCCGAGGTGGAGAACGCCCACATGTTTGGCACCAGGAGGGAGGAGTATCCTGTCAACTCCATCATCCGCTATCAGTGCAGCCCCGGGTTCACACAGCGCCACCCTCCGGTGGTCCGCTGCAGAGCAGACGGGCAGTGGGAGAAACCTCAGGTGGAATGTACGGACGGTGAGTGAACTCCCACTTAATCACCTTCGTCTTCATTTTTAGTGAAGTTTGTCTTTTTCTTTATTAATAACTCACTCTTGTTTTTGTGTCGCCGCAGTGAAAGCCAGAAGAAGAACACAGCGGAGGAGCAGCGAGCGTCACTAGAAAGGAAGAAAGTAGAATTTATTATTTTAAAAGAACATTTGAAGCAAACAGAAACCCATTTTTCTATTTCAGTGAAGATGATGTGAAGGTTTAAATTGTTGGAAGGGTGCTACAACACGGTCTGCTCTATCCCCCGACCCTCATAATATATTTTAATTATATATAATAATTTTATTGTACTGAGTTTATTTTTATTGTGTGCATTGTAATATAATTTTGATTTGAGAAATAAGCGCCGGGAGACTTTGTTCCACGAGTTTTACATTAATAGAAAGCAGCGTCTGTCTGTTTCACTGCAGTCTGCTGTCGGCCTGTTAAAAGCTGCAACGATTAGTCGACTCATTGATTAGTCGAACGAAAAAAAATGAGCCGCCAAATATTTTGATAAACGGATAAATTATGTCCGTCTTTTTTCCGTGTATCATTTTTTTTTCATCATTTATGACGGTTATTGAAATGTTTTGGGTTTTGGACTGTTTGTTGGACAAAAGAAGCGATTTGAAGACGTCACTTTGGGCTCTCAGAGAATTGTGATGAGCAATTTTCATAGTAAGATACCAAAAAGTCATATTTCTACGAAGCCTGACAACACGACTTCATGTCACATCTGTCGGAAGAAAACACAGCTGGAGGGAGACTCCTTGGTGTTTTTCAAATCAGTCATCAAGGCTCCCTGCTGGTTTCTGAACTCAGTAATTTAAGTTGAGAGTTTCATGTTTCCTCCTTCAGCAGAAACGGTTCCTTCCTGTTTTTATTGTATATGTGCAGAATTATATGAGCATCCAGATATCTGGATATAAATCATTCACCTACATAGACAGAACTAAAAGCACCTGAGGACTGCCTGTGTAACTGCACTGGTCAGATAGTTGAATTTGATCTGTTGCTGTGACTCGAAACATCCAAAAGAAAGAGAAAGATTTAGGAAATTAAACTTGCAGCAGCTCTAAATTTAAACTCACAAAAGGAAAAGTTTGAGAAGAAATGGGAAATGTTTTAGTCTTTGAATCAGACGAATCTGTTCAGCTCGTGATTCTTCTGCTCTGGCAGATACGACCGGCCGCCCTCCCGTTCAGATTCACCTCAGATTTGGTTGATGACCTGTTAATGAATCACAAGTCGAGTAATCTGCTTCAGAGGTTTTGGGTCAATGTGAACACACAACCGTTTATTTATTGATTTCACACAGTGACAGAGTCTCTGCTGGACTGAGCCGGTGATCGACTACAGCAGCATCACACCGACGCTGAAGAAATTTTTACCGGCTCCATTTTTTATATTCAACCTGCAGCGGATGTTACCCCACAGTTTGTCATGTTGGCCCGTTCAGTCTTTTGTTTTCTGTGTGTTTTCGTTGTCATCATCTTCCACGAGGCTGTGCAGTGCACAGTGTCTCTGTGGAGCGAGTGTCGGGATAATGAACCTGTTTTATTTCATGTTTGTAACCTCAGAGGAAATAACCTCCCTGTTGACATGACAGTGTGCAGCTCCTGCTGTGGTTTTGTTTTGTATTCACACTTTGACTGCTCTCATTTGTGCACTTGTTTTGTGTCTTTGTTGCTGTATTTGGAGGCTGCGCCTCCGTCACACATACTGTCACCTGCTGCATGATAAACCAAAGACTGAGATTTACCTTTGAAGCCGTACATGTGTCCGCTGTAGCTGTTTTATTCTCTAAGGATTCATCTGTCAATGTTCTCTATGTATCTTGTTGTCAACAAATCACACGAAAGGACCAAAACCATCAACGAATCAATCTTCTGTCTGTGTATCACAGCCTGATATGTCTTCTTCCTCTGTGCCATAGAGCTCCATTGTTCTCCAGAAACTATTAAAACACATCAGTGAGCCTCACTGTTGCACTGTTGTTGTGACATGTTCCTTCATTACCATGAAACTGATGCTAAAAATGTGCTTGTTGCCGTCTGTAATAGATTCAGGTTTCTCTTCTGACCTGCTGCTCTCGTCCGTGTTCGCGCAGCACAGCTACATTAAGAGTTTGCAAGTGTGAAACTTATATAATTACCAGAGCGCAGAGATCAGTCGTCCCTCCATCATTCCAGGAGGGTCACCGCCCAGATATTCCAGGTACAGACAACAACCGCGTCTTTCACCTTCCGTCTGCCTCTCAGTGAGCTCAGTGTTTCTGTGGCAGCAGCCGAGTTTACAGAAAACTGCACTGACTCACTGGAATAATAAAATTACGGTAAATTTGTATTTGCCCAGCAGGGTGGGTGAAACATGGCGTCAGCATTACCTTGTGACTGAATAGGGTCCTTTAAGGATTCTCTGTACTCCACCCTACACACACACACACACACACACACCGGTTCACCTCGCTGCCCCGGGCCTCCGGATGAATCGACTCTCTCAGCATATTTTAATTGGTAGAAAACAGAAAATGTTTGTAACCTAAAACAACCTGCTTACTACGTCCTGCTGTAAGCAAACGATGACCACTTCAGATAACATCCAATTAGAAACACTCAGTTCGTGTCACCACAGTTTATTTTGCTGTTTGAGATCAACATGGAGCTTAAAACTAAAAACCATACCAGGAAAACACGACGAAAGTTAACAAAATAAGAACAGTGTGTCATTTAATAGCATGTATATAGGAAGGTGCTGGGTTTTTAAGAATCTGAACAGAATAAAGAATACATAGAAAAACAACACTGCATCAAAGTAATCCAGAAATAACTGTCTATAAATCCATGTTCATTGGAAGCATATCTGCAGACTTTTAATGGTTTCTATTGGCCAAAACGTAAACAATAACTGGCCAAGAAAGCACAGTTCTAATTCAAACATTTTTAATTTACTAGGATTTGAATTACAGGAGGACAGGTGAGTCTGCCAAGCAAACAGTGAGCAACTACTCAGGTGTGGTTGAAAACTGACCCACCAACATGCTCCGGGCAGGATAACTGACCAGCACATGTAATATTTAAATCACCACACCTCCCCCTGATAAATAAATCAAGCCCAAAATGGGTTTAAGACATAGTTTCTTTAATTTCTGTAGACAGAATGGCATCACAGCCTGATACTGGCAATCAGCGACAATGAAGAAGAAAACAGCATGATCAAAAAGTCAACGGCTGTTTGTTTATGCGCCTGTATTAGATTATTTTTAAATTATGTTTTGTTTCCTGTTTATTATAAATTTTGACCCAAGTGTCCCTCAAAATAGAGATTATTCTTCTCAAAGAGTTCTCCTTTAACTTTGAAATTATATTAAATGAATAATAATGTTGGTACCTTCTACATACAAAATGTAAATAGATAAGTGTTCATATTAGTGACTCATATAATCATACAAACTAACAACGACTAACGACTGTGGGGCGGAACCAATAATATATCCAACTCTTTTTCCAGCCGGACCACAGACGTGACGGACTTCCGTTGTTTCCCTTACTTGCTGGATTACGATGGCTTTCCCAGAGTTTATATCGGCATAATTAAATTTAATACAATCAATCTTAAAACGCCGAGCACACCCGAAGTATGTACACAGTTATTATCATTATTCAAACTATTAATAAAATCTTTAATGACAGATTTTTGCCGACAAAAAGCCACTTAGCTAACCGAAGCTAACGCACCGTTAAAGTTGATAGCTGGGAAACATCGACACACGCTGTTTCTGATACTGCATTTAGCTAAAAGTTCACATATTTTATGATTAATCCATAATAGCCACAACACTCAGTGTCCATATGAAGGACAGTCCTTTAGTTTAAGTCTACTTTGATAGCTCACAGCTAACAGAACCAGTGTTGTTTGATTGTTGTTGGCCAGAAATGCGTTTTCCCTGCGTTAGCCTGAAGTCAGCCCGCCAGCCAGGAGGCAGCTCCTTAAAGAGGATTTATTAATAATGTTTAACATAATCGGAGGTCAAAATAGTTCTAGAATAGCTCACTTCATCAGAGTCCATGTTACTTGACATGAATATTGTGAGAAATTGTCACAATAGCTAAATTATAATAATTATAAGTATATTTAATGTATTCAGTATTTTATGTCCTGACCGTTCTGACTTTAACCTGCTGAAACTGCTGTGTTTCATAGATGCATTTACAATAAATGCATATCAGTTGATAAAATCATATCTTGTTTTATTAGCAAGCATATAAAGAATATGTCAGGCATGAGGTCCACAATCACAACATGGGAAATAAGAACAACAGAATAAAAAATCAAAAGATTGCGAAAGAATAAATTGAATGAATTAAAGCTGCAGTAAGTGCCATTTTTTAAGTTAAAATAAGTGTTAAACAGCTCTGTATTCCAACAGTAACCACTGTTGTGTTTGGTCAGAGGACGAGAGCAGCATCCTGTCTGCTGCTGTCAGCTGATTATCGCTCTGTGTTCATGTGGTGATGAAGAGAGGAGGGAGGTGATCGCTAACAGCTAACAGCAGAGAGAAGCTGCTCCTCCGTCTCCTCATGGAGGTTTTATGAGTGAGTCTTTTGCCTGAGGGCAGAGGTTCAGAGAGTCCGTGTCCAGGTGGGCCGGGTCGGAAATGATGATCTTGCCAGAAGGTTGCTGGAATCCTGCTGGAGTCCTGCTGATCAATGATTTACAGGCAGTTAACTTTTAAGCGGAGAGAACGATGCGATGCAGCCTCTGAATTTCCTGTTGGTTTTCTGCTCTGTGATGGAGGATGTGAGGATGAACTCACAGACAGCAGTTCAGAACTGGATCAGCACTGTCTGTTCCATGTTTGTCCCATTTTAGATCCTTGTAGATGTTGCCAAAAAACTTAAATGAATCCGAAGCTGTGACAATGTTGTTGATGTGTCCATTGGGGGGTCGGCGGAGTGTAGCCGACCAGGTTGTCAGCAGTGCTGCTTCCTGTCTGAATGCAGACTCGTCCCCGTCCTCATCTGAGCTTTCGGTGTAGACGCTGGAGGATGAAGTGCAGGTCCAGGTTGACTTCATCGTCCACAGTCCTGGTAGCCCAGATTTCAAACTGCACGGGGGGTCCATCACTTTCATGGCTGCAGGGACTGTGGTGTTCATGGGACGATATGAAACTTTGATGTCATGATTATCTGAACATAATTTAGCATCACAGACAGAACACCAATCATTTTCAAGTAAAAAAAAAAACAGTTAAAGAATCTAAAATAGGTCATAATAAATCTGAAGTAATCATTTAATTTCGTTTGGAATCTGTAGAATACTGAACAAACTGTCAGACTGAGATAAAAAACAAAACGCTCTGCAAATGAAATAGGACAGAAGATAAATTTAACACTGCAGATATAAAAATAGGTCAAAGTTTGTTCAAAAGTAGCAGCATGACGTAAACTAAAAGCTGTTTCGTTGGTTAGACGTGCAGCCTGGTGGCTCCGTCTTGTTTTGTCTCCTCTCGGTAACCTGCTTTTTACTTCTCGGTTCAGGTTGATGGCCGGCCTTCATCCTTCCCTCCCGGATGCACTCGCCTCGTTTCTCTGCTCGTTGCTTCCCTGCGGCTTTGCCGTGGGGCCCTCGCGGCTCTGCGAGGGCCGACTGGGGCTGTGGTGGGTCGGCCGCTCGCTGGAGGCGGGATCCCTGCTGGGGAGGGACGGGGACACCGAGTGGGCATCCAAGTGCCACGCTGATCCGATGACTCACAGCCGAGACCATGAACTCACGACGAACTCTGAGTCCACAACGGGCCGGACCAGCAGCACGGAGGCACACAAGGTAACGTGAATGTACAAACTTTAATATACAAACAGACAGAAACACTCGGAACATTTTAAATCTTAATTTCAACTGTACATTTGAATATTTATATCATAGGATGAACTCAGTTTTCGGTTTTATTCTAGTTACTGAATATCGATTCCAAATGTTTTCGGTTGATTGCGATCTGAAACCAAATCCTGCACACTGGACCTTTAACCAATAGAAACTGCCCAGAAAATAAACTTTTTGTTCCCCTCTACATATATTACCCTCACAGTACCTCAGTCATTCACTTACTCATGTCTGAATGTTTCCATTTTTGTCTTTAAATTCAAAACTCAAACACCACTTTGATTCACCAGGATGCAGCTGACACTCATTTAATGCACTTAGAGTGCACTTAAGTGCCATCTTCTGTGCCTGCATGCTTAAACTTAGTGTTTTTCTCTTTCATGAGTACCTGTAATTGTACATCTTCAGTGACACCGGTAGTCAAATTTTAGCCTCTGAAACCTGCAATTATCACATGTCTGCTTCTGAATCACGGCTGCACCTGAACGAGCATTACGTCTTTTAAAATCAGTACAGAGCGACAAAAAGGCGATCAACAGAAACGCACATTCCAACTGGAAGATACGTTTTATGAACATTTTGTGCGGGTTGTTGTCCATTTAGAGTCCCAAAGTCTCAGCGGAGGCCGCGATGTAACAGAAGTCGTGCAGTATTCATGTTACGATTCAAAAGGCAGCAGTGAAGCATCAAACCAGCAGAGTTAAGTCCCATCCATCCCCACTGACTGGTTCAAGGACATCTCATCGTTGAGATTATTCACTGTGATTTTTTTATTAAGCAGCAGCTTCTTATTTAGTTTGAAAACCATTTTGTCAGATAAATTAAGCTTCTCCGCTTAATGAAGAGCCGACCCTGTGGGCAGATAATGAATCAGCCCTCCTCGTTTCCTCCAGCGCTCTACAGGAGAAACAGATCAGAAGATGTACTGATGATAACTCACGGGCCGCTGCGATCGATGCACAGACCCGCCTCTCCGCTCAGCTTCGTTTGTAGTGAGTGGGACCGAGTCAGGCGGGGACACATTAAAGGAGCAATTTGTAAGATTCAGCCAGACTTTTAGTTTAACACAGTCAGTGTGAAGAAACAACTGTGAGGATGTCGAAGTCGTCAGTGTTGCAGAGATGTTTACTGTATTTACTGGACATTAAAGAATTTAAATTCTAATGTAAACTTCTGTGTTGTGTTTTGTAGCTGCTGATGGAGATAGCAGCAAATAAAGATGCTTCACTACAAAACACCGTCTGGATCAAGTAAGTTAACACACTTCCTTACACACAGACTGGGTTTATTACCACTGTTGTCCCAGCTGTTGTCTCCTGCATCCAGCCGGAGATACAAACTCAGAACTAACAAGTGTAAGAGACAACAGGCATGCTAGCAGCTCTTTAGCATGCTAAAATGCTCACAGCGGCCTCTGCAGGTATTGATCGTTCTGGCTTGATGATGACCAGAGTTAACAGGATCTATCTCATAATTAAGCTTGAATACCTGCACAGAGTTTCATTGCAGTCAGTTGAATAGTTGGTGAGATATTTCATTCTGAACCCAAGTCGAAAGTTTTATGATAATTACGATTCTGGGATGAATAAATGAATAAAGATGTCACGTAAAATATTAATATTGTCTCACCATTCTGTCAACTACTTCATACATTACTGAAGACCATCCCTCCCCTCCCTCCCGCCATGTTCGAGGTTTTTACCATATTGAGTGTGTTGTGCTTTGTCAACACTGTCGTTTGTGTGTGTGTGTGTGTGTGTGTGCACTTTCTTCCTCTGCTGTCTGTGTGTGTCGAGCCAACACTGCGTCTCGCTCCAGGCTCTCTGCTGTGTTGTGTCCTGATTAAAAACTGGCCTATTTTTCTCACCAAGACACTGAAAGTGGAAAAAAAATTGCACCGTCACTTTCTGCCTCCGAGTCTCCCGTGATGAGGGGGCGGTCGCTGCCTTCACGGCAACTTCCCAAACAATCTGTTACTCACCCTAATTATCATATAGCCCTTATGTTCACATCATATTTGACCTCATGTGCATTTCATGTCCTAAACCTGCGGCTGCATTTACACCCACTAGGATGAAACCTGGCATCACTCTCAACAGGCTGAGATATGAGCACATATTAGATTCAGTATAAAATCTTTCCTTATGCAGGCATTTGTGTTTGTTTCCCCCCAGATTTGCCTGCCAGGCGCACAGCAGAGCCCAGCAGAACGTGGCCGTGCAGTGTACCTGTGGAGAGGTGTGTGTGGGCGAGTGTGTGGATGTGTGTCTGCGCGTGTTTCAGGACATCCAGCCAGGAGCAGAGCTGCTGCTGTACGAGGACAAACGTCACACACCTGACAGCCCCGACGCACCTGTGACCAGCGGACGAACAGGTAAAGACTACAGACAGACAGAGTCTGTCATGCAGTAGTATGAAAAGAATAACGTATTTTCATCTCTGTTGAGTTGAGTATTTATTTTACATCAGCTGCCTGTCTGTGTGGCTGGTTTTCAGAGCTTGACTTGATGGTTTATTTTAAAATAGAAATCAACGTTTTTGCTTCCAGGCTGCAGTTATAAATCTTATCATAGAAGAAGAAACTACAAAGATGTCTCACTCCGCAGCAACTTACATCATCAGGGTCGGAAAACATAACAGAATATTATTAATTAATACTTTTAAAACAAGTTTATCGTCCTCTCAGTGTCTGTGGAGGTAAATGATCTGCTGCTTTCTGTTACCTGTACTCGCGGCGCTTTCATGATGATCATAGAACAAGCAAAAAATAAAAAAATAAAAAAAAAAACAGAGAGAAAGTCAATCGTGCAGGTTTACTCATGTCCAAAAAACAACAAACACACATTCACACTAATGTTGGCATCACAATGGTAACCAGCTGAGCTGCCTGACTAACTACTGGCAGGTAACACTGAGCTCCGTCTGCTCTGGTGAGACGCTGCCCCCTGTTTGTTTGTTTGGAGTATAAACTCAACAGGTGGCCAATTCTCACATACTGCACCTTTAAATCGTGTTTAACTTTGATATTTATTACTATTGAAGATTAGTAAATGTTGAGAGTGTATTCTCGTACAAGTATTTCGTATTAATTTTGATACATTTCATAAGAAAGTGTTTGTTATTTATATCAAAATACTTTTGGATGATTACTGAGTTTTTAAAGGAAATATAAATGATTTTGTTGCGTTATTTAAGTCAGTAATTAGGATGTTTAAGTCCTTCATCTACATATAAAGTGGCTGTGATTAATGTCATCAGGCGCTGCTGCCTCAGTCCACTTTATATTCAGTCACAGTCTCCACCTGGAGGAGCCAGAGGGACATTTAACTCCAGCAGACACAACAACAACAGATTCACCAACCTGTTGTGTAATTACAGGCTCAGTTGTGGTTAAATGAAATGTAGCTCTCAGTAGACTTTGCTGAAAAATTCCACTGCAGACATTTTGAACATCTATCTATCAGTTAGTTTCTGTTGAGAGCTTCGTGAGTGAAACCTCTCATCAGCTGAAAACTCTCCAGCAGAGGATGAAAGCTGCAGATTAATTATTAGAGGACAGTCGTTCCTGACGAACACTAAACACACAACGAGCCGAAAAAACAAAATCGTTAAAGCGTGTTTCTTTTAAAGGAATAATTTGCTCGGCTAATCCTTTATTATTTCTGCATGGTGGAGCGTTTATGTGCGGTGACTGATGGCACATTAACGAGGAGCCTCATGCAGAAAACACCCAGCGGCAGCGGCAGCAGCAGCGGACTGCGGCGGTGTCGTAGATTTCTTATTAAACGGTTGCTCTTTTAGTGCGCTGAGCTAAACAGATTGAGCCAATAAATCATAAATGCATCTCCAAAACAATTACGGATACTAAATGAAAGATAATAAGATAACTGTCAGTGGATCCCTGCAGAGAAATTACATTTGTTGTGGTTGTAAATATTGATTTGATTTAGAGGGAAGGAAAGAAAGCTGTAATACACGTGAGGAAATACAGTAATGAGAAGATGGAATAGAACATAAAAGCGAGCAGATGTGATATTTATAATAAATACAACGTGTGAATATAAGAAGGTAGAAGGTGTTCAGACAGAACACGTGTAGATAGAAATATAAGCGTTCGATGCAACATAATATTTCATTTAGATTCAGAGAAAGTATTGGATTCATTTATTGTTGCCACTGGACGTCGCTGTAGAGCACCGACATCTCAGACCAAAACAAATGTGCGTGTTGTTTGAATTAAAGCATCTGAACACCGACTGCTAACAAAACTCTGATTAAACTGTAATATCTGGCAGCGCTGTTCCAATGTGAGTCCAGATTCTGGTGCTACAGAACTTCTTTCTCGCTTACAATGCTTTCAGAAATATATTTCAGCAAACTGAAAGTCCAAGATAAGAAAGATTTAGCCGGCCGTCCCTAAAACACACACACACACAAACACACATCATATCTTACACATCAGATAGTTTGCAGCCATATCAAATAGCATGGAATTTAGATGTAACAGATTGTTAGATTATTGATTTGACTGCAATGAATTTGATTAT
The DNA here is from genome assembly GCA_963678695.2 of Diplodus puntazzo. Classification (NCBI taxonomy): domain Eukaryota; kingdom Metazoa; phylum Chordata; class Actinopteri; order Spariformes; family Sparidae; genus Diplodus; species Diplodus puntazzo. The sequence continues at coordinate 3,210,877 of OZ023155.1, read as the reverse complement.
TTAGTCTATAAAATGACAAAAACATTAAAGAAAACTGCCATTCACAATGGCGTCCGATTGCTTGTGTCGTCCAACTGAGAGTCCAGAACCCCAAAATATCCAGTGAACCCAGAGAAAAACAAAGAAAAGACATTTGAGAGAGTAGAAACATCTTCTTTCAGTCAACGAATCATCTCATTCTGTAATCTGTTTGTTCGACAGACGGCACAGAAGATACGGCGGCGACAAACACGTCAATCAATGAAGAAAAGGACCAGGAGACGATGGACAAACAGGAGAGAACACAGGAGGAAGAACAGCGCAGGAACCCTCGCAGATGCATCAGGAGGAGTCACACGACCACGAACCCGAGGAAGAGGAGAGCTGAGAAGCTGCCGGACTGTCGCACCGACAGAACGACCGACGCATCCAGTCGTGACGACGCAGCAGCAGGTGAACACACGGAGAGCACAGGCGACGTCGCAGCTGATTCTGCGCCTCCTCCCGTCCGCTGCAGCTCCCGCCTGGCTGCTAAACCACGACGAGTTCACCGTCTGAGCAGCCGAGTGAAGCGATCCCCCGCCGGGCCCGACCCGCCCTCACAGCCCGAGAGCGCCACTGAAGCCGCCGAGTCGGCCGCAGAGAAGGTCACGGTGAAGACGACACAGCCTGACACTGAGGCTGCTGCGGCGGCTCACACCTGGAGTCCAGAGGTCAGAGAGAGGCGGTACAGATGTTCCAGCTGCGGTAAAAAGTTCTTCCAGATCGGACACTTAAAGAAACACCAGTTCAGCCACACGGAGGAGAAACCGTTCAGCTGCCAGGAGTGCGGGAAGAGCTACACGTCTGCAGAGAGTTTCAGAGCCCATCAGGTGGATCATCTTTCTCTCTTTCTTTCTTTCTTTCTTTCTTTCTTTCTTTCTTTCTCTCTTTCTTTCTTCCTTTCTCTGGCACGTAAGACTTGATTTAGCACAGCTGCTCTGTTGTTGTCAGGCGTGTATGAGCTGACCAATCAGAGCAGGCTGGGTATTGAGGAGGAGGCGGGCCTTAAAGAGACAGGAGCAGTTTGAGACACACAGACGTTTATATTCTTCAGCTGAAAGATAAACTTTTCCTGCTCTCTGGTGGACAAACTACCTCAAACATATCTCTTTTTGTATCGGCCAACATTTACACTAGATGCTGTCAGATTATGATTGAACCAAGCAGCTTTTTCTCCTCTGATTCTGGTGACTGACACTAAAAGCTGATGTTTACAGAACATTTCCTGCCTATCAGGGTTGTTATCCTCCTTCCTTCATTGTCTGCAGGAGTAAAAAAAAAACCCTTGACAATAAAATGGCCGCAGAAAAACAAGCTACGTCACCGTCGGCTTTTTTTAAACAGAGTGCACAGAGAGCTTTTCCTTTTCTCCCTTGTTGGCCACCAGCTTAGTCATCATGCAGAGTAGCAATTTACTCACCCCAGTGAATAGAAACAACGGCAGTATGATAATAGATGTAATCTGAAATGATAATGGTGTGATTTCTAGATGAATCACCGGGGGGAGCGTCCCTTCTCCTGTCCTCACTGCGAGAAGACCTACGGCCTGAAGCGGGACCTGAAGGAGCACATGGTCCTGCACACCGGAGAGAAACCATACGTCTGCGAGCACTGTGGCAAGGCCTTCGCACGCCGCCCCTCCCTACGCATCCACCGCCTGCTTCACTGCAGCAGGATGATCTACACGCAGCCGCCGAGGGTAGGGAGCTGTTTTACTCTGCAGCGTTAGTGGAAGAGAAAAATTCAATCATCATCTGCTGTCCTCAAAGTCAGGTGAAGTTACTGGAGACTTGTTTTAAAATGTCACAAACAACTGAAAGTAGAATGGCACTCAGTAGAGCGCATACGTCCACCAACATACCTGATGCAATTGAGAAATTAACCAAAATGATAAAGAAAGTGAGAAAAGATTCCTGAATCTGCACCAGAGGTTGACGGGGTCTCCTCTGGGCCGAGACGCGTCCTCCTTCAGAAGATCATGAAGATCCGTTCAGTAGTTTTTGTGTAATCCTGCTGACGAACCAACAAACCAAACAACACGGACACTGGAGAAAATATTAGTGAAGAACACACAACATGACCCCGTGCAGCTTGTCTGGCGAGTTTTTGGAAGATTGAATATTTACACTTTCGAGCACTTTTGCTTTGTGACGACAGTTCAGCTAAAAAAGACTTATTACATTGAAGCAAAACTCGCCGAAATGCAACCAAGCCTTTTTTTTTTTAAATGTCAAACCTTTGTGTAAAAGCATAATTACGGTGAAAGAGGCACTTTTAAGATTAACCGTGTTTTCGTTTTCAGGTCAAACTCATTTTCAATGGGAGTGCTACGGGCACTTTTACGATTTTTAAAACACTAAGAAGGCTCGACACAACATGAAACTTTGCTCGTAGTATCACCAGGGTCTCTACACATGAACACGAGCATTGAGAACATTGTTTGTGTACACAGAGTTACTAAAAAGAAGGTTTTTGAACAACTCACGTTAGCAGTAGCTTGTTCCGCTCGCCGCCGTCCTGCCAGTGGAGAAGTGTCGATCTCAGAATGTGACGTAACCTGGAGGACAGTTAAGGTGGAACTACTGTCTTCCAGCAACAACTATCCACACGATATCTAACGTGACTTTTCCGGCTTTTGATTTTAGTATTGTTTCTCATATGAGGCTCCTTTTTCAACTTCAAGGTCAATATTATTCAAATCAATTTGGCATCTCGGGCTTCCACAGACTGGGATTATCCTCGACGAGCTGCAAGGAACCATTTTGTAGTTTTTTACAGTGTTTTTTACGTCTCCAGCTGCTCCAGTTGTTTAGCAGAATGATGCAACTCTACAGAGCTTCATCTCTATAATCATGTAATAATCATGTACAAAGTCCTTCCAATGGTTTCACACTATTCAGCCTCGTTCAGAGCAAATCAGGCGTTGAGGTGAAAACGCCTTCAGGCTGCAGCGGTACGAACGACTGAACGAACATGACAGTAAACTTTAAGCAAATTTCCACTCTAATATTTATAATGGAGTTTTCCCTGAAGCAACGTCTGATTTGATCTGAATGATAAGAAGAGTGAATGCTGGTAAACAAAGTCGGATTTTTAAAAGTCTGCTTCGTAAATGTTTCATGAAGAATAAATTACATTCAGCACATTTGTTGAAGCTCGAGGATTCAAGCCGTGTGTTTGTGTGACACAGAATGCAAATGTGAGCAAGTGCTCGTTAGCTCGCGTTGACATTTTTAAATGACTGCAGTTTTTAACAAGCGAGACAGAGAGCAGCTAAATGGATTCATTTTTCTCCTGAAATCCTCGATCACCAGGGAGGAATAATCTTAAATTCCTGCTTCCTCTGTTCACCTTCCCCTCAGCTACTTCAGACAAACACAGTTTCTTAAAAATGTCTCTGCGCCGCTCAGCCCGTTTTTAATAAATCTCTCACGTAACGTCTTTAAATTTTCATGCAGGTCTTGTTTTTTTGCTCCCTGAACAGCAGTTTTTGAAGTTAAAGTATTTAAGAAGAGGGGGGAAAAGACACGCTGCATTTGATTTTGTTGTTCTCTCTCAGGTGCAGTGCACAGTCTGCTCCAAGCTGCTGGCTAACTCCGGCTCTCTGAGGAACCACATGAAGCTCCACACGGGGGAAAAACCTCACATATGTCAGCACTGCGGGAAGTGCTTCAGTCAGAAAGGTAAGGTGAGCGGCCCGGGTCTGATCCTGGAGCTGCAACAAGCTGTCTGACAGTTTGCTGGGAGAAATGCTGCTGTGACCTCCTCACTGTATGAGAGAACACGAGGCCTTAGACAGAAGCCCCATTCGCATGTGCATCCTCCTCTGTGTGAACATTTCAGATGTGGTGAGGGGTGAAATTTCACTCTGGCGCTGATCCACCTCTGGAGGTATCAGGGCCGTATTATCGGCGAACCGAACCAGAGTGAATGGATAAGCTGCCATCGCGGAGCAAAGGCGTATCGGTCGCACAGCCTGATAACTGCACAGGTCCTTCACTCAACTAAATACAGAGAAATGTCCCGCAAAGCAACGTTACGGGACCGAACAACAGTAACGTAGTAACTGTAACTGTCTTTGGTAATTTATTTAAGGAAAAAAAAAAACACAGCTGTATGTGGAGAAGTGTCTGTCCTCCTGTCTGTCCTACCAACTCTTCATCACATTTCTGCCTGAAAAACAGCGCCTGTCACCGGCAAAAAACTTTAACTCACCGAGTGTTTGTGATGAAAATAAATCACCGCGACCATCAGCCTGTCAGACCGAGACTTCAGGGAACTTTCCCCCAGAAAACAGCCTCTGTCCCCGTGAGTGAGGGAGTCAGACAGCTTCCAGTTTAAAAAACGTAGCGTTTTGTCATTTTCCAGGATGTTTGGTGGGTCAGGATCTCAACTACAACACATTATAACAGCATCCATATGATTATAAACTGTCCGCGGGTTTAGATTGACAGGAGGACACCTGGGAAACACCTTGAAAACACACCGACGACATCGCCGGCTTCCTGTGTGAGTTACACAGCGGTTCGTCTTTAAGGCGGAGATGCTTCGCTCTGTGTGAACAACCAACGGCGGAGAATTGGCGAACCGCCGCTCCGGAGATAATGCGGCGTCACTGAGTAAAAAGAGCTACAGAGAGTTGGGTATATACACCCAACAATCCAACTTACTGCTCCAGTGTGTGATCTTAGATAGCATGATAGGACTGGTGACTTAATCCAGGGTGTTCTGCGCCATCACCCGATGTCAGCTGTGATCAGCTCCATCAAACCAATTTAGTCTAAATTCCACAGGCTAGAACCCCTAAACAACTTTTTGCACCAGGCCCCCCCCCAAAAGTTCCTCCCTACGCCTCGTCTATCGTATAAAAGCAAATGCTTTTTTCATGTTTTCCATGGTCAGGTTTTTCTTTTATCTTTCTCTGTCTGCAGCACTTTACAGCACAAAGACTAAAAGCAGGAGAAACTGACGACGTCCTGTTTACATGCTGTGTCTTGTCAGCAAGCTAATGCTGCCTCGCTACCGAACAAACCAACGAGGAATTAATATTGATCCTCTCATCTGACCTTCAGCAGGAGAGTAAACATATTTCCCGCAAATGTCAACGTGTTCCTTTAACTGTGAAGGACAGAAACCATGCTGTTGTTGTCATCACACCGATGCGTTAACGTGAGTGTTTTCAGCGAGACAATTAGACGGCTGTTTGTGTAACACTGTGAGAGGATCCTTCCAACGTCTCCCGCTGTGATCAATTCCTACAATTTATGCTTTCATTTGTCAAAGTGACAGCATCAGTCGTGTGAGAGAACCTCATTTTCACACGTTGGACAAATGCATATTCACGCTGCGACGACTGTCTCTGCCTCTCAGGGAACCTCGAGTGCCATCTGAGGATCCACAACGGGGAGAAGCCGTATCCCTGCGCCGAGTGCGACCAGACTTTCTCCCAGAAGCCGGAGCTCCGTCGGCACATGTTCTCCCACACAGGAGGAGGTTTCCTCTGTAGCTACTGTGGAAAATCGCTGAGGGACCCGCACAGCCTGAAGTCCCACGAGAGGCTGCACACTGGAGAGAGGCCTCATCGCTGCCCCGTCTGTGGAAAAGGTCAGAGGAAGATATTGAAAAATAAAATTGTGGGGGAAAAACATCAAAGAAGGATACAGGCTGGGGATAAATCCTCTAATCTCTCCCTGATAACTAATAATTCTGTGACGGATCTGTGCCCACATGTGGGATGTCCTGATCCCTTCTGCTCTGCGCTCCTTATCAGCGAACCAGAAACAAAGTCAGAAAGTTTAACATTTCTCCATAAAGTTGCTTAAAACATTAATTATCTTTTCAGGGCCACTCAGCAAGTTTAACAATCTGTAAACACGAGACGTACAAGTTCAATATTCACTCTGTTTCAACTCCTGATTTTTTTTTAATTCAATGGCCCGGATAATTAGGAAGTAAACCCTGAAGCTGGAAGACGTTGTGACTGTGAAAGCTGCGCTGTGATTGTGAGATGAGAGACTGAGGAAAGATTGAAATGTCGCCTCTCTGCATGTGTACGTGTTGGTGCTTGTTGAACAGCTGTATTGGTAAGAATTGGCTGTTTTACTCGAAGGTTTTATTGCTGTTAAAGTAACGGGCATTAGTAGAAGTGTCGCCGGGAGAGCAGAGGAGTGTGAGTCGGGAACAACAGCCCACAAAACAAAGAAAAGACATCAGAGCTTTTTATTCCTAACGTCAAAGTCTTCAATAATTCAGCCATAATTTCGCCCCGGGACTCGTTTCATACCGTGTTTTGTTACCCGTTCTTCTGACAGGCGGTTGGAGGGAGAGCGGGAGGAATGACGTCAATGTCAAGAGAGTCGCTGTCGGTTTGTGTCACCGGAGTCTTTTGGGAAGATGCTGGAAATCATCCCCATTTTGCAAGTATTTGCTCTGCAGCTGGGTGATGTTAGACACGTCACATCACATCCATATCACACCTGTGCTTACGCTAACAACAGCTAATGTAACCTGGAGCAGCCAGCCTCAGGCAGAGGAGAACAGAGCTCTGATAGACTCATAAACTTCATTATTTTCAGACTTGTAGACTGAACTTTTGCAATTGTGAAGGCTGTCCCAATCCGAAGGCTCCTCCAGATGCTCCTTCTTCTCCCTGTTTCTGGAGGACGCACCGCTAATATCCATCGTGGCCTCACATATCCCAAGATTCTTTGCGCGCCCGTAAAAAAAGAAAGAAAGAGAGAAAATGGCGACATCGCGTGGCGTAGATCGTCACTTTCAGAATCAGAAATCGTGGCGTAACGGTAAAACATCTGGTGACGCAACCAGGAAATGCTCCAAAGGCTGAGACCGTCCCATTTAACAACGGCTGACGCGGTTAACGAGGTCTCTCTGAAGGACTCGGCCTTCGAAGACCACAAAGGCCGAGTCCTTCAGAGGATGCTGACAGCAAATGTCCCACACATCAGCGATGTTGGTCACACATTGTGGATTCATGATTTACTCTGTGGTCAGTCAAACGAAGCTCAGATCACATTCGTTGTTTCATTTTAAAAAACAGAGAAAACAGAGTGCAGCTTCTTCTCACCTTAAAGTGAAACTCTCGCCAAAATCCAACTGAGGCTTTTTTTGTGAATGTACCCGAGTCAAACCTTCATGTAAAAGCATAATTTCGATAAAAGCGCCACTTTTAAGATTTACCGTATTACCGTTTTCGTGTCAAACTCATTTTCAATGGGAGTGCTACGGGCACTTTTATGATAGCATCAAAATCTCTATTTTTAAAACAGTAAGAAGTCTCGACACAACATGAAACTTTGCTGGTAGTATCATCAGGGTCTCTACACATGAACACGAGCATTGAGAACATTGTTTGTGTACACAGAGTTACTAAAAAGAAGGTTTTTGAACAACTCACGTTAGCAGTAGCTTGTTCCGCTCGCCGCCGTCCTGCCAGTGGAGAAGTGTCGATCTCAGAATGTGACGTAACCTGGAGGACAGTTAAGGTGGAACGTTCCTAAAGCTTAGTTCCATATAAATGCAGGATAATTCGTTGTTTTGTCGTTAGCAAAAAACAATATTGACCTTGTTGAAAAAGGAGCCTCATAAAAGAAACAATACTAAAATCAAAAGCTGGAAAAGTCACATGAGATCTCGCGTGGATAGTTGTTGCTGGAAGAGAGAAGTTCCACCTTAACTCTTCAGGAAAAAACGAGAAAATTCACTTATTAGTAACTCATAATTTAAAGAGATAACTCATGTTTTGCTCCTGCGGCTGAAGTTTGGTTCTGTTGCTTTGTGGCAGAATAAGAGGAAGTTCTCTGGAGAGTGAACCAACAAACTGCAGCTGAATGAAAAAGCCGGTCGGCCGCAGGAGAGCGCACGCAGGCCGGTTCTGGTTCCCAGCAGACGGATTGGTCTCGCTGCAGATGTTCTGTCCTGCAAACAACAAGCACAAACTGCTGATTACAAGCTTGTCCACATTTACTTTTCATGACGCGGTGGAAAACTTTTGTACCGAGTTCAGTTGCTGCATTATTGATGAAGTCTAACTTTTTATAGAGCCGAGACGTCCCTCAGGACGGACTTACAGGCACACACGTCATGTTCTGCTTTTATTATTCTTGTGAAACGTGTTCACAGGAGGAAGTATTGGTATGTTTCAGACTCCAGTTCAGTTATATTGTAATATTCATGAACCGAGGCGGTTTTTAATGGATTTTCTTGTAATTTACTTTAAGGAAAATTCTGCTGAGGATCTACTTTTGTCTCGTGTTGCACTGGGTGAATTATTCCTTCGTCACCATGAACACAAACACCGTCCTGCTGCCACAAACAGTCACCAGAGCACCAAGTGAGGATTAATCCACCACTGAAAATAGTCCCCAACAAACCCTTTATTTCCTCTTGTTGGTTTGATAAAAACTACAGTGAGCAGCTGTTGTCTTCGTAAAGAACGACACTGTGTGTTTGTGAGATTTAGTGAGAGTCTAATAAGAGACGAACGAACAGCAGCCTCTCCCTTTTTATAAAAAGAGTCAAAACAAATGAAAATGTTAATGTAAGAAAGAAAGAAAGGAACACAAGAACATGATAACCAACAAGTAATCAGCAAACATGAGGCCAAGAGAAGTGTCGTCGTCCACAGAACAGTTCTGGAGCTTCACAGTAAAACAGAGTCGCAGCGTTCTGCTGAACAACTGAAGCAGCTGGAGATTTAAAACAGAGAAACAACCAAAGAAACGTAAAATGGCTCCAAACAGCTCGTCCAGCATCATTCAAGTCTCCAAAAGCCCAAATTAATTTAGAACGATTCCACTGACACCCTTTTTCTTCTGCTGCGAAGTTGAAAGCCTTCGTGTCTGAGGTGAGTGCACGAACTCGACCCCATGTCGAAGGTGAGAATCACGTCTTTTAAAATCAGTTTGGCATCTCAGGGCTTCCGTAGACTTGGATTACGCTGCATGAGCTCCAGTTGTTTAGCAGAATGCTGCAGCTCTGTTTTACTGTGAAGCTCCATGGACGACCGGATTCATTTTTGGGTGAACTGCTCCTTTAACTGCTTATTGATGGTAGAAAAACAGTTGTTTTTTTTTTGAGGTTCAGGTTTGATTTTGATTTCTTTCCTCAGGCTACACGTTGGCGACGAAGCTGAGGAGACACATGAAGTCGTCTCACGTGATGGAGAAGCCGTTCAGCTGCCACTGCGGCGCCGCCTACACCGTCAGGCAAAGTCTGCTGAGGCACCAGGCTCAGCACAGGACTGAGGGAGGAGCTCGAGAGGAGGAGAAGACGGGGGAGTCAGAGGGAGGAGGTGGAGGGGAGACGAACAGCAGCAAGAAAGAATACGTGCAGGAGTTCGACTCCGTTCACGTGAAGCCGATCAGAGGCCGACCCAAGAAGATCTCCAACCCTCAGGGAGAAGGAGAGAAGGAGGCGGGTCAAGTGAAGCAGAGGAGGGGACGAGGAAAGGGGGAGGGAAGGAGGGCGAGGCAAGAAGGGAGAGGAGGCGACACGGAGGCTCCGGGTGACATCCAGCACACCGTCGTCTACGTCCACACAGACGACCTGTCCTCGCCGGGCTCCGCCCCTCTGCTCCTCGCCTCGGAGAGCTCGCTGACCATGGGAACGGGGGAGGGGCTGGTGGAGGTGGTGATATCAGAGGGCGCAGAGCAGTGCATTGTGGTCCACGGCGAGCAGACGGTAGGAGAGCTGCTGATCTTACAGGAGGAGGAGAACGGACTCTGCTCGGTGGCTCAGACGGTGGAGATAAACACAGTGTAACGTGTTCCCGTTCCACTCCTGCAGAACACATCGTTAACTCACCGACGTGTTTCTGTTAAAACCCTCCTTCCCTTCAACCTGCCTCGTCTGCATCCTCCTCAGTTAATTATCATCTGCAGATCCCTGATTGCCTTTTGAACAACCTCCGCAGAACAGACGGAACTCATTAGACGTAATTATCTGCTGGAGGGGAGAAACGATACGGAGAGCGACTGTAACGTCTCCCGGCCGACAGCCAGAGAAGGAAAAGTCACATTTCACCACCCGACTTCCAGAAATGTGTTTTTGAAATCATTTACAAACATGAAGTGATCCTGAGGCCACGTGGTAACATCCTTTATACGATCATGTGTTTCCAATCATGATCCGATCACCTGTTTACCTGTGAAATGATCCAGACGGTGTTTTTGGATCATTTCACAACTTTCACCGTCTTTTTGTTGCTCCTGTCACAACTCGACACACTCGAAACATCTTCAGAATCAGCGTATATTTCCAAACTTTAATAAACTTGAGGAGGTGAAACATTAAATACGTTGTGACTGTTTCCAAACAGGATTAGCAGATTATCATGTTCTGTTTTGTTTATGCGTCTCAACTATTTTGGAATCAAGTTTTTTTCCGGAGCATTTTTTTTTTTCCGTTGTGGTTGCTGAACATAAATTCTCTGTCTGATTCTGAGCGACTGACATTTACTGTAGAAGCTGAGGATAAAACAAACGCTTTTGTGTCCGTTGAAGTTGTTCTAGAAATATCCGATCATGACAGGAAGTTTACTGGAGTTCAACAAAATAAAACGGCACAAAACATCCAGAAAACGCAGCGTTGTGTCCGTGTGTCTCTGTCGTCTCTCTGCTGCCTGCAGGTCGTCTGCAGGTTTCACAGCTTCCTGCTGCGACTGAAATAATCACAATAATGACACAAAACAGTAGAAATGTATAAAAAAGACTATTCTTTTGTTATATATTGCAGTTTTGCTCCAACAGTGTTCAAACCAGCGACATCCACAAGTTAACTCTGTCGTTACGACTAAACACAACTCGACTTAAACGAACGTTATCTCGTCCTTCAGTCACATCCAATAGATTCTTCAGAACATCATCAAACTACTTCTGTTGTTTTGAATGTTTTCATTAAAGCGAAACTCTTGCCAAAATGCAACCAAGCCTTTTTTTTTAATGTCAAACCTTTGTGTAAAAGCATAATTACGACGAAAGAGCCACTTTTAAGATTTACTGAGTTTTTCGTTTTCAGGTCAAACTCATTTTCAATGGGAGTGCTACGGGCACTTTTACGAAAGCATCAAAATCTCTGTTTTTAAAACAGTAAGAAGGCTCGACACAACATGAAACTTTGCTCGTAGTATCACCAGGGTCTCTACACATGAACACGAGCATTGAGAACATTGTTTGTGTACACAGAGTTACTAAAAAGAAGGTTTTTGTTCAGTTTCTGTTGCGGTAAATTGGTTTATTGAACGGAGACCTTTGTTTAATGTCATCACCTCCCTCTCAGGTCCTGTTTGTCTCTCTCGGCTGTAATCAAAAGGAATAAAATACCCCAAAATGTAGTTAAAATGTTTTGTACCAGCAGAGGAACTTGTTTCTTTGTCTGACTTTTGTATATAAAAAAAAAAAAGTGGGCTATTTGTTCCGCCACCGGATGGAGACATGAAACACTGCAGGAGTGTTGAAGGAGCAGATTTCTGCAGACAGTTTCTCTGCTGTTTGTCTCTGCCGATGTTATTTAGAGAGAGTCGAAGCCGAGGCTGAGTCACGTTGTTCGAAAGGGAAAACCACTGTAGAGCCGCGCGGGTGATAGAAATCAGCAGCTGTAAAAAAGGCCCTCCATACAAGCAGGTTTGAAAAGATGCGACGCGGCTGACGCACGCCGAGGAGAGATAATGCGCCGACTCAAGAAAAATAAATCAATTCATTTCATTTTGCTCAGTGAAGGAAAAAATCCAGCCTCCGATCAGACTGACGAGTGGCTCTCAGTCAGCTCGAGCAGAGCGCCGTTTCCTTTTCTGTCCTCCATTCAAAGTGTGAAGAGCAGAGTAATTAGAAAAAGTCTGTCAAAACGCTGCAGTTGCATTGAAAAGTTTGAACCTGTGAAGTCTGTGCACGTATTAACGTTGGACTCACACAATCTCCCAAACCAGTCGGCACAAACACATCCTCTGCGTCTCTGACGGGCTTTTGTTGGACCGTCAGAGTCGAATGTGTTTTTTGTGCCTCCACCAATTTTTAATTTCTTTGGACGTGTTGTTGTTCAAAGTTGGTGGAGAATTGAGAAAAGGTGTTCTGCGGTGGGACTCTGTTGGACCTGCTGTATGAACACAGGCCTTCCTGATAGCCGGTGACGGCCGCGTTGCTCCTCTGCAGTGTCGTCCCGTGGCTTTAATAAAAAATGACATTTTTCCATCATCGTTGTTGTCGGCCTGGAGAGATTCTCGGTCTGTGATGTTCCACCGTGCAGCCTGCGGGCTGTACGCACAGAATAGCGTCGGTGTCGGCGAGCTCTTGTTTTGTCAACGAACTGAACGACCCTGCGCTGGCGTCGTTGTGTTTTATGCTCCTCGGGGCCTCAGGGCTGATTTCTAGACGTGGCTGAGGACAAAAATGAAAGTTTCCCTTAAACTGAAATGAACTTCAGTCAAAATTGAATTGAAACTAACCAATGTTTTTTCTGCTAAAGCTCGGCCGACGCTGTATGTTTTATTTATATCGATGTAGGAGAGCTGGAGCGTCCATGTCAGTGAAGTGAAGTCCAATTTAAATCCTCACACTTGTTTTGGAGCAGCTTTTGTTCTGTTGGAGCAGATAAGATGAACCCAAATGCAGGAGACGGCCGGCAGGAAGATCAGCGGATGAAGTTTTATTGATAACATGAGCAGGGAAACACCACGGATGACTCGACAAACACTGAACTGAAGGGTGGAGGAAACAGAACGGGGAAGAGGCTGATGATGGAGGAAAGACACGCAGCCTGAATCCAGATCTCCGTCCTCGGGTCTTGCGGATCGAGCCAACGCAGGCTTCAGTCGTACGTACCGCGATGCGTTCGCTGTCATCACGTCAAGTCTGAGTGTGTGAGCAGATAGACGGCTCTGAAGACTACGGTGATAAAATGCATTTTCATTTCTGTTTTATAATGTGGTTCGATATTATTTCCAGCCTGCACGATTCAAGTAACTGCTTCACACATTCATAATAAGTTCTTCACTGTCGCGTCCAACATTGCAATTAATTATGGGTAATTAATCCACTAGAATCCAGTGACGTCCGAGTGGACTCTCTGGAAGTCTCTGGAGAGCTCTCATGGACCGGATGAAACGTGAGTACGGACCACCATCATGTTCAAGAGGTCCGACATGGTGGAGGAGAGAGAACCGGAGCTCGTCTATTCCAATAGATTACATGTCGGTTTAACGTTTGATCATTAAACACGTGATCACGTGTTTTCCAAACGTTACAGCGATGATTAAACGTGAGAGATTCATGTGGTTTATCTGGAAGGGACTCGATCTTATAGTACATGTCGCTGGATATTCAGATTTCTTTATCGTAGCCGACGTCTATAATTTCATAAACGCACCAACAATGGTATAAATGTAATGGAGCTACTAACGTTGTCGCGTCTGCAGCACGTTAAAAGTCGTCCGTGTGCTTCACGTGTTTGTCGGGCGTCGTGTGAATCCTCCTCGCTGCTTCTCTCCCAACATTTCTGTAACTTTCTGGAAACGAACAATCCAGCGAGCGGCTTCACTTCCTGCTCAGGTGAGATAGTGCGAGTGTTTGAAATCCTCTCAGACTCTCTTCTTCTTTCATTCTTCACACAGCTACTTCTACAAAGCGTTTGCAGTTCTCCCCGTTCAAACCGTCAGGATGCGTTCTCCCGTGTGTCCGCTCAGCGAGGCTGTAAACCTTTTTACCTTCGGGCAGCGTGTCAATAAAACTCAGGTTGTCGAGCTAAGAACAGCTTTTAGGGAATCAACATCAATACAATTAACTCACACTCAGACTGTGAAGGTTGACTCTGATCTAAATACAGATGAGAGGGCAAATCAGTGGGTGTCCTTTTAAGGAAAGTGAGAAGTTATCCAGTCTTCGTCTTTAAAATAGGAGCAAACTGCCACAGATTACTGTTGTCACGCATGATCGTGATGTTAAAGCCATTTCAAGGGCACACGCTGTTGTTTTGGAGCCGTTCAGGTGTTTCTGACAGAGCAGATTCTCCCCAAAGGCAGCTCTCCTCCTGCAGGAGCAGATAACGGACCCAAACGCAGGAAGATCACCGGACGGAGTTTTACAACAGTGACTCGACAAAGACTGGACGCAAATACAAGCGAAAGTAACGAGGGGGAGGAACACAGGTGTGGGGAACGAGTGGAGGACGAGAAGGAGGAAGAAGCTGAAAAAGAGAATCCGTCCATCTTCTGCTGCATCTGTTGAGTCTCATGGTAATTGTTGGTTGTTGGTTGGACTCCACATCTAGTCCAGCACTTCTTTCATTGTGCGGAAGAAGAAAACGCTTGAGAGCGTAGCTGCATGTGTGAGTAGTAAATAAAAAGCAGTACGATATTACCAGATATTGTGTGAAGGAGGTTTTAACAGTGTGATGTTGTTTCCACCCACAGGACTGCAGCTGCTGCCGGCGCTGTTAACGCTGCTGTGAGGTGAAACGGCTCTCCGGATCAGAAGAAGTCTGTGAATAAGAAAGAATGAGTCGGACACAAAGACGACCTGCGCTTCCTCCTCGTAGTTGATATTCTGTCACTGAGCTTCTGTGATAGTTGATATTCAAAGGCCGCGTTCCTCAAATGTTTTAATTAGCTTCGCTCGCTTGGTGAGACTTAATTTTCGCCGTCTGGCTTTGGGACTTCAAAAAAAGGGATTTAAAACCTTTTTTTGTGAGATATCGAACATTTTAAAAGTCAATAGCCTCTGAGAAATTGTGTTGGCCTGAAGGTTTCTCTCTTTCTGTTTAAGTCTGCTGCCTGTTTAGTCTCTGTGTTTATCTCCTCTCTATACTATCTGTGTTTCTCTCTCTCGTTCTCTCCTCTCAGATATGACTCACTGAGAGGGTCCGCAGACGTCACCCCTCTCCTCACTCTCCAGGCTATTAGCTGAAAAGAGAAGCTGGAGAGTGTAGGAGAGAGTGGGCTTTTATTTTTTTTTTCCAGGCAGGTTCTCAGCTCCATTTTTAAGTAGTTGCTGCAGAGCTGTCAAACAGGATTCAGGCTTTCTTCCAAAACCTCTGCAGCAGCAGCAGCAGCAGCAGCAGCAGCTCGGTGGAACTTCAGAGTGATTCAGCTGTGCGGCGGCGACCGGCCTCCCGCTGTGATGCATCACCACAGTTCGCTGATTTCACCTGCAGAGGTGCACAGGCCTGAGATCTGGACCCTGATCCCTGGATACATCTGACTCTTAATGTCTCAGTTAACTGAGGATAATATTTGTACCTGTTGGAGCTCATTCACGCTCAGAGGGCGCCGCTCACAGTCAAACCCGTTTTGTCCAGGACCTCCACTTTTCCTTCGCCACCTTCCAGTCTCCTCCCCGCTGTTCTGCAGTAACTGTTCGTCTCTGAGCCCGGTTGACGTAAAATCACACAGATGTTTAATATAACATCTGGACAGAAAGTTTTTAAAACGTCTTCCTGTTGCAGCGACGCTGCTACGCTGCTCTCCATGACTGCTGGAGATGAAAACATGCAGAAATACGGATGAAATAATTGCTGAAGGCTCCGTCTGTAACTGCACAGTGTGTCTAATGTTAAACATAAACGAGCCTTTACTCATGTGGGCCTGTCGGTTTATTTGCATACAAACACACCTGCTTGCTAACGGCTTCGCTAAAGCACTCTGAGGTAAAAGGACGCAGAACAAGCTCCCTGCTGCCATGTCAGACCTGAACCACTGAGTGGGTTGAACGTTAGCATCTCCCAAAACAACACGACTGTACTTTGCACGTGTCTGACCTCAGTTGTGGCCGTTTGGTTGGTTGGTTGGTTTTAGGCAACTAAACCACTTAGTCCTGGTCGTTCAGGGGTGAATATCAAACGAGTGAACATAAATCATGTATTAAGTCTATTGCAGAGAACAGAATCAAAACCAGGAGACCCTCTAACACTTGTGAGTCAGGTCAAAATGATTTATTAAGATTGGCTTGAGTGCAGGATGGAAGATATCTCGACTGTGAACGCTGCAGGACGGCGTCTCAACCTGCATCAGTGTTCAAACAGACGTGTGTTTAATGACCTGATCGCCTGAAATCAGAGCTCCTTCGGTTGTCAGCTGGATCTGTTGTGTGTCTGCTTCCAGGTCCAGTTTGTGTCTGTTTGTGTATTCATGGTGTGGGTCTGTTCTGCACGGTTTGTGCCTTTTCATTCCCGCCAGGGGAAATGTTAACGCTGCCACATATGGTGTGTTACAGCATCTGTTCCAAAGCTGCACCGCGAAACACTTTGCAGGAATTCAGTGTCATAAACTTAACTTTTGTCATGAAGCTGATAAAAAATTTTACATTTTTCTCCCATGTGTTTAATTTGAGGATAAAAGCTGCTGAAAAGCACCATTTTACTTTCAACAGGGTCCTCAGGCATGAAAACATGGAAATTAACAGACATTTATACATAAAAACAAACATGAATAATGGAAATGGTGATAAATTAAAGAACCCAACGGCACAAAGAAATCAATATAGTGACATGAAGAAGAAAACACACAAGAGTTACGCCAAAAATCCTGAACTACACACACACACAACATCTGGTTTAAGTGTCGTCTGCACCAGATTAACTAGAGATCAAATTAAAGGTTGATACAGTCAAAACAAGAAAGAGTAAATCTGCGATAAACAACCAGAGAAGTCCTGAAGTCATGAATAGAAGCGATCAATCTGCCGGTAAATTATTCCCGGCTGCTGCTTTAAATTTAGAAGCACGACTCCAAGTTGAGTTTATTCAGTCGAATCCACTTAAACACGTACGATGGGAACCGTTCGGGTGTATTCACGTCACCGTGACATCACGCCAGCGACGGCGCCCACACAGCCGCCTTCAAACTCAACTTCCATATTAATCTGAACGAGACACCAAACAGTTTCCCGCCTCAGGCGTCTCCAGGACGCATGAAACATATTTGAAGCTCTGATTAACTCAAACTGCACTAAGAACAAACTATGATGAGAGGCAGTGAGAAAATATTGCTTTATTTCATCATTAATTATCTAAAAGTTCTGTATTTAAGTAGTCGATAAGCTTCTAAGCAGTTAATTTATAGTTACATCAGTCTGAAGAGCAACGAGTGGCGGTGCAAATCATCTTAAACTTTTTCTGCCATTTAGATAATTTCTTAATTTTTCATTTGGGCTCCAAAATGTCAATATTTGTTTCCTGTTCTTTAAAGCTTTTGCTGCATCGATAAATGCAGGAGCACATTTATCCACCGCAGCAAACGAGCTGCAGTAATGAACCGCAAATTAATTGATTTGTGGTTGTTTGAATTTAAAAAGTCCTCTGGAAACGTTCTCTTTCTGTCTTCTGTAATTTGGTTATCATAATGTACGGCAATTACTGCAGCAGACACGGCCAATAAATTATTTCTGTAAGATTTAATACGATACAGCATGACGGAGTAAATATTCCCAGACAGACTTTTAAATTAAATTAGATTGTGCTGCTGTGTTATTTTTTTTTATATGCAAAGCTCACAAACACGACTGGAAGGCTGCAGCGAGAGTTTCTGAGCAGCCTGTTCTGGGATCAGTTCTCTGGGCCGGAGCGTCTTTTCTCTGCCTTCAGGAAAATACGACTCCTGAGCCCCGAGCGAGGCCCTCTCTCGTTTATCTGCTCCGCTGACGACCCTCAGAGCTCGATACCGTTCCCCCTCTCGCTCCATGTGCAGTTTGACTAATTAGCGTCCAAAACCCAATAAAACCTCCTCCACAGCATGGGAGGAGCATGAGGTTTAACAAGCAACTCAGTTTTTCAGCATCATAAAATAAAAAAAAACAACCTCCAGGTTTCTTGTGAAAACCCACCGAGCGCGTCCCAGCACAGGTGCGGTACCTTCAGGGAGCTGCCCGGTCCAACCGCAGCCGCCGGCACCACCCACACACAAGCTAATGTTAGCTGAAGTAGATCTGGTCAAGCTGAATCCTCAAATCCCCCAAATAAACAAGAGAGAACGTGTTCTCTGAAGGTTTACAGGTGTGTGCTGGGAAAGGTCAACAACAGTGGTGGACCCACACAGAAGCAGGACCGAGCTCAGCAGCTCTACGGACCTTTTTACCAGTTTTAAACTTAATTTTAATCTTCTGTCTGGTCCTCAGATCGGCTCAGATAAACCCAGAGTGACGTGTAACTCAGCTAAATGCTGCTGTGTTGCAGTGGTGAAGACTCTCTGGCCCGTCACCCATCAGTATCTTCAGACAACTTGGAAAAACTACACTTCTATGGAGACGATGCATGATGATTACATTCCTCCTTTACAAACACAGATCCTAAAGTAACTTATCCAAGTCTTATTCGATGAAGATCTCTGTGATTCGTCTTTCTGTAAGGAGACACGTTCCTCCAACACAACACTGTAGTTTATCTCGACTCGATCACACAAACACTCACCAGACCACCAAACTCTTTTAGTTCATTAACCATCTATTTAACCTTTTTTAGGGTAAAAACAGAGAGTTCTCAGACTGACACAGACCAAGTGAGACTCTCGCAAAATGCAACCTAGACCTTCGTTTAAAAGCATAATTACAATAAAAGAGGCACTTTTACGATTTACCGTATTTTCGTTTTCGGGTCAAGCTCATTTTCAATGGGAGTGCTACGAGCACTTTTACGATAGCATCAAAATCTCTGTTTTTAAAACACTAAGAAGGCTCGACACAACATGAGACTTTGCTCGTAGTATCACCAGGGTCTCTACACATGAACACGAGCATTGAGAACATTGTTTGTGTACACAGAGTTACTAAAAAGAAGGTTTTTGAACAACTCACGTTAGCAGTAGCTTGTTCCGCTCGCCGCCGTCCTGCCAGTGGAGAAGTGTCGATCTCAGAATGTGACGTAACCTGGAGGACAGTTAAGGTGGAACTACTGTCAAAGTTTCATGTTGTGTTGAGCCTTCTTAGTGTTTTAAAAATAGAGATTTTGATGCTAGCGTAAAAGTGCCCGTAGCACTCCCATTGAAAATGAGTTTGACCCAAAAACGAAAATACGGTAAATCTTAAAAGTGCCTCATTTGTCGTAATTATGCTTTTACACGAAGGTTAAAACACACACAAAAAAAATCTAGGTTGCATTTTGGCGAGAGTTTTGCTTTAGACAGCTTTTTAAACTAAGCTAGCTGCCGGAAATGTACTTTACTTTGAGAGCGTAACATTACGGAGAGGAGAGCGGAAAAAGAAGAGAGAGGTTGTTCTGCTTCAAACACACAGACACTCACAGCTCACTCGCTTTAGCAAAGTAAAGTAGTCGTGCACATTCTATCTTTAAAATGTGGCCTGACTGCGAGTGATTAATCACAAATAATTCGCGTACCGTATGTTTCTACAGACTGTTGCATACATTAAGATGTTTCTGGGAAGCCTCGCAGCTCTCGGGCGTGTTTGTTTATTTGAGGAGAGTTGGAGGAGCGCTGATTTGATTTGCTCTTGGATTCAGTTAGCGAGACCGTCATTATCACCTCACATGCCCTGATACAGTTTCGCTCCCTCCGACCTAAAGCTCTGAATGCTCTTTAGGTTGAATGAACAGCTGGTTGGAACGCTCCCCGAGGAAGCTGGTTGATGTTTATTCAGCGAGTGTGACTGCAGGAAGACGACGTGCTGCATCCTCTCGCCCTCGCCGGTTCTTAAGTATGCCCACGGGCTTCGGCGTCACGGGATTACCTTCCTCGCCTCGATTCTTTCTGTGGAGTCTGTTGTAAGAGGTCGTCTACCTCTGAGGCTGATCTGACAGCCGTGAGAGAGTCAGTGTTGTGGGCCGGCTGCAGTCAGATCCAGCAGGAATGAAACCACACTGCAGGCAGATTGTGGTCGATCTGCCTACATGTCATCGCTGAGCGCCAGGCGGCTAAATTAAGAGCATCAACAGCTGATTAGATAAAAGGTTCCTCTCTCTCTCTCTCTCTTTCTCTCTCTCCACTCATCAGATGACAACCACTCAGAAGTTAATGTGTGTGTCCAGATAAATATTCTCTCTTCTAACAGCTTTTAATCCTCCTCTTCTCCTTTTTCATTTCCCATCTTTCTTTTTCTCTCCCCTCATCTTATTTCTTACTTTTGTCTCTTGTCTTTTTCCCCATCAAGTCTCCTTTTTCTTCTCTCCTCGTCCACTCTCCTCTACCCTTGTTTCCTCTCCTCTCACCTCTCCTGTCTCTTCTTCTTCTCTTTTCCTTCCATCTCCCTTTCTTCCTTTTTCATTCCTTCTCTTCTCTCCTCATCCCTGTTTCATCTCCTCCCTTTTTTCCCCTTTTCATCTCTCTCTCTGTCTCTCACCCACTCCTCTTTTTCCTTCCCTCACCCAACATATCTCCTCTCTTTTTTGTCCTCTGTCATCCTTTTCTTTTCCTCCCACTCTCTCTTTCTCTCCTTTCCAAATATCTCCTCCATCCTCCCATCTTCACCCCCTTCCCTCCACTCTTCCCTCTCTCTCGTATTGCCCTCCTCTCCTTCCTCCTCTCTTATTTATTATCTCCTCGTTCTTCAACACTTCCTATCTATCATCTCGTCTTCTTCAGGTTCCTCTCCTCATCACCGTCCCTCCACTCTTTCCTTTCTCTTTCTCCCTCTCTCGTATTCTCTTCCTCTCGCCTCTCATTTCATCTCCTCATCCCTCTCTCTCCCCTCTTCTCCTCTCTCTTCCTCCCACTCTTTCTCATAGTGCCCTCCTCTCCTCCTTCATCCACTTCTCCCTCTCTAAAATCCTGACCTTTTCTATCCACCTCTTCTCCCACTTCACATTTCTCTCCCTCTCTCAATCTCCATCTCCACTCCACGCGTCTCCTACTCTTTTTCTTTCATCTCCCCTCTCTGTTAGCCTCTCTCCTCCTCCTCCTCCTCCTCCTCCTCTCTCTTCCAGCGGTAGAGAATCACTGAGCAGCGGCGGCGGCAGCATCAGTGTCACTCAGCACGCCGACGACTCGCATGAAAGTGAGGACCTCTGCTTTTCTTTTTCTTACCTCGTTTGTTTGTGGGTTTTTCTTCCATCCCCTCTTCCTCCTCCTCCTCCTCTTCTTCTTCTTCTTCCCATTCACTCATTTTTCCTTCATTTCTTCTCTACTTTTTCGGTCCTGTTTTCTGCCTCACTGATCTTTTTTCCGGCGTGCAGCAGTATGGGGGTTCCATGCATTACAAATAGTGTTTCTGTCCTTGCTCCAACTAGAGCACGTAGCCGTTTGCTTTTTTATTATTTTTTCTTTTGCATCTCACTGGAATAAGTAGGCCAGTCTTGTAGGTTTAAAGCAGAATGTCAACCTCTGGGCTCAGATGTGCTTATGACTGGATATTTTACCAGGTATGACTTTTTTTTTTTTTTGCTTTTAATCCTTACAAACTTAAACATGCAAATCCTTCTCTCAGTTGCAGATGTGTTGCGGCATTAAAACTGGGATGGAGCAGCGTGTCTCTGAGCACAATGTGATGAAATATTGACCATAGCTGTGCTGCTGTGTGGATTTGAGACACGCACACAGATAGTTATTTTAGAAATCAGATATATTCTGAGGCTGCCGAGGATATTGTTGGACAGTTTCTTCTGCAACCAAAGAAGCAGCTTTTAATGTTTTGGCAGATTCTTTCTCTGGCTTTTTTCTCATCCTTGTACTTTGTGTTATTTTCTCAGTGGCTGCCCTGAAGACAGTCTGTCTGCAGTGAAGCACTGGAGGTAGAGAGAATAATGGGGACCGTAACGTCAGTGATTTAACCAGGATGGATTTATCGGATGTATTCACGTCCATAATGGCCACGATGCCGACCACGCTACCACCAAACTCTTCTTTGGAGAACGTCAACCAGACGTCCTCTTCCTCGCCGAGGTCTCCTCCTCTACCTCCTCACTCCCAGGTGGCGTCGGTCTTCATCGTGCTGGTGGTCACGGTCATCATCCTGGGGACCGTGGTGGGCAACGTGCTGGTCGTGGTGGCGGTGTTCACCAGCCGAGCCCTGAGGGCGCCTCAAAACCTCTTCCTGGTGTCGCTGGCTTCTGCAGACATTCTGGTGGCGACGCTGGTCATCCCGTTCTCCTTGGCTAATGAGGTGAGGACACGTGCTTCTATAAGACTTTGTTCAGACCAAATCTTCCCTCGGAACATCCAGATTGTTAGGAAATCTAGACAGCAAAAACAGCAACACGCCTGTCAACACAGGTGGTTTGAAAAGTGATTTAAATCTGGTTTCTACAGACGTGTCGAGGCTCAATCCATTTCCAAGTTTTACTCCTACCACACGGTGTCCCTCAGACGAGAGTTCCTCAACGGTAGTGGTTGAAATCTCCTCCTGTGAAATGTGACGACCCTTCAACCCTAAAACGTCATCAGTAGTCGTCAGTGGACGCGACCGGACATTTCTATTTCTGTGGTGATCCCTCTTCCGTTACTGCGTCAGCTCTGGTTTTATCACAATGCCATTTGTCATTTATCTGGTGGAGATTGAAAATCTTGGATGTTCTCAATTCATTCACAACTTTATTTCACACTAGAGGAGCTTTATTGCTAACGTTAGCAACCCTTGCTCCCACCTGCCAGTCTGTACTGATATTAGTTAATCACTGCTGGACTTTCTTGGGCGCCACTTGTCATCAAGAGGAGAAAGCACAATAAATAAACAACAATGCTACGTTAGCTAGCTAGTTAGCTACTGAGACATCAGATTAATAGTAGTGATAGTTTTATGCTTGTTGTAAAGAAACGGACCGTAATAGTTCTTAAGTGTAACTCTTCGTTGGAGTGTCATGGAGCTCCAACACTTCGCCGGACTAAACTAGTCAAATTATTGCATTTTTGGGAAACATTACTGTACACAAGTCATGACCATGAGGACAAAAAAAAGAAATCTGTCCTCACAAATGCATTCAAAACAACTTGCAGCATACATTAGCTGGACAGCTGTGATAGCGAATCACGTTCATCATCATAGCCGACACCAAACTGAAGAGGTCGGGCCTGAGATCTATATTTTGCGTGTCAGTAAAACAAGAAATCGTAGACTAAAATCAACCCCAAATATAAGCTCCACAACATGGGCAAATTATCCTACATTATGGTATTATTGATCGTACATCGTACAGTCTGGTAGGCGACTTGACCGATGTAGACCATCTCCGTTTCTCAATTTTCCTTGTTAGAAAGCGATGTCATCAGCGTACGTAGTGACTGACGCCTACATCAGCAACCTGTGGAGTTGGTGGGACACATGTGATCCGCTTGCAAATAAATAAATAATAAATAAAAGTGTGATACTCTGTCTTAAAGATCTGCCTGCAGTCTGAACAAATCTGGTATTCACATGCAAGCTGAATCTGTGCATCTTATCTGAACAACTGACATCTGTGATCAGAATTGATGCTTCTGGAGTTGGTTTGAGTTTGTTTGACAGCAAGTAGAAACTGTGGTTGAAGATTGATGAAATCCACCGGTGACAAAACTTTCATACATTGAAACCTCGCTGCAGCAGGTGATGGAATTTGTACATTTTTGTGGTTGCAATTTACACAAAATGACCCAAACGCAAGACACACAGAGGACGGTCGAAAAACAAAAGGTGAGCTTTAATCAGAATACAGAAACTAGTTGGACAAACCAGGAAACAACAGGGAACGGATCAAGAACACATGACTGGCAGGAGGATGAAAACAGATAATCCAACGTAGAATGAGGGAACAACACAAGCTTTAATACAAACTAGGAGGAAATCAGGCCGAAGACGAGCACAGGAACAGAACAGTGGGAACACAAGTCAGCAGGAAGTAGAAAGTTTCAACAAGACACAAAAAGATATCCCTACAAAATAAAACAGGAAATCAGCAAACTCCATAAAAACAAACAAAACCTGTCATTCTCAAGACAGTTTAGAACGGATACGAAAACATTTTATCACAGATAACAAACTGATGGCTCAGATTACTGTTCGGTGGTGATGGTTAAATAAACATTCACTCACCTCATGCTTCAATGTTTTTAATCAATATCTGCAACAACTCACAGCTTCGGTTTCCCTGTGAGAGTTAGTTTTTCTCAGGTTGAACATTTTCCTATTATAACCTCCGAGTTCTCCCTTTGAGAGCCCGGCGGACTTGTTTACTGAAGAGTTCTGGACAGTTTAATCAGATGTTGTCCGAGTTGGAGGGTGTCCGTCTGATATAAAGCTGCTGTTTCCTTTCTGCTTTTCATCAGCCAGTAATACCTGAAACTCCCCGGAGCTCCTTCTGTCTTCCATCGGCTCTGAGACGCCTGTTGTGTCTGTAATTGTTTCTTGTCAGATGGGCTGATGCTTCGGGTTCATTGGGGTTGCTCTTCCTCTCTGCAGGTTAACTTTTTTTTTTTTATAGATTTCTTGTTCAGAACACAGCCAGTCTGGTACTTCGGGTCATCCTGGTCCTTCTGTAACATCCGTCTTACTCGGACTGACTGTGATATCCGTCTCTGTTTCCACTGGTTTACAGCGGATGGACTGCTGGTTTGTCGAAATGAGGGGAGTCATTATGAACTGAAGAAAAAGTGAGCCAGGGCGACTGATTTTGGTGATCCAATGACTTTTCCAGAAGCACAACCATTAAGTGGACATTTCGTGGTTTTGAGTAAAATTCATGTTCCCTTCTGGACGAATCCTAATGACCCTGGTGATCCTCTGACTTTATAATTAAAGCGCCATCGTCAGGTCAAAACTTAACATAGATTTTGACTCATATTCCTGTCAGCTCAACTTTCACTTGACTCCCAATTATATTTGCATGCTAATCTGCTAATCAAGTGTTCACAGGCTCTTTTTTCTGAGGCGGTTTTAAAGCAGTTTTGATCTGCTGTCACATCCTCAGGTTGTTTTTTTGGACAAAGTCAAAGATGTTGGATTTATAATAAGAGCTCGACAGATAAATCATCAGGCTCAATATATCAGCCGATATTAGATTATCATAGATTCATCTGTATCCGCATATATTTCCATCAGCCAGTGAGGAAGACAGGAAGGTGCCGAGATAGAAACAGCGTCTGCAGTTCACTCAACAAAAACACTTGAGTTGAAGGAAAAGATGAACGCTGCTTTTACAAACTCAAGAAGTCAAAATCTGTATTGGTGAGCTCTTCTGTCTCCGTCGCCAAGATGATCCATCCACCTGACAGGTGTGGCGGATCAAGATGCCGATTAAACAGCACCACTGAAAAATGGACTCCGGGTCTCAGATAGCCCACGTCACCTCCCACAGATCCAAACAGCGTCTCCTGTGCGATTTCTTTGGACTTGTTTGTGAAGTTTCCTGTGAAGTCTGTCTAAGAATTTGTCTTCAGTAACTTGTTTATTTGCGATGCTACGAGAGACCGGCACCAACAGAACCTCTTTAAAGACGCGTGAGTTGAAGAGTGACACTGCTGTGTTCACCAACAACACGCCAGTAACTGACGAAACTGAAACCCAGTTTGTAGACATTCAAATGCAATTTAATGTGACTTCACAGACAAAAACAGTAAATCTTTAAAACTTAAACTGAAAGCCCTGTTCTTGGAATTCTAAAGGCTCGCTTCTACTCTCTTTAAATACAAAAATAGGTTTCTAACGATTTGACTGTCATGGCTCACATGCTTCCGTGCATTCTTGCATGTTGGTTAAAATATAGAACCACTAGAGGGCGCCGCTCAGAGTCCAATCAGTCTTGCTCGGACCTCCACTTTTCCTTCGCCACCCTCCAGTCTCCTCCCAGCTGTTCTTTAGTGACTGTTTGTCTCTGAGCCCGGGCGAAGTTTCATCATACAGAAGTTTAAAGTAAGCTCTCCTCAGAAAGTTCAGCCAATTTTAAAGCTTCTTCCTGTTTTCCTGTGGTCTTACACTGCCCCCTGTGGCCACTGGAGGAACTGCTCAGTTGGTCTGCGTCTGTAAGAATTCAGAAAACGTGCAGAAACATAGAGGGCTCCATCTGTATCTGTATTTGCATCTAACGTTGAGCTCAAGATCATGTCCACACGTACCAAAACAATCATTTTTTCCCCCCGTCTTCCTCGGCATCGTCTCAAGAATGTTTGCGTCCTAATGGATCCAGTGTAAATGACTCAGCATGCTGTAGTTCATATTCCAGGCCTATAGGTGGTGCTTGAAATTCACCAAAAACAGAGAAGAAGAGACGGAGCATGCACATAAAGCTTGAGCGCTGTGTACAAACAGACAGTAGAAGGAGAAAGTTCTTCACGGTGGATCCATAATCCTTTTTCGCTCAGCGTCAAGGCAGAGGAGCAGAATGTTTTGCTCTAGTAACCCTGATAGGCTCAATATCTTCTGCAGCACCAACACAAGCAGGTAGTCCACCATTGTTGTTGTTGTTGTTATGTGACGTCGCAGGGTTCAGAGGTCGAAGGCTAGAGGTGGATGGATGGGGCGATGGCACCATCGATACGTGCTTTACACACAGAAGCGTTTCCTAAATGAGCCCTTAAGGGAACAAAAGCCTCCAGTTGTTCCTCTCAGCCTTCCTCAGATCTTCAGCTGCTCCTCATTTCACATAAACTGAGACCGAAGCTCGCCTGAAAAACCACTGCAGCAGAATATCTGTAGCCAAGCAACTGCTCTGCAGCTTAGAGTCCAACATTTACGCCTTCATCACCTGCCAGTGAGCAAAAGTCAGGTGATGAAGAGGAAAATGTTGGACTCTCTCGGACACGTTGCCAGCAGAGCTCAGTGTGGAGGAACATGATGGATATTTTAGTGTCTTGCAGCCGTGAAAAGGTTGTCGGCTCAGATCGTTTACGAGAGCGTTGAAGTGAAACCACAGGGGGCGAACTCACCGCGAAGCTCTGCAACAAACTGAATGTATTCTCAGCCAACTCGGCTGTAATGAGGTATTGAGGGAGTTTCTATTTTAAGGTGAAATAGTCCTTTAGGCTCCTGGCTCGAAGCCTCCCTGACCGGAGAATATAACACCTTTGCTTTCCCTCCGCAGGTCATTACTAGTGCTTACTGAATCATTAACATATCGTAATTGGTTTCCTCTCTCCAGGTCATGGGCTACTGGTACTTTGGTTCCACCTGGTGCTCCTTCTACCTGGCTCTGGACGTCCTCTTTTGCACTTCCTCCATCGTCCACCTCTGCGCCATCAGCCTCGACCGCTACTGGTCCGTCACCAAAGCCGTCAGCTACAACCGCAAACGGACGCCGAAACGGATTAAAGTGATGATCAGCATCGTGTGGCTCATTTCTATCGTCATCTCCTCCCCGCCGCTCCTCATGAAGCAGAAGGAGGAGGATTTGGGGACGGAGGAGGAGAGCGACACCCGGAGGCAGGAGTGTCTCATCAACAACCAGACGTGGTACATCCTGTCCTCCTGCCTCGTGTCCTTCTTCGCCCCGGGAGTCATCATGATACTCGTTTACTGTAAGATCTACCGTGTTGCCAAGCAGCGAGCCTCCACCGTGTTCGTGGCGAAGAACGTGATGGAGCGTCAGCCGTCGCAGTCTGAGACCTGCTTTGTCGGGGCCGCCAGGACTTGCCAAAGAAAGAGAGCCGGCTGCTGTGAATCCCAGTACGAGCTGGACAGCCCGCGGCCCGCGATCCGACACAGCTCCTCCAACATGGACAGCAACAGCAGCGGCGTCAGGAGGGGAGAGCTGGACGATATTGACTTGGAGGAGAAGAGCTGCGAACCGGACGTGAAAACGTCCTCCTCGTTTTCCGCGGCTCTTCGCTTCTCCAGGAGAGCCGTTGGAGGTGTGAAAACAGAGGAGGGCAAGGACGGGGAGGGAAACAGGTTGAAGCCTCCTCCTCCTTCCTGCGCCTCCATATCCTGGGCGTCATCCGACCAGTGCTCCCACCACCTTCTCCTCCCGTCTCCGGTGCCGCTCCGCAGCAGGCAGATGTCTCTGTCCAAAAACAAAGTGGCGCAAATGAGGGAGAAGCGCTTCACGTTCGTCCTGGCCGTGGTCATGGGGGTTTTTGTCCTCTGCTGGTTCCCGTTCTTCTTCACTTACAGTCTGCACGCCGTCTGCAGAGAGAACTGCACGATCCCCGACTCTCTCTTCAACCTGTTCTTCTGGATCGGATACTGCAACAGCTGCCTGAACCCCATCATATACACCGTCTTCAACCGAGACTTCCGGAGGGCCTTCAAGAAGATTTTATTCGAGACGCACAAACGAACATAAGATGTGAATGTATGAGTGTGTGTTTGTGTGTTACTGCTCTCTGCTCACACACAGACACACAAACACACAGAGGCAAACACAAGTGTGTGTGCACACAGTTTTAATCCTGTTTTCCACTGTGCTGTCAAACCGACATTAAAGGGCTTGTCATACAGCCGGAGTATTGATTTATTATTCACCACTGGTTTATTAAATAATCACTTTCTATTCCAAATAAGCCAGAGGAAGATGACAGCAGGTGTTTCCATCTCCGCCCGCTTGATGCAATCACAGTCCAGCTTTACAGCTCAGGTTTGGCCTGAACTTGAATGTTAATTAGAGGAAAATGGCCGCAGGGCTGCGAACTATCGTCCCCGCGGAGCTCCGAGACGTCTCTGCACGAGACGAGCAAACAGGCTCCCTCTGCACACATCCGCACCAGAGCTGGTTAATAACAACCTGAGAAAAAACAACCGCTCTCTGCAAAATATACACTGATTTCTCAATGGATCCCTGCGCCTCAGAGTAATTACACACCAGCAGCACCTAAAAGTTTAAGATAGACGTGAAGAACAAGAAGCTGAATGGAAGTTTTTCCAGTTTTTTCGCACCGCAGCGACGCTTTGTTGACACCACACGGCTCGGGGGCAAAGCCATTAAAAATTCATGTGCAGCTAGCAGATGGGCCGAGCTGCTGTACAGAGAGAGAGGACAAAAGAGAAAGAAAGGCAGAGGGAGAGGAGAGAGGGAACTACAGCCGAGCCTCCGAATAAATATAATCAACCTCAGGCTCAAACAACAATAGGTGATTATCCTCCGAAGCCCAGCGTGGAACGACTGGACCGTCCTCTGCGGGCCGAGTCATTCAACGTCTTTATTGTCTCTAGAAAACACTCCAACCTGACTGGACAAAGCGCTGAACCCAACACATCAATCGTTACCGATTTGTGCAGATTGTACAAAAAAAATGACATGACGAGGAAGACAATCCGGAGAGACGCTTTTATCTTATAAAACACAAACCACAGATACGAGTGTCGGCGTTGGCAGGAGCAGCGACGAGTCCAGGGCCACGAGCGTTGTTACATCATGGCTGTTGCCAGGCAACGCGGAGTTTGACAGCAACTTTAATGTTGTGTAATTAAGCACCTCGACCGAAATAATAATGAGGATAATTGTGTTGGAAACAAAAAAGGGCCAGAGACACCGAGTGAGAGCCCACGTAGAGTATTTCCTCTAACAGCAGTTTAACGGTGAATCATTTGTGTGAGTACAAACTGAAGAGCAGCTAACGAGGATGCTACAGACGGCATGCTAACGGCAGAATAAGTGAGAGACAGATACGTCGAAACGTTTCATTTCGTATTTTTAACGTTCAGAAAACGTCGTAGCTGCGTCTCGTTCAGGAGCCACGTCCTCAAATGAGACGGTCCAGTCAAACGTCAGAGGCAGAGATGAAAACAGATAAATAATAAAAAGTGTTTTTTCACCAGTTAAAGAAAAGAAAGCATATTTCAGTTGTAAGTCAAAATCAATCTATTGATTGTGACTTGTTTCTCATAATTTCATCAACTTTTCTTCTCTAAGTGGCAGAAATGTGCTTCCACAACATCGTCCTCCTCCTCTGACTCGCCCCGCTGCTGTGTTCAGGAAAATCTCAGCTGATTTGTATCATTAACACAACACAACACAACAACTCACGACATTTAAAATGCATTTTTTCGTCTTGTAAGCGAGCAAAGTTTATTTATACAGCAGGAAGCGATGATCCGTGTTCACCTGGCAGCAGCAGCAGCAGTTTGGACAGTTTGTAGGCGGCGCGATGAGGATTTACTTCGGCCGATGAGGAGATGGATGCATGTACAGTGCTGTGTTCCAATATCCATATTTCCCGTACTTACTATACTTAGTTTGAGTACTTAGGGTGTTCCGATATCGATCGCGACGAAAAGAAGTGTACTTAAAGGACCCGGATGTCGCCCTCATAACGGCAAAAACGTTGAGTGTGCAACGATGTACACTTTACGCACTCAACGGCCGCCATCTTGTCTACGTAGCGGAAGAAGCGGAGCCAGGCAGAGGCGCTCAGCTCGGATTTTTTTTTTTAAATAGCTACCGAGACGACAGCGCCTGCAGCAGAGCCATATTAGGATTGTAATTGTTAAAAAGTAAAGCCGTAGATGTCTTTTGTTCACCGTTCAGTGCGGGATGTTTTGGGCGGGTGACGAGCCGTAATTTCCGGTAAGGGCACCAGATTTGGAACAACACTCACCTGCTGAAATCTGCGTACTTAGTAAGTGCGGATAGTGTACTACGTTTAAGTGGAAGTATGGATATCGGAACACAGCACAGCATCTCCGCTTCGTGTTTTCTTGCCTGGTTTTGATAACATTCCTTATCGTTAGCTATTCGATGAATTTGAAACCGCGTACTTCATTTAAAAGTGTTGCTCAGCTGCTGTTTTGCGCTGTTTGTCTGCTGTGGTTGACAGTGAATGTTGGTACACGGTCGGCCGTGAAGGATCCAGCACAGAGAAGGAAGGAAGAGTTTGAAAGAAGTGCGGCAGCCTTGTTGCACCGCTGTGATGAATTCTTCTAATCCACCTTTCGAGCTCGTGTTTCTTTGGTTCACCTGCTTCTTTCACTTCAAACACGGCTGGAAATGACCAAGTTTCATCTGCAAATATAAAACATAAACGCAGACGTTACGTTATTTAAAAGAGAAGGTTTTCTAGGTTCATCTGCAGATGGGCTCCTCTGAACTCCCCCTCCTCCTTTTAATCATGATTTTTAATCACCACAAGTTAATAAAATAAAGATCACATGCTCAGAGTAAAATAGATTAAAATAAAGACACCAATTTCCTCTCCTGGTCTCCTCCCGGGTCACAATTCTTACGTTTTTCAAAGTCATTAAAGTCATTTATTTGCAACAAAATAATCCAAGGAACCTGTAAAGTCAGTCGGGGATGTTGTGCTGTAAAAAGAAAAGAAAAGGAAACAATGTGAGTGAGGAGAGGAGATATTCCTCCTGACGACCGGCTGCTGCCGAGCTCAGCTGTGTGTCGTCCTGCGGACGGCAAACAGAGTCACAGCAGGACGAACTGAACGGAGGAGTCACAGTCGACACCGACGCATTCAGACGTCTCTGCAACTCCATGAATTAAGAGTTTAAACTGGCGGAAAGTCATTGCAATAAGGTGTGATACTGCAGAACTTATTATTCGTGTAAAACAACCATCCTTCCTTTTGTCCCTACTGACAGTTCAGTGTCATTTCCTGTTTCTGTTGTGGGCTAAAATGGGACATTTTAAAGGGAGAGTTCGGGTTCTTGGTCACACCGGACGCTGATCCACGTCTCCTCACATGCATATCTGCACCCCAAGTCATGTGACGTACACTGTTTAGTGCCTTTAAATGTCATTTACAAGATAAAACTGCACGTTTCAGAGCAGCCAGTCCAGAGCACACTCACATGCACCCAACCATCATCATCAGCAGCACCCTGATGTGCCACACCTGTCAGGTGGATGAACTGTCTCGGGAAAGGATCACCTGCAGAAGTCCCATTGTGTGATGCTTGATGTCTTTTTTTATTTATCTAAATATCAGAACAGCTCTGGACTGATAGCAGTGGACTCAGATCACCTGTTGCAGGTGTGGAGAGACTTTCTGATCAATGAGTGAAAGCAGCTGGAGGTTTTCTCCTCCCAGCCAATCAGGTGTGACGACACGCTGTTTGTGAACCTGTAACTTTAACAGTCTTTGAATTCTATTAATATGATGTGAGCTTCAGGTAGCTTTGACCACACACGTCCTTCAGAGAGAGACTCATCAGTTCTTCTTCTTCTTGAGTAAAAACTGTGTGAACTCTTGCAGCCTCTGAGTAATTGACCCAGTTTCTTTGCGAGTTCTTGCACTTTTATCAGGAGGGATCTTCGATTAAAATTCAAAGCGGTCCAGTTCCTTAAATTTCCTCCAAGCAACGGTCCGAACCTCATTACGTCTAAATTGGATCCAGTAGCCTACCAACACCTCCCGCCTCTCAGCTCAGACTGCGGTGGATATATTTCCTCAAACGATCCGTGTTTGGTGTCGTCGTGCCGACAGACTGTCACACAGCGGTTTGCTGTCTGCTGGTTTCTCTCACTGACTCTTGTTTTTGTTGCCTTCTAAGATTTCCAGTTAGTAAAATGTTATCAAATACATTTTCAAACCGAATAAATCATGGTTTTGATGACAAAGAAGTGTCCTTTAACTTTGATCCCAGTTGTCTGTAGCTACTAATCATTTTTTTTAAAGCCAGATCAACATAGAGGAGCTCTGACAGGGAGACTGTGGACGGTTTTCATCGAGTTGAAAAGATGTTCAGACTTCAGTTCCTGCTTTCACGCCTGTGAGCCTGAAATCCAAACGTTTTCAGCTGTGAGCACAGAGAGTGTAAAGATCCGCTTTCCACAGAGAGATAGAAAGCGAAGCCTCCATGTGATGCTTCCTGACCTTGAAACTGTCATTGTTGAGCTCCGCTTTGAAAGCATTCAAGAGGGTGTTTTAAAAATCTGGCTTTGGAGGAACACAATGGTTCCTCTGCTGCCAGGTGGAACGACGACATGAGGTCTTGGACTCGACGCATTTCAGCACCGCCTGCCACCGACTGTGTGGGCGTCAACGAGCTGCTGCACGCCAGAACGAGAATATGTTAATTCTCTGCTCATATAGCATACTGAGCAGTGACACAGACATAAAGGCAGCAGGTTTACACATGCACTGATGGTTCTGTTTGATGCAGCACATCAAATATCAATCTTCATGATTAATGTGCAATGTGCCGCGATTACCAAGTGAGTCGAGACTCGACTTCTTGTTTCAACGATGAAAAATTAACTGAACAAGAATCAATAAAAACAAGACTGACTGACTCACGACGAGGCTTCAGTTCTCATTAAACACCAGAACATAAAATCGATCATTCACCGGTAAAACAAGTGGAACAAAATGACCAGAGAGTTCAGAGAAAATGTCTTTACACAAATATGAAGAGGTTCATCGTCCACACTCAGACTTTAAGATGATGCTGAAGTCTGTCCGAACTTTAGTTAAACTCCCTCTTCAGGAGTACCATCGTATTATATTTTAGTCATGTCTTATATCTTATCTCACTCAGACATCAGCCCGTCCTCATCAGGAAACAACCCAACAGTTCGACTGTGAAAGCAGCTTATTCAAACCCATATTTACATTTCTTGTTACGCAGCGACCTCTAGTGGCCGGAGTCATTATTGTGGTAGCAAAGGAGGAAGTCAGGAGGAGTAGCTGTATGTGTCCAGTGTGAAGGTGAAAGTCAAAAGCGAGTTATTTGAACATAGTAATGTGTTTAAATTACTGATGGACTTCCATTTTGAAGCCTTAGGTTCACTGTAGTCATCACCATCTTCGTTTAATCGAGTCAGAAGTGACTGTATGTTGACAGAAGGACGGAGCTGGGGAGGAAATCCTGATGTGACTGAGATGCCGAAAACAGGCTGTGGTAGCGACTCGTCGATCAGAAATTAGCTTTATTGTCTATTTCACTGTTAAAAGGTCAGTAATGTACAAAATAAACATCATGTTATGCTGAAGAAGACTTTAAACTAGAGACTGAGAGCGTGAACACATCAGGAAACTGCTTACTGAGAGGTGGGGTCGGTTTCTCCTACGCTTACATGCAATCAGCCTTTAGAGAGAACGCATTCTTACAGGCACTTCTGTGTTGGCTTCACTGTTTGGACCCAGAAGCTCCGTCTATATTTCACACAGCAATGACAACAATTGAATCAAAATGTATTCATGAACACTCGATCTGTAATCAACATTTAGCTCTTCGTCTCCTCTTCAAGTCTCGTTACTGGATGTTTGTTTTCTCTCTCGGGTGCAGAAGTGGTCGGAGCTCGCAGAAAGACAAAGTCTGCGGCTTTGAGTGCATACAAATAGACCAAAGTGTGGAAGAAGAGCTGTGGTGCTCCACAGAACAAAGGCAGAGGGAACATGAACTCCCAGCAGTCGGTCTGCTTCACAAAGACCAGCTCGCCGTCCGTCCCCGAGCGTCTCTGGTGGAAACAAACAGAAGACGAGGGAAAATGTTTGCAGGAGAGAGAACGACGTGAACGTCAGCAGATAGAAGGCGCTGACCAGGGAGGAGCAGAGGCCACGGGGAATATTAATTGCTGTTTTATATGCAGATGGAACGTTTTTGTGATGTGTGCACAATTGACGGAGAAGAAGCAAATATTTGAGAGCAGGGAGAGAGAGAAGTACAATAAGTCCTGAGAAACATTCAACAAACTGGGCTGCAGAACGAGCGCAGCTGCAGAGTTAAAGGACGGGATGTGCTCGCTGCTTTTCCTCATGCACAGTCACGACAGCGACACACTGCTGTGTAATTATTGAGTTTTTGTTCGTCTGTGTGTTAAACAGCGTGATTTTTGTATGTTACACTTGCATGACGGACCGTTTCACAGACGTATGCGGCTGCAGAGACGCTCGTAAGCGTCGTGTTCACACAACTTTGTTACGAAACAAACCCCAATTCAACAAAACCCTCCTGCCGCTGTTCATCTGCGGCTGTTCTGTACCAGCAGAAGTTGGCAACCACACTGACACACATCAGTAGTCATGATATGCAGCCGGGACCTGGAGAGGCTGCACAGAAACCTGTCAGGGCTGCAGGGACGGCTCGCGGCAGTTGGTTGAAATCTGTCTGCAAGCGAACCCCCCCGAGTCCTCCGAGTCCTCCGAGCCCTCCGAGTCCTCCGAGCCCTCCGAGTCCTCCGAGCCCTCCGAGTCCTCCGAGCCCTCCGAGTCCTCCGAGCCCTCCGAGTCCTCCGAGCCCTCCGAGTCCTCCGAGTCCTCCGAGCCCTCCGAGCCCTCCGAGCCCTCCGAGTCCTCCGAGTCCTCCGAGCCCTCCGAGTCCTCCGAGACCCCCGAGTCCTCCGAGCCCCCCGAGTCCTCCGAGTCCTCCGAGTCCCCTCGTGGCTCCGACTGCTTCATCGCTTCTTATTTTATGGGGAAATCTGTTTCTGACCTTCTGTCTTCTCTGCTCGTCTCCTCCAATCCTCCAGACTCTTTGTCTGAAACTGTGTTAAAGCTGCTGCTCTCTTCTTCTTCTTCCCCTCTCCTCTCTGCAACGTTACGCTCATGAAGTAAAGCACATTTCCCCTCCAGCTCCAGTCAGCAGTCGACAGAACAGAACAGAACCACCGGACAGTGCAGGTCCGCTCAAAATCACAATTTTTAATTGAGAAAGTTAAAAAGTGATCTCTGAGCTCTCCTCTCATCAGTAAACCAGAATCTGATGTGACTCCGGGTGTTAATTCCTCCAGGAGGTCTGGATCTGGATCTGCACCCGGCTCTCTCCTCCAGAGCTGCCGGCTCAGCGTAAAGTTAAAATGTGGATTGCAGAAACGTACATTGCCAACATTTATTCTGGTGCCTGGGTGGAACGTCAGCATCCTCACAGCGCACAAACATGCAGTATTTGATTTTTTGAGTAAAAACCTTCTCCTTGTGTGTTCCCGAGCTCCTCGTCTCTGTTTCTGTCTCGTGGGATTTGATATTTGCGCGTCCTTGTTCTTGTTCTGCTCCAGTCCAGAAAAACACACAACCAGAGATAAACAGAAGCCGGCTGGACGGAAATCTGCTGAAAATTCAGACTGACAGAAGCGCAGACGCCTCAGCATGCACTGCACCTCGGCCTCATTACTGAGATAACGATGTTCGAGGGTTTTGTTAGAGGCCGATCAGACTGTGACTGTTTTACTTCAGCTAAAACTTTTTTACAGATCCAGAATAATTATTTGGGAACACGTGCAGCAGCCTCACAGGATCTGATGTGTGAGAATAATTAGAGAACATGTGACGATGTGGTTATTTACCACGTTGTTGGTTTAAAGTCTGCTGTTTGTTGCTCCATGGGAAACTTTGTGAGCTGTCTGGGCCGAGACCTCTTGTAAAAAAAACATTTTGACTCTCGATGGGAACATTTCTGGTGAAATAAAGGTTAGAAAAATAAATAAATAAAAAGCTCTGCTGGGTGAGATGTCTTCGCTCTCTCTTGCAGTTTAAAGTGTTTCTAAATTCTGTCAGTCTAAAAAACTTTCTCTAACTTTTCTCTGCTGCAATTGCAGTTTGTTATACGTCTGGAACTGACACATTCTCAGACGCAGAGCAGATTGATCTACTGTCACTACAAACAGTGCAGCTCATGTGGATGTTGTCTGTTGGGTCACTAATCCTCCGTCTCACGTTCCTTGTTATTACTGAGAATCCGAACCATCTGCAGAGCTTGTTGCAGCTCTCAGCAGTTTTCGTCTCGTTGTTCGGTGTTTCCGAGCGTCTGGTCAGATCCCTGCAGCCGTCATCAGCCCCCCGTATAGAAACCATCAACTTCTGCTCCTCTGATGTCTAATGAGTCTGATCTGAAGAGCTGGAACACGTTCCTCGTGGGTCTGAACGTAAGTTCTCACCAGCTGTAATGAAGATATGCTCACCTCGCGGTTAACAGTAGGTCTGATGCATGAGGCCTTCACAACCTCTGTGATTGAGGTGTGAAGCAGTTTTATCGACACCATCAGCAGAACTTACATTCTTTAGGTCCAGTTTTCGCTTCAGACTGACCCAGTAGTCGTTTTCACGCCCATCGTCTCGCTGTGCGCCCTGCCTGTTGACTGACGCAGGAACACCAACAGAAAGCTGATCTGAAGGTATAAACGGTGCAGAATCTTTCCTGCTATTTAAAAGGTGCATTATTCAGATAGTAAGACGCGCCCACACAGGCAGCTTCCCGATGTGCACACACTCTGATTTTATTATTAGAGAGGCGGCTTTCATGCTCACAGTAACAAACAACCTGCTGCATCGAGGCAGCAAAAGCTAAATCTGTAGTGATGAACTCGACAGCACAGAGGAAACTATGAACTCTGGGGGCTTTTTAGCAGATCGGTTAGTAGATAAGAGGCACATTTAAGGTTCATGTACTTCACTGGAGTACTTCCAATTTATTCTACTTAACACTTTTCGTCCACAACATCTCAGTGGTAAATACTGAATTTTCTCCTCCACTACATTCATCTAACAGCTTAAATTACAAATTATTTTTCAGATTGCATGCTTTCTAGAGCATGAAGTAGTAATAATATCTTTGGTAGGTGTGTTTGAATGTGTGTGTGATCAGAGAACGAGTTCAATCAGAACCGAAAGAGAAATAAAAATAATGTTCATCAGGAGGCTAAAAACACTTAATGTGCACAGTAAGAAGACAACAGCTGGTCCAACAGTAAGTCATAATGTTACATCATGACGAGGACTCATTCATTTCAACAGACACACAGAGATTAAACTTCTTCTCAAGTCTCCAAAACTTTAAACACATTTTCTGCTTTACACACATTTTGCAAATCAAAATGTCACTTTTTAAGTGCACTGAACACGGTTCTCTGCATAAGACACAACAGTCTGACATGAAGTCACTTGTTTGCCATTCAAACTGACACTACAGGAGCTAACTGGCCGCTACATGTGCCACCTGCCAAACAATTATTACCGTAATTGTTACCACTTCAATCAGGAAGTAAGCACTGAAAGACCACAGGTGAGAGGAGGAGGAGGGAGGGTGAGAGGTTGGTCATGGCCAAAGAAGACAACAACTTTCAAATGAAATCAGAGAAACCTGAGTTGATCTTATCATCAACCCTGAGCTGACACTGAGAGCTGACAGAGCGAGCAGCCTCGCAGTGTCGCATTCTGTTTCTGCAATTTTCTTTTTCAGTTTACTGTTTTGTGAGCATATTGTTGTTCACCCCAATGTAAATATATCTGCTGTGCATAAGTTGCACTGACTTGTTTGGTGAAAAATAAATAAATGGATGTTTCAACAGCATGTGTGTGTATCAGCAAATATCTGGTAATATGAATGAAGTGTTTGCCATTGGGTGCAAAAGTTTGATTTTGATGATGCTGTATGTCGTTTTGGTTGCAGTGCTTCATTTTGCAGGATATATGAGGTAGTTTGCAGTTTGGGTGTGTGGTTTGTAAATTGTGTTAAATATTTTAATAAAACCAGCTTAGTTTGCAAAGTGTGTTTTAGCAATTGGAAAGAAACTGTGAACTAAAACACGCAGATTTGAGCAGAACAGTCTGAAGTTATCTTCACGCTGCTGATTCATTGTCTTGTGATTCTGATCGGATCTCTTCAATCCACGACATCAGCAGTGCGTGAGTTTGAACTTGTAATAATTCTGCTTTAAAGAAAACGAGTCAAAGAAAAACATTTTGAGAAGCGACAAACTGTTTGACCTCTCTCGTGTTAAGAGCACAAGTCATCCGTCTGAGGCAGGAACCTCAATTACGTTTCATGTTTCAGATGAATACTCCGCTGATTTCCTCCGACAGTTAAACTCAGCGGTCCCAGGAGTCATTATTAGATCCCGCGGAGCTCGACGGCTCAGAGCATCCTGCATTCAGAGTCGAGTGTCACCTGCGGGACACCAGGGATGAAAACGGCTCCGGCTCTCCGTTTGTTGGTTGTTGGATCATTCAGGAAAAGACTTGACATGTTTCTTCAAAATCTGTAAACAAGAAAACCTTTGACTCGGCTCAACCTGACAGTCCGTTTTTATAGAGCTGCGTGCTTCACCTTTTAGCCCGAGCGTCCAGTGAAAACCTCCAGAACATTTACTTCCTACCAGCTGCAACACAACACGTCGGCTACGGCAACGCTGAAAACACATCGAGTCGACATGTCGAGTTCAAGATAGTGACTGAAGAAGAGCAGAGTGTGAAATCAGAACAAGTTGAAGGCTTTGAAGTTAAAACAGGCTATAAATAAAGTATGAAAGGTGAGAGTACTCACTGTGTTATGTTTCTTTCTTTCTGTCGTTGGTGCATTCATGTTTAAAATCACTTTAATGTTGTATATCAGACTGTGATCCTTCGTTTGTTCGCTCATCACTGCATAAAGGCCATTCCTTCATTTAAACAAGATCTAGAATATAAGAATATAATAAGTAA
This sequence comes from Diplodus puntazzo, assembly GCA_963678695.2. NCBI lineage: Eukaryota > Metazoa > Chordata > Actinopteri > Spariformes > Sparidae > Diplodus > Diplodus puntazzo. Next base: position 3,171,702 of record OZ023155.1, on the reverse strand, counting down.
TACATTACTCTATGCAGACAATATTGTACTTTAAAATGAAGGTAACTTGTAATCTGTAATGTATTCTGGCCCGACACTGTGACTGACCGAGCTAACAGGAAGCCTCCTGCTTTTGCGCCAAGTGAAGCACTTTCTGACATTTTTGCGCACACTGAGGAATATTTTAGTGTTTTAGACATTTAGTATATTATGTGAAAATGACTCCAGACTGTGAGACTGAACAGATTTCATACTTTCTAAAACTTTGTGGATTAATCTCAGGTAAAGTTTTAGGGGCTTTGAGTCATGTCAGGAGGTTTCCTGTCAGTCCGGTGACAGGCCATTAATTTGAACACGACTTTTTTACTGTTTGTAAAATGTTTCAATCAGTTTCCACGTCTCTGAAATCTCGCCTGAGTGAGTGACGAGTTGTTTCATGATTCATTGACGTCCTGTCTCACCTTCCTGTTCTCGTGACTGTGTCTGTTTGATATATTCAAACTACATCAAACAGACGACTTGTACTTTTTATGTCCCAATTTAAATACAAATTAAACAATCTGTGACTTCACGGCCGTGCTGTCGAACACGCGCTCTCTTCTGTGGTTATTTTACAAATGTACTGTGAGTTCCAATTCGATGGTGCTTCAGTTTTTCTCAGTCAGCTAAAAGCAAAATGCATTTACGTAGCATAATTACATAACTTCCCATGTTAACGTATGGGACCTCCACAAAAACTGAAGGACCAGACCGGTCTAGCATTATCCATTAACTCCATGACTGCTGACTGTTTTTCTGACCAGAAGTTTTTTCCTGGAAATCGTTTCAGCTCACTTGGTAATTGATTATAAGGTGCAGATGCAGGCGGGGAGGATTGAGGTTTAAATATAGTCCAGTGTTTTCATCACGTCTCTTGCTCCATACATCCTCTACAACATCATCAGGCACAGCAAAGCCAAAAAAGCTATTATATTGAAGGTATTTTAATGGTATTTTATGGTTCGTAGCTCCCAAGAAATGATGAAAGAATGACAAAAAGGACTCGTTTTGAACTCGAGGTGTTTACAAATTTTCCACCCAATAATTTCTCAATCTTTATGACGCTGCCGTGGATGTATGAAGCGAAGGACGGCAGCGAGTGTTTCTGGATGCCAGAGCTGACAGATCGCTGAACCAAAACACAGCTGTATGACTTCATCCACTGTCACCTCATATTTATATATTCTGTTGTCCCTTCTGTTGTCCTGTTCTGCCTGACTCTGGGCTGTTAGCTTCACTTGCTGCTAAAGTAACTGCTAACTAGCTGGCAGCCTACCAGTGAACACCTCCAGATTGGGGGCCATGTGCAAGCTGGTGGACGACAGAGGCCAGTGACAGCAACCAGGTGATTTATGGAGCTTCCTGATGAGCAGATGTTGTTCCAGTTTCATGGGAGGATAAAGAAAAACGCCCCCGGCTGCACCTTGAGGTCCTGTCTGTTAAAGTTGTCCGCCAGTATTTTATAGTTTCTTGTGTATGTAAACGATCATGAAGATTCAAAAAACACTGCTCCTGAACGCCTCGTCAGTAGTCCCGCCTTTAACTCTGTGACTTTGTGACATCACGCTACATCACCATGTCACACATTTGCACAATTTCTGCTTAGTGGCTTGTTTGAAACGTAAGAATTGATTTAGCACAGCTGCTCTGTTGTTGTTGGCGGTGCTGGCTCAGGCGTGTGTGAGCTGACCAATCAGAGCAGGCTGGGTATTAAAGAGGGGGGGGGCCTTAAAGAGACAGGAGCCAAACAGAGCGTTTCAGACAGAGGGGGCATATATGAGAAAATATAAGAAAATGTATGTGTTTGTTGAGCATTTAAGTGTGCAAACCTGTCCGAATAGTAACTTAGAATAAAATTATAACCTGGAATTGAGCAGAATATCTCCTTTAAGATTACAAACAGTGAGAGGGGACAACATACCTCATTAAAACAAATAACTTATCCCATTATAACGTGGGTTGGCCTGTTTTCAAGGTGCTCAAATCAAGAAAAAGTGTAGGTAGGTTATAGAAGTAATCAGTAATCAACATCTATATGTCTAAATAACAAGTGAGAGAACATGTTCATGTGTGATTTGGGAACTTGGGAAAGTGCTGGTCGATCGATTTTCATAACACTGTGATGAATAGCTTTCTAGGAAGGTATAAAGTCAAGCGGCGGTAAAATGTATGGTGTGTTTTGGAAAATGAACGTCAGTAATGGGCTATGCATCACTGGCTGTCCTTTAAAAAACAGCGTTGTCCTAGTTATGCATCATTTATCTCTTAACCCGAAGCTTCATCATGAGCATGTGAGCATGTGAGTGTCTTGTGTTGGTTTAGCTCGTCACGTTCAGCAGAAAACCTGATTCAGAAAACACTTTGTAGCTCCACTTCTTTGTCGTTCTGCCTCCCACTGATGTCTGATCAGAGCAAATCAAATCCAGCTGGCTTCCAGCTTGTTAGACAGACATGAGTTGACGAAGGTTAGAGATTCAGTGTTTGGTGTTTGTGTCTGATGTGTGGAGAGTCTTGAGTTTGACTGTCAGTAAAGAAAAAAAAACAAGATAAAAAGAAAGAAGAGATGCTCACAAACAGAGAGGATATCTAATACCAAACACAATGACGAGGACTCTCTGTGATAGCGCTGCAATTTCTGCCAGCTTTTGTCTGTCATTATTTTTTCTTTCTTTCCACCTTTGGACTCTTTCAGTTCTCTCTGTCGCCTTCGTGCTTCCTCCTTTCTTTGTGTCTCTTATTTCCTTCTTTTTTTCCTTCCATATTCATTTGATTTTAAAGAGAAACTGGCTGCTGAAGAAAGAGAAGAAATGACTCATTCTCTTCCTCCATATTCACTAAAGATGTATTTCACAGTTTCCCCAATCCAAATTCACCACAATAGAGTCAATAATTTGACTTTGTCCCGAGGATATGGAGCATTTTTGCATATTGTTGGATGATGGCAGGTGCCCGTTCCTGCTGAAATTGAGGAGACAAGTAAAACGGCAAGCGATTTTAAAATTCATTTGACCCAGATTATCAAAGAAATCAGTGTCCCAGTTTTCCCTGACAGAGAATTTATGTGAACTGAAGCGACGCCGAGACTTTGAGAGCTGAAAGAGGAAATTGTTGGTAAAAGCAGTTTTGGATGAGCTGCAAGACTTCAAGCGTGCTACACTGAGCGCTTATGAATACATTTGAACAACATACTGACGCAACAGAAAAGAACATTTGGTGGATTCGTTAGCATGATCACTCAAAGTTAAAGTTTCCTCAGTCGGTTAATGGACAGGTTCTCCCTCAGGAGGCTGCAGCTGCCTTTCATCCAGTCTGAGCTGCAGAGAGAAACACAGGCGGCTTCGAAGCACACCGTGATGCAACTTAAAATAATACCACAGATGATTCTTTCAGGAAGGATTTGGATATAGATGAAACAGAAATGTGAGGAGAGAAATTTCTGGAACAGTTTTTGTCATGTGGATTTACTGATACTGCACCTAAAAGAGAGCAGATACCACCAGCGTCCTGAAAATGTTGTTATTTCAAGACCATGAAGTGTTTATATTAAAAATGATGACGATAATAATGTTAAAGCTGTAGAGTAATAATCTGGAGTGGAGAGGTACAAAGTATAAAGCATAAAAAACAAAACTAGGTTTGAGTCCTTTTATGCTACAATCACACAAAACAAAACTAGCTTTGAGGAGTGAAGCTGCTGTGAAGTCTGATGCTACAACAGCAGGTACGTCTGTATCTGTTGTCAGGTGGCAGCAGGTGAACCGACTGGTTCTGGGGTGTGTCGTCTACGGACCACGCCAGTTTGTGATGCTTCCTGTCACGATTCTGTCTATCACCCCTCTCTGGAGGTTTTGGCTCCAGAAGTTTGCCTTCTTCAGGAAGTAAAGCCTTTTCTGTGCTGTTTTGAATTCTATCCAAGAAGTTTTATTAAGTTCCAGTTCAGGTGAAATTAATTTAGAGGCTCCTGGTCTCAAATCATTTTTCAAACCGAGAAACACATCTCAACACATCTCACCCAGCCGACAGCTCTGGTTTGACATCATACTAAACAAAAACAAAAACACATTGTTAAAGCTGTGACCACTTTAGATAAACTCTGCTTGAATGCACAAATCCAGCGTGATTAATCCAAACAGCCAGATTGGATTTCGGAAACTAATTTCATTACCTGTGTAAGTGAGTCCAGGACGGAAACAAAGACGGAGGAATTGAGAGGAGCTGGCAGACAAACAACAACAAACAATGGAGGTGCAGATGAGGAGAGGCGGAGTGAAGCAGCTGTATGGACGGAGAGGGAACGAGGGAGCGTTATGAATGAAGAGGTTGGATACTGTGAAAGATGGAGGTGGGAGGAAAACAAAGAGATTAAACTGAACAGAAAGCAGCATGCATCTTATAATCATCTCATCAAAACATCCATTTCTGGGAAAAATGCAAAACATAGAATCATCAACAACATGTTTCTAATCACTCCGCAACATATCTGAATCACGTATGTTCATATTTCTAAGGCTAGTTTTCTTCCCCCAGCACCAAGGGAATTTTTGTTCATTGGGATATTTATTGGCATATATTTAAATACTTAATATGTTCACAACTATAGAAATAACCCTTTAACCAAAACTACAAAACACACGATCTTAATCTCTCTGAGGCAGCTGTCGACCTGCTTCCTCTTCCACTCACCGGCTCCACATTTCACAACCTACATCAGGTAGTGTAATGATGTCATCACCTGCATGCCAAAATGATATGGCAGAAGACAGAAGCCTTAGCTTCCTGTTGCAAACAGAGGGAATGCTCCAGCTGTTACAGTTTTTTACGTTAGATTGATTTAAACAGGATAATATAAACAATAATCTCACTAGCAGCCGAGTTAAAGCGATGAAATGCTGCGTTCTGACATCTTTTTATATTTCTGAAACCAATAATAATCATTGGTGTAGTTGCAAATGTAAAAATCCTTTTCATTTTTCTGTTTACATTGGTTGGTAATATTGAACCAAGCAGCTGACTGCAGAAGCAACAAACAGTAGCTGTGTATTTATTCAGATTTTAATGAAACTATCCAGATGTGGATTACACACCGAGAAAGTTTCTGTAGACGTTTCGAAATGGTAAAACTGGTTCAGTCTTTGACTCTACGTCCTTTTTAAGCATATCAGTGAGTATTTGAAACACTAAACATAACACATTCCTTTAAATGAAAACTGGGACAGACTCTCCCTTCACACCACTAAAACATGAATCCTGCACAGCTGCCAGTGAACAGAAACAAAAGGTGCTGCCAAACAGCTGAAGGAACAAATAAATGTTTTAAAACTATTGCTTTCTTTCAAGTCTCCACGCGGCAACTACGACATGATTAAACCCACAAAAACTGACTTTATTTGTACACTTGGGGGGTAGCGGAAGGAAACAAGTTGTGAACACACCCAATGAAAAGTCCAATATTCACTCTGTTTATTTTCTCTACACAATACAAACCCACCTCGACACCAACCATTGGTTTGTGGACTAATAATAATTTACAAAATGAACATCTTGTTGGGGTGAAGAAGAGATTCACTGGAGATTAAGACTATAAACTGATTAGAAAACTGTTTACTGAGGTAATAAATCAATTTAAACTAGTGTCATTTTCTCATAAGTTTATATACAATCAGACTTTGCAACCAGAAGGGAGTGAAGGGAGTGAAGGGGGGTCGTCACGGTCATGGGCTGGTCGCGGACATTAGATGACACAACAGCCCGCTTGCAGACAAGGCGGGCGAATTCTGGACCTACTCTGGAGAAGGTCCATCCCAGATGGCGTGGCTCGACTGGGAGCAGTAGAACTAGTGATGGAAATGCAAATTGGTGCAGCTCGGTCTGATACTGCCCCAAAGAGTGTCAGTGGAAAAACTTCCAGTGGTCAAATGTGAATATTCAGTAGCGGTGTTCACAAGAAAACCTGTGCTTGGTTCTGAAAAAGGCTTTAAATGTTAAAGTTGTGGGTCGGACAGACAAACAATGAGCTGACACAAACTGAGACCAGCTGCAGATCCAGGTGATAATTCTCCCTCTCTCAGGGTCACATTGTCATTTCCCACATTGGTGTTATAAATATATCGATTACAGGCGCTTTAAGGGGAGAGAAAGATCCTGGCAGACGTGTGATAGATTAGAAAATGTAGGGAACTAAAACACTTGGTCGGCTGAAAGACGGCGGATGTGATTAATTAAAAGAAGGTGGTTGCAGGTCTCTGACAGGATGCTGATTCCAGAATATAAGTCCACCACCCCAATCTCCAGTCTCTGTACCTCCGACGCTGACATCAGACATCTATCATCAGAGAGGAATCGTCTGGCGTGGATGTGGACCTCAGGATACCGGACCGTTTCAGGAACAACTTCACTGCCAAACAAACTGAACAGCACAGTTTTGTACCTCCACCTCGAGGCAGAGAAGCTGCTGTTTGTGATGTCAGGTAATAAAGTTCTCCCTGAAGTTCCCGTCAGGCAGATAACTGATTGATGAATGGACTCATCAGCAGGCGGACGGCGGCAGACGTACACAAAGTGCCTTTCAAATCTAAAGCCTCTTTTTCCACAACAAAGTGCGGCGGAAAGCAGCCTCTCAATATTTTACAGGCTCTTATCGTTCACACAGTTTGTGCACTGACGCATCAGACTCTTCAGAATCCATTTTCTCTAATATCACCAACAAATCAGTGGAAAACGCTTCGGTCAAATAATACCTGTTTTGAAATATCGATGCACCCTCACCGGCCTGCCCTTGACCGAACTTTCTTTTTTAATCTGTGGCTGCAGCGCCTTCAGCACCGTCCTGCTGGATTGTTACATTGACATTTAAATCAAAATAAGGTGAAACAAAATGCAGTGAGAGACCGCCTGTCAGTCCTCACAGGGAAAAGGAAAGGAGAGTAGATCTGTCAAAGAGAAAGTAGGTCAGAGCGACCGCCGAATGCAAGATGATGTTTAATAAAGCGGAAGCAACACAAAATACCCCCCGAAAGACCCACGGCTCAGTTCTGATGTGAACATGTTTGAAAATAACTTTAAAATATTTAAATCAACGGTTTGAACGAGACGAGAACAAGTCACGACAGACAAACTGATGCGAGTCAGATTTGATTTACAGTTTACCAGTTTCCTCCTCCTGATCAATGAAATATTTATAATTTATAGTATTTATCAATCAGATAAAGAAAATCCTGTCTGTGAACCACAGCAGTGACGAGAACATCACTGAACCAGACTGACGGCCACAGTGTTCAAAATACTTCATTATTTATATTTAAGTCATTACTTCCAATCTTGCATCCATATTAAGCTGCAACAATTAATACATTTTAAAGAAAACTTCAGAGTCCAGCTTCTTAAATGAGAATTACTTTCTCCTCTCTGACAGTCAGCGTCGAGGCTGAAGGGCCGTCCACACCGAGAACAACGACTACACGAATATAATTATATCGTTTTAAAAATCGAGAGGAGTCAAATACACAACACAACGACAACAACAGCGGAGAACAACAGCGCAGGAATCGATTTCAGACCGTCGGTTAGATCGATTATTGGGAGGTGCAGGAGTGCTCCTGTAGCCGATCTCGACTTGTTTTGCAAGTCCCAATACTTTTTCGATGGTTTCTACTCTAATAAGTCTTTGTTATTTAAATGCTTAAATAACGTATATTAGGCTGCAAAGTACACATAAAACACTAGGGCTGCCAACAAATAGTCGACCAAGCACTGGTCGGCCAAAAACTCATTAGCTGACCAAAATTTCATTGGTCGATTGGTCGCAGGAAAAAAAACAAACATTTGGAGCCGTGTCTTGTCAAAATTAAGTCAAAATCTATGTGACTGGCGGCTGGCCTGTGTATAAAAGGCCGGAGGGCTTTTAATTTGAAGGGCCGGACACAGGAAGTAGTGACACTCACTGTTTCTTTTTTTAACAGGGCAGGTCCCTTCGACATCGCGGTTAGACAGTTAACAATTAATAGCCAACCATGTCGGGAAAGACGTCTAAAACACGGGATCATTTTGAAAAGAAGAAGGATGACCCCAAGAAGGTGGCATGCAAACTTTGTAAGAAAAACTTCGCCTATCACCTCAAACATGTAAGTAGCCTAGCTACCTGCCCATGGCGGCCCGAACGTTTGAAAGCAGAGATAAATACATTTTATTATTGTTATATGCACTAGTATTAGACTATTCGTGTGTACTGGGGAAGCTAAATTATCCAGCTCACTGTGTTTTACTTATTGTGTAAATCTCTCTACAGGGCAGCCCTATAAAACACGTAATTTTCCCTGAGACGTGCTGTCACAGTCGTTGGTGCTGATGAGGCCTCTGAAGTTCACGTTGTCTCTCCTGACGTCCTCTCTGATGATTTCCTAACCGCCATCAAAGAGGACATAGAGGATTGATGCTGACTCATAAATTTGTCTATCAAAGACGTCGACAGAGCGTCGGATTCTCCTCGCTCCTCTCGTCTTTGAAGAATTTCACGCACAGCTCAGGTTGTTCGGGCTTCTGATCCGGATCCCTCCTCGGCGCTTCACTTTGGAGGTTTTCCAGGCATGACTAACTGCGAGGAGACCCCGAGGCAGACCCAGGACCAGCTGGAGGGATTATGTATTTCATCTGGCAACACGGCAGGATCCCCAAGGAGGAGCTGGAGAAACCCACAGCAACCTGTTTAAGCTAGATTAAGCTCAAAACAACATCAATGTTTTAACTTTTGTCATTCAGGACGTGTTATACATGGTTAGATCAGTTAGATTCTCCATGTTTCCGTTAATAACGGACGTAGAAATGCATTTAACAGAAACCAGTAGAACCGAAGCGTGGTCAGCCAAAGAGACAGAACACGGAGATAAGTCTCGACCTTTGAAGCCGTCACAAAGTCCTAATTTGAGTCTATTCCTTAATAATTTATATTCCTTTGATCTGTAAGAGTCCGCTGATCAAAAGAATCAGAAGAGTTTTCCATCAAAAGAATCCACAATATTCTGCCGCTCGCTGTCTGCAAACTCTCTTCTTCAAACTAAAACAAATCTTCCCTCAACGGGAGAAAACGCTGTCGCTAATCATTCTGCAGATTCCTTTTAAAAACATTTCCTCATTAAGGTGATACAAAAGTTAATCGGGACAAATTAGTATTTCAGTCAGGAAGCTGCCGTCACCTGTGAGGAGGAGGAACCGGAACCTGCCGGGCGTCAACAGAAAATCACTCGTCACGGTGTGGAAGCTTGAAATTACAAGAAGATTACAAAACTGTTCAGATAAAAGTTCTCCAGCAGAGAGTCGGGAACACCAACAGTCCTGTAATTAAGCCAGAATCAATATGAAGAAGAAGACAGAAGTGTTTCCTCCCGATTACCAACAGGAGCAAAATCTAATTAGGTTAACGTGTTTTATTTCACTGTCATCGATGCATTTTATTCAGTGTACGCTCTGTAAATGTTGGCTCGGTGTTTTGTGATGCAGGAGAAACATTGTCTATATATTTGGGAGTTTTTTGAGTTAGACGGACTTTGTTTTTTTCCTCTCTGCTGATAAATCCGAGCTGCGTGTCGGCTCAGCGCTGCTGATGGATCCAGGAGAGACTCTGGCTCCTGGCCATCCTAAACCTCCACCTCCTCATCTGTCAGAGGTTGGAGAGGGCTGGTGGGGGTGCCGGTGGTGGTGGTGGTGGAGGGGAGGCGTTTTAAAACTCTCACCGTGCTCAGGAAAATGGAGGAGGATGGCCGGAAGCAAGACAAATGAAATCCTCCCTCCTCCCCCCGAAAAAAAAAGATGATGGAAAAGCAGCTCAATGGGATTAGAGAGCAGACACAAGGAGGAGGAGGCAGATACTGCGAGTCATTACTGTCGTATACGCAAACAGTTCAGCTGACACACTCGATGCCAAACACACATCCAGGCAGCGCTCCGTTACCGCGGAAACACGCCCTCCAGACATCTGCACCGAGAGACATCCTGAGAATATCGATCGATCGATTGATTTTATAACATCTTGCACAAACTTTTCACTCGTTGGCTGAGATGTGAAAGTTGGTATGTTGGTAAAATCATGACAAAGTGAAATGCAGAACAGACTCGAGAGCTTAAAGTCTATTTTACCTTCCAAAAACAGCAAGTACATCAAGTGGGCCATATCATACCGTGTGACACTTAGACCAGCCTGTTCTTGAATGATGTGTGACGACTGTTTACGTTAGCTCAGTTTCACAGCGGGACCTTTCAGCCACACGTCTAGTCGTTTTCCCGGGATAACCCCGCAAACTCGTGGGCTAACCCTGCTCCAGAACAGGGCACGAAATCCTTTGCATAAGTTCGTATGTACCAGGATTGTGCTTGCTAATGTGAGGCTAACAGATCCTCCAGACTAGCTACAGTGAACATGTAGCAGAAGTGAACCGTTTGTGGAGCAGCAGCTGCAACAGACGGGACTTTAGGCAGCAGCGGCTACGAGCTCGAGGAGGAACGACTGTATCTCGACACTTCTTGATCATCGCTGAAAGCCCCTAACATGGTGTAACTGAGTACACCAGTGCAGTTTGCTCCACAAGCTTCAAAATAGGCCGGTCATCTATTTTAAGTTTTTTAACATGAGGCATGTGTCTGAATTTTATATAGAAAATGATCATTAAGTGTCTAAAAGTTGCATAATACGTGACGATTTACTTTTATTATAGCAACAACTGACAACAAGCAGATATTTACCTATCAAGGTTTAAAACCTGAACAAATGTGTTTAAAATGTGTCAAAATCAGTAAAATAACAGCTTAAATCCAGGAGGAGCTGCGTTAGCATGAGCAACGGTTGCGTCCACTTACCTCACCACCGTGAAAATATATACCGTAATTTCCGGACTATAAGGCGCACCTGAATATAAGCCGCACCAGCCAATTTTAGGGAAAAACACAAATGTGTACATATACAAGCCGCACCCGATTATAAGCCGCAGGTGTTTTAGCGTTTAATTACCATATGTAAAGGCTCGTGCACAGAGGAGATTGTCGGGAAAGAGACTGCTGTTTGGGGAAGCTTCCATTTTATTAACATTTCAACAAACAAGTTGCATATTTGCATAACCTATGACCACGCAAACGTCAACACGCAAGAGTCAGAGACGCACAAACAGACGCACAAAGCTGCGGACCGGTTCGCACGGACAGTTAAAGACAACATGAATGTCATTTAATTCAACTAACAGCGAAGTAAAGTGAGAAACTTCTCGGTCAGACTGACAGACAGCTGTTAGCTCCGTTAGCACCGCCACCTGTCTGACTATGTGTTGTTAGCATAACAAACCTGAATCACTGACGTTGATGACGTCCACCGACAGAACAACGCGTTCCCTCGACGCAGAACTCCGAATGCTCAATGACGGTGTAGGGTCGACGACGTAGCTACGCTGTCGCCGCGACGCAGAAGCATAATAATAAACCAGGCGTTAAAGGTGAGGGACGTAACCTGTACAATCCATAGATTGAGGAGGTCCCCTAATGGCCGTTAGCTGTAAAAATCCATAAATTAGCCGCACCGTTGTATAGGCCGCAGGGTTCAAAGCATGGGGAAAAAGTAGCGGCTTATAGTCCGGAAAGTACGGTATATACAGCGAATATATTGTTGCATTAATCAATTATTATACCGCGAAAGTTTAATCACTTTACGTGAATGAGTCCGTCTGAGTCTCTCTGCACCTCACAGTGAAATATGAAGGAGTGCAACAAACTGCAGACCGCTTCATCGTTCAGCAACAGCGGCGCTGTGATGTGAATGCAGTGGAGGATGAAATGCCTTGTGGCTGAACGTTATCAATAACTCCTCTGATCATATCACACAAACACGGTGAAAAGTTAGTTTGGGTCGAAAATCTGAAAAAAAAAAACAATCTCAAAAACAAAAGCTGAGCGTCTTCTTTTGCCCTCGACTCAAACATCCCTGCAGCTGCAGCCAATGAGAAAACCTCCTGCTGCACACGAGCTCCATGAGCGCTGTGCAGATGATAAGTGTTCAGTGCAGCCACATCGTTAGCTCGGGGCTAACAGCTCCTTTAGCCTGAGGCTGAGAAGGCTCTGATAATGCTCTGGCCCGCGGGCTCGTTAAAAATTTGTGGTGAATAAATGACGAAGTGGAAAAGAAATCAGGTGTGTGTGGAGCGAAGAGGAGACTGTGACCTCCCTCATATTCTCACATTCACACACGAGACCAACCTAAATGTTTTCTTTCCATCGTCTGAGGTTCGACTGCGGCTCTTTTAACTCCGTCATCTCGAGTCCTCGTCAGTTTGACGGCTGCTGACCGGAGAATTATCTCCAGCAGCTGTTTATCTCCCTGAACGAACTCTTAATATTCACACAATGGATGGAAACGCGCGGAAATTTGCATTTTCTTTTGTCTCCGTCTTTATCTGCCTCTACCAATCTTTATCCCTCTCCTGTTTTAACGCCTTATCTGCGTCGACTATCTCTGTTTATTCTTCTCTCTCGTTATCTTTCATTATCTGTCTACAACAGCACGTCTGCTCTATCTGCTGCCCGTGTGTTAATATACTTTCTGTTTTAAACTTTCAGGAACATCCACACATTTATTCTGCCCTCGACTTGTTGTTGTTGTTTTTTTTAATTAAGACACGCCTTTCCCCTCATTCAGTGAAGCTTAGTGAAATCCGCTTCCATCCATCAGTATTACTTAAATAAACGTAGAATCCTGACGGTGCTGACTTGTTATTCCCGAGCTCCGTCTCTCACGGCGAAGACGAGCTGCTGAGGAAGGTGAAGTGCACATTCTTCACAGTTCTTAACTTTTCCTCCTCCTCCTGCTGCTGCTGCTGCTGCTGTCTGATGGGAGGACAGATTAAACACCTCTCACACACGAAGTTTCTCTTTTTTGTTCCCGTGCAGATTTTTTTAATGAGCCTGTGAGCGTTCAGTTTTTCTTGCTGCAGCAGTTAAAAACACGTTTATCAGAAGCTCTTTAGTCGCTGTGGATAAAAACCGAGACTGTTTAAGACTCAGATCAACTCCCACCGGCGACCTTGACGATGTTAGAGAATATATGCATCACTTTATACATATACTGGACTGATCGGGCCGCCAGGGGACGGCTGACGTGATCCAGGCACAAATAATCAAGGACGAGGTGATGTGTTGATGTTTTATTTACATCATATATTCAGTCGATCCCGCTGACGTCTTCCTCCCCCTCTATTAGTGACAGACGACCACATGAAAGCACGGTTACCTTGAATAATGTTTTGGATTCCTTCCATTAAATCTTTAATGACATTTTAGTAAAGCAAAGTGTGATAGTTCTGTCACAATTTGGGGTTTTGGTTTCCATTTCCTGTTTTATTTTGGTAGATTTATCCTCGTGTGTCATGTTTAACTTTCTCCGTCCTGTTGATTGCCCGTTAGTTTCACCTGTGTCTCGTTAATCGTCTCTCCTGTATAAGTTTCCGTCTGTGTCTCTGCCTCTCTGTTCATCAGTCCTGCTGATTCGTCCCTGGTCCTGTTTTCTTTAGTTTTGTCCTCGTGTTGTCCTGGTCAGTTCATGTTTTTGTGCTCTTGGATTCCTTTTTTTTGTTGCCTTCCTTTGATTTTGGACATCAGTTCATTAAAGCTCGCCTTTTGTTATGTTGTTAAACCATCTGCAACCGCACTGCTGCTATTGTTTCCCTTTGTGAGGAAGGTACTGACCCAAATTTCCCTGTTTCATCATCATCATCATCCACTGTAACACATGAGGTATCCCATCATTCACTGCTGCTCGGCTGAAGCTTTTCTCCGACATTATGCAGCTTACAGTTCACATTTAGTCTTCAACCGACCCTCATCATGCAACACATACTCAGACGGGAGCTCCTAAAACACGATACCTGCAACAGGTGAACAGAATACTGGCGTTTTCTAACCAGCAGCGGCGACTTACAGGTGTGGTTCACCTGCAACACAACACAGCCCCGCTCACTGATGCTGTCGTGAGCTCGTTTGTTCTGTATCTCGGTGCAGTCGGTTGTTTGCACGCAGAACCTGCACAGCGTCTCAGGTAAAGTCGTACAGCAAGTTTGTGATCAATAGATCAACAGCAGGAAGTTTTCCTGTTAACGACGTGACTGAGCGCGGCATCAGCTCCTCGCGGCGTCTTTCTACAGTCTGCAGCAGTTTGCAGCGAGCGAGCGGTTTAACAATGAAATGCTGTGATGGATGTCAGCGTGACAGACTTTAACAAGCAGCTTTTTGATTACAGGAAGTCTCCGTCTCGTCCCAGGTGTCCCTCCGGAAGCCATCAACAGATGCTGTTTTCTTCGAGTTAACTGGTAAAAATAAAGCTACATACATTTTAAATCACGTTATAACAGCGTTTACTGACCCGCCTGATCAAACACTTTATTATTACACTTTATCCACCTGAAATAATTGAGAGAGAAGAGAACAAAGCGTTAGTTGCTGCGTAGTTTCAGGCCTGGAGGAGAGACGGTGCGTCACTTTACTGACTGCAGATCAGCTCCGTCTCACAGCGGCGGCTGCAGCTGACCTTGTTATGATGTATTGATGTTGAAGAGCAATATTTTACTGTGATATAGCACCTTAAACTCTGCTTTTATCCACATGTGCTTGTCCTTGTTTGTCTGCTGCTTTCTGCCGATCGCTGTCACTTTTAACCGTCACCTCCCTGTTGTTGTGCTCATACGCATCGACTCTCTTCTTCTCTCTCCCTCTTCACTTTTCTTCTTCCACACTCTTGTGAATAGACGTGATTTAAGCGTGTTTTCTGCGAAGGAAGAATCACAAAACAAGATCCAAAACACAAACATCAGGCGAATGGACTCGCAGACACATTCAAAAAGAGGAAAGAGAAAAAATAATCCTGTGATATGTTCAGTTAATAGAGTCAAAGAACAAGAAATGTGCTGCGAGGAAAATAAACAAGATAATTGTGGACCGAAAAAAATGACCGAAGACGACGCTGTCAAGGCTGACGGGCCGCGAGAATGAAATGAGCTCGGAGCGAACGTGAGGCGAATCGCTGCCTCGGCTCGTAAACACAAACGAGACGACGGGACTGTTTGTGTATTCTGTCGGGACGAACAGTCGCCGCCGCTGTGCAGCGACTGTGTTTGTATGACAGCCAGCTCAGAAGCCTTTCTGCAATTGTGCATCAATTTCTCTCTCTTCCCATCTCTGTTCCGCGTTGGTGCGATCTTTAATCAGAGTCTGATTGCTTCAGGAGCCTCAACAGAAAGTGCTTCTGTAAAATTCATCAGCGTGTTTTGATAGAATGTGTGTGTAGAGGCTTGTTCGCTCAGGGATCGCTGGTGAACTGGCTGGAATGCTACAAGAGTCATTATTTACCTCGTGTGGAGGCCAAAGGGGGATTTTTCACTGCGCAAAATTATAAGCAAGGAGCTGAGCGGCCTGCCGGGTCGCAGTATTACATGAATACCTGCAAGTCTGCAGCATGTTCGTGCTAGAGGTGAATAAATGAAGTCACAGTCAAACAGTGAAGATGCAACTTTACGTATAATTAGTAACTGAAGTTAGTCGTGTAACATCACAAGGAGCCAGAGACGAGCAGGAGACGAGTGTCCAAACAGCTGGATGGTTTCAATAACACGTGTTTTTGGCAACAGAACCCGGTGAACCGAAGATCCTCTCGTACCGGACTCTCACGGTTTGTGTATGTTTGGTTATTTCCTGCTTTATTTTGTAGATTCGCTTCTTCTCTTCTTCAGTTTTCCCGCCTGTTTCTCTCCACACCTGTCTCACATCAGCCTCCTGATTCCCGTCTCCAGTGTTTTACCTGTTCTGTTGTTTATCTGCTGATCCTCCTCACCTGCGTGTCTCCGCCTCTCTCCACCTGCACCTCATCGCCTCGTTGGTTCAGGTCGTATGTCAGTCTGGTCTTGAGTTCAGTCTTTGTTGGTTTGTCCCTGTGTTCTTGTTTCGTCCTCAGTTTTCGTATGACTTTGATATTTTCCTTTTCCTGTCTCTTTACTGCAGTTTTATTGTCTGCGATTTTTGGACTTTGGACATGAACTCATTAAAGTTTGCTTTTTGTTTTCAGCCTGTGTCACTGGACTTGAAGCACAGAAATGTCAATATCTTTTAATTAATCTGTGGTTTGCAGAAAAGGGACATTGCATCATATATTCAGGTGATTGGGTTGGAAGTGTGTCCACATAAAAAACACTTTCTACATTGACGTTCACTCGTTTTCTGTTGGTGCGTTCAGCTTCAACATGCAGATGCTTTTTCTGTGATTATACATGAAACTTCAGCTTCAGCACTGAGTGGCCAGTGATCTTTATATATTGAGCTTTGGGACGTTCATGCACATCGAGCTGTCGGTCGTCTTTTGCTGCCAAACAAAGTATACAACTCTTTATTTCTGCGTCCTCCCCAGCAGGCAGGTGTCTGCACACCTCTGCTGTATGTCCACAATCGTCCACAGTGATGATTTCCCCGTGTTAATACACGGGAATTATTTATCCTCGTTCTGGGAGGAGATGTCAGAGGTTGTCAGCCGGGAGATTGCATCAGGAAAGCTGCACTGCAAATAAAATCACATTGGAGCAAAAGTGGAGCTGATTATTCACATCGGCGATGATGAAGTCTGCTGATCGTGACTCCTTCTCGATGTCCAACGAGCTGCCGGCGCAGTTATTGAAACTGACTGGAAGAGCGTCCCACAGATCAGCGCTTCACACGGAAAGATAAATCAGGGAGTGACAGCCGAAACGTGGATTTTAAGAAATATTAGATATTCGCAGTGAGATGTGTCTATTTTGATTAAACATGTTGATGTTGCCAAAGTACAGACCTATATGTGGAGGTTTCCTGTGCCGCAATATAGAGCAAAACATCTCCTGTTCGACTTTTCTTCTATAAGTTTCCACAGAATATTATATACAACGATGAGGGAGTTCAGGGGAGCTCAAATGTTATCCAGGTTGTCATGAAAAGGAAAATCGTCCGTCTCGCTTGCCAACGCGCCACTTTATCTCCAGACACCTGGCAAAAAAATGGCTGGAAATGTTCCCAGGTGTCCTCAAAAATACTAAGCTCACTAATAAAGTAGATGTAGTAGTTAGCTAGCTAATAAAATCAGCTGGTGTTAGTTTTATATCAGCCGGCAAAACTGAGCTTCTTAGATAGAAGAGCACAACAAGCAGGTGTTGGATAATCTGCAGGTCTATCATCTGACCTCAGCTCTCTGCTGTGCGTCTGATTTGTCCCTCAGGAGCTTCTGTACCTACAGCTGCCACAGTTTGACTGTTCATGTGATGTTTCAGACGTCATACCTGTGAGAGCGGCGTATTTCACTGGACCTCCGTTAGCTGCCTCCAGCATTGTGCTGCACTGGCACGTGTACAGTATTCATTACTCGCAGGAGCTGTTTGATTTTACCCAGCAGTACACGGCGGTGAGGCCAGCAGGTCCGTGGAGCCTGAACCCAGAGAACATCTGGTCCTGACTGACAGACGTGGAGGTCGGAGGCTTGGTTTGAGCTCAGGTGTTATGTGTGAAGTCCTGCAGACGATTTTCCCCAAAAGCTTCAAAACCTGGAACGTCACACTTTGTGTGCTGATGCCACTGAAGGGGATAATGGAGATGTAAAAAGGGGAAACGTGTGTGAAGACGATTTTGTTTCTGCTGGTCACAAAAGCAGAATAGTCGTCTGCAGCGAACAGACGGATCCAGGACCGATTATCTGCTCCTGAACAGCCGTCGGACACTTGAAGCAGAGCCACAAGTCGATTTTGTTATTATGCACTTATCTTGGTTTAGATCTTTTTATTGATCCGGTTTCTCTCGATATGACACAAAAAGCCTTTTAGTCTTTGGTCAAGAAACAACAAAAGCATCATTTAATTTCATGCGGATTAACAGTCTGAACTCAGCTTCAGTCCAAACCAGGAGTCCTGGTGCAGGTTCGTCATGGACTCCTGCTGCTAACATTTGAAAAAATATATTAGGAATAAAAGGACTTTATTTATTTATAAAACATCCATACATTCACTCCTCCAGAGGCTGCAGCTGACTCAGAAAGCTGCTTCTAAACCTCAGCAAGACCAGGAGAGACCACATCAGTCCGGTTCTCAGATCTCTACAGAAGACTTGATTCTGTGTGTGTCTGACCCGCTGCAGTACATCCGGACCGCTCAGAGGGTCTCAGGCCCGTCTGTTCACCGTCCCCACAGTCCAAACTAAACCTGGGGAAGCAGAAGAAGTTTTCATGGTGCACATTTCTGAAACAAACTCCCAGAAAACTTAAATTCTACAACTTTTAATCAACTTTTCCAATATTTAATCATAACTTCTATCACTCTGCTCTGCTCCACCATGTTGTCGGATTTGTCTTATTGTATTGTGGCGCATTGTTATGTTTAAACTCCAATTTATGTGTTTTTTTTTAATAAATATATTGCCATTTGTTTCTTTTATATCTTTCCTTACTGCCTTTTTGTGTCTGAACTGTTAAATAAATACACCTACCACGTCTCCCAGAGACATTCAGGGACAATCAGGGACACCAAGCGCTGAAAGTGAAGTAAACCAGACAAGAGTTGACGAGAAAAGAGAAAATAACTCGTCCTCAAACACAAATAACACTCGGCCACAAGAGAAGCTCAGAGTTCACCTGGAGAGCGCAGGTCGATGGGATGGAGTCAGATAACTCTCTTCTGAGCTCACCTGAAAGAAAAAAAGTCATTTTGGAGGTGAAGCCGATCAACAGCTGCTCGACCGGCAGCCAAACGCCTTTCATCTCACACACACACACACACACACACAAACACACACATATTAATCCCAATAAGAGTATGACCAGAATAATTCCCATCGTCTAATTTAATGAAGCAGCAGTTTTGTAGCGTGGATCAGCTCATTAAGTCTTTTTCTTTATAAAAACTGATTCCCCTGAACACTGATGAGCTCTGAGTGTTTGTGGTGAAGGTGTGAGAGAGAGAGACGAAGCTAACGAGCTGTAACGAGTAGCCGCGAAGCTAAATTTGGCCCAGACGGGTTCGTATCTGCGTCTAACCTGCAGGTAATCCGCCCACCGGCCTGCTGCGCGCTCTGAGGACACGAACAAACAAACATCGAGTCGTCTTCCTGTAGAACGTCTGAAAAACCGACAATTAAAAACACAACAGTCACCGCCGCTCGTTACCTCGGACAGTGAGATTATGTTTGCATGTCTTACAGAAAATCTGCCGGCCTGATTTTAATTAAACTTGGTGGACAGGAGAGAGTTTAACACATTTAAGCTCAATATACTTTTCACAGTTGTTTTATTCAGCCATTTTCACCTTTCAGCTCTGAGGTATATTATTTGTTTCAGTTTCATTAACACAAATCATTCAGATAACAACTTTCAGTGGGCTGAATATATTATTTGGATGTGTGAGTTGAGTATATTTCTCAGAAAAGTAAGCTGATGAAGCATTTCCCTCCTCCTGCTCGCGGCTTCGCTGCAGTTCTCCTGATTATTAAACAAGTTTTGCCTCATACGCACATCGCAGATCGCAATATTTGGATTTTCAGCTGGGAAATATCTCCAAGTGATGCTCAGACTATAGATGAGTCTTTGTGTTCGCTGTGATGTTGTTGAATGTCCACGAAAACCTCTGTAGTCTCATTTAGACACTTGTTTTTACCACACGGAAGAGCTTCAGAATTAAACTGTGGGACATTCAATGATGGATTTTATGTCAGAGAACAAAACACGTAAATATCTTCAGCCTCTGGTCATCACACACTTTGAGACAAGAGAACCAGATTCTCACTCAATCATGCAGGGCTCAGCTGTCAATCATGGCATTCAACCTCCTTATTACAGCATCAGATAACTAATTAAAACCCTCATCAGACTCACGAGCAGACATCCGTGTGATAAAAACAGCGGAAATGACAGAAACCATCTCTGAGAACAATGTGACGTGAACCTCGGCCACCAGGCGGCGACTGACAGCCCCACCGAACTCTTAACCTCATACATCATTATGTCCTTTGTTCTGTGTGTCTTTTAGTATTATTAAACTATGCTAATCCAATCAAATCGTACTTTAGAACAGCACTTAAGTAAATGGAGCTCTTCTCCTGGAGCGACTGTGTGTCCTCCCGTCCAACCAGCTCTGATGGATTTCACTGGTGGAAACCTTCAGCTGAGCGCGAGTTAAATAAAGGCGCAGGCGCACAACGCAGCCGTGTGGTGTAAATAAAGCGTTAACGGCAGCGGCTCAGGTTGATGAAGGTGTCGGAGCTCGCAGGTAACGCAGAGCTGAGCCTCTTTAGTTCACCTCGGCAGCCGCAGTCGGCTCTCAGCTGCGTAATGCGTCTTCATAATGAGGCTGTGATTCCTCTGATGGCGTCCATTACTGCCCTGAGAAATGGCCCCAAATTCCATTAAACCCGGGCCGGCTGGTTTGATGTATGGGGAAATATGAAGCCGTGACACTGAGGCATTGTGATGCCCGTCTCATAAAAAATACATTAAAATAAATTAAGGTCACAGATATTCATCACCAGCGTCCTCACATTATTTTGGGTCGTGTGGTTCTAAGATTAACCGGGACGTTCTGGAGGATTTTTACTCACCAGCTGTTAGTGTGTGTGTGTGTGTTTATTTTCATCCCTCTGTTGTTGTTTTTTTTATGACTGATTCAATTTTCAGAGTCAGAGTTGCTGCAGATTCTCCCAGCATGCATCAGGCAGGAGGTCACGGGTCTCCAAGCAGGGTTCGTCTTGTAATTTGCAATCTATAACTCTAGACCAAAACACATCATGACAGTTTGTAAAGTGTCTCACAGCGTGCTGACGGATTGTAACAGGTCCGTTTCTCTCGTGATGGATCCTGTGGCGCTATTTGTTTCACCTCCATTAAACTGAGCTGACAGACTGTGACTGTGTCTCCATCCAGCCTGCGTTCAGAGCTGCATCACACCCAAAGTGTTTGAAATGGTGCTGCAGCAGTTTTTTATTTTTTTCATGCTTCTCAGATTCACCACGCTGTTCGGATTTGCCAAACTGTGCACAGCCGCCGCAGAGCGACGGAGCATTTCGCTGGACTTCGCCTCCAGCGTCTTCAAAGTTGAAGTCAGGAGAATGTTGCAAAAGTGCAGGAAGCAGAAATAAGTTGAATGACTTTTACCTGCAAGAAAAAAAAAGGTGAAGACTGCATTCTGGGACGGTGGTGCAAAGTTTAGACGATTCAAACCGTAAAGAGATGAGATTAACATCAGCTAGATCAACATTTATGACCACAGCAGTCACTTCAACAACAGAGTTAGTAGGAAAGTAAGTGACCGAAGTGACTAAAACTTTAAAACATCACGTCGTCTGTGAACATTTATGCCAGATTTCCATCAGCAATGGAGGTGATTTAATCATTTGTGTGTGTTTATTCGCCCTGAAACAGCCAAACAGATTGATTTACTGTGTGTGTGAACGCTGACTGAACTCAGCACTCAGCAGGGACTCTGGTCCTGGTTCTGGTTCTCTCTCTCGTCTCTGTAACGCTACGTTTATGAAGTAAGGTAGATTTCCCCTCCAGCTGCAGTCAGCAGTCGACATTACAGAACAGAACCACCTCCGGATCACTGCTGCAGTCCTGCTGATCAACAGGAGTGAAGAGAAATCACCTTTTGAATCCAGAAAGTTCAAAAGTCATCTCTGAGCTCTCCTCCCGTCGGATCAGAACAGAATCTGATGTGACTCCGGGTGTTTATTCCTCCAGAAGCACAATCGACAAATATCTCTTTTGTCTTGTTGTGATGGAGACGCACCGAGCAGCCGCTAAAGTAATTTAAATTCATCCTCAATAAAACGTTTAATTAGTGTAATGCTTCATGTACACACTGTCACCCAGACATGATTCCCACTGCAGGCGATATCATGTGTGAAGTTCAGTGTTTCAGCCGGATGCTCGCTGCTCCTTTTTTCCTTTTGAAACTTAAGATATCACAAACCTACATCTTCCCCCGGCGCCATGAATATTTACACCACATTTCACCTCCGTCTGGACAGCAGAGCACCGCCACCATCCTGCAACTACACCTGGACGGAGATCAGGTACAAAAATACGCTTCTTCTCAGATCTGAAAACTTCTGATCAGAGCAGCACACACACACACACACACACACACACACACACACACACACACACACACACCAGTCCATGTCAGAGGAGCCGACTGGTTTGGATTGGAAAAAGAATTTGTTCTGAACATTGGACTCCTGTTCACTTGGTCGTCATGGAAACAAGATGTGGATTTGTGAGTGTGTACCTACAGTGTCCGTCTGCAGCTGTGTGTGTGTGTGTGTGTGTGTGCGCGTGTGTGTGTGTGTGTTACTGTCTCTCCCTCTGCCTGCCAATCACTCTTCTGTTCATTGCCTCGTTAGATTTTGATGAAACTGCCTGCCTGTCTGTCTGTCTGTCTGTCTGTCTGTCTGTCGTCTGTCTGTCTGTCTGTCTGTCTGTCTGTCTGCTGCTCCTGGTGCTGTAGCGTTAAAGAGTTGTCACACTTTATCCAACACCTCTAGTGGAGATGTGACTACACCTGAAGCAGGTAGACGATGAAGTCATTTCATGTATTTATACACTCACACTTCCTCAGCTGACGCTCATTCACAAGTTGTTTAATGTGGAGAGACGTCTGATAGACGGTTTCATACCAGATTAGACATTCGGAAATCTTCTGTTATTATAATCTTCTGTTGCAGAGTAATAGTGGAACCTGCTGTGTGTGTGTGTGTGTGTGTGTGTGTGTGTGTGTGTGTCAGTTATCGAGGCCCTAGACTCTCGGGGTGTTGGCATGGAGACCAATTAGCTCTAATTTTTCACACTCAGCTGTCACATCTCAGCCGTCACAGGAAAACACCACTTCATTTATGAAACTCACATTGCGCCGGCGGCTCCGAGCCGTCATGTGCATTTAATGTCAGCGGCGAGAAAAAAAAACATCTTTATCTCAAAGAGAGATCTGAGAACAAAGTCGTCGACTTCAGGAGGAGGACGCGTCGATTCTGGATGAAAGAGGAAACTGACTCTGATGACATGGAGGGGAACGACAGCGCGTCGGGACCAGCGTCCTTCAGCCACCTTCAGTAATCCAAACACCGCTGATTGGATTTTTAATGGAATTTCTGGAATTCATGAATTTTGAATTCAGGGTCCAGGCAGCCGGATCGCCTATCACAGATCTCAGAGCTGCAACACACACACACACGTTCACAGTCTCAACTGTGGACTGAAAGCCCAAAATGATTTGAATGTGGATACATTCATTTTTAATCAACATTTTACCGTCACGCTGCAGCAAAAAAAACCGAATTCTAACAATCGAAGGCAAAGATGATGATGGGTGTGAAATAACAAACTACTAATATTTCATTACTTTAATTCAGTACATGTTTCATGTCTCTGCAATCTGAGTATCTACGTCCGAACACAAACATCTGAACTTTCTCCTCCTCTCAGCTTCAGAACAGCCTCGTTACTTTAGTTTGATGCCTCTGAGGTGAATTATGGATTCTTGTTATTTTCCAGCATCAGCAGACTGATGTGGACCTATCAGAGCACATCACGCACGGCAGACGCAGCGAGACGAGACAAAGACGTAAAAGCCGTAAGAAGCCGTAAACAGACAGAGAGGGAGACTGGAATGTGGAGAAAAGGCGTGTTAGTGTCTCGTATCTGCAGAGAGTTTCTGATTTTCTCTCTTTGTTGCTGCTCGGGACGCTTTACCAACCCAACATGTGTCTGTTTGACGTCCTGGGAATGAGACTCAACAATCAACTGTCTTTGTGGTGCGTTCAGGAACAGCTGGGACAAATCCTACTGATTCTACCTTAAACTTTAATAGTCTTTGAATTCTGTTAATATGACGTGAGCTTCAGTTAGCTTTGACCACAAATGTCCTTCAGAGGGAGACTTTTTACTCTGACACTCTGAGTACATGTCAGAGCCTGTAATCTATTACTTTACTGGAGGAAACAAGCTGGATCAGAACTTCTACTTTTACAGGAGTCTGTTTTTACACGAGTATCTGAACGTCTCCTGGAGGAGAGAAAGAGTGCACTTAACACATCTTGAACACTCAGAGAGGGGAGCCACACTTTGCCTTTTTTAATCTAAATCTGATAAAATGTCAATTAAACCAAAGTGACAGCAGCGGCCGGCTCTAAAGCCTCAGATGGAGGGTTTGGAAAGAAATGCCTTCGAGTGATTATTCACCAGGATCTCTGCCAGATAAAGCACCTCAGGGATCGGCCTGTAATTACTGAGACTGTTGGTGTCGCCCTCCTCCCTCCCGGGTTAAACATGAGCTTTTTTCCAAACTCTGAAAAGGAAACGGAAAGATTGAAAATATATCTTATTTGCTCCGAGATAATTTGGGCTTGAGAAAGAAGAGATGCTGAAAACTGAAACTTTTAATTAGCACAACATTTTGCTGATGATAATTGTAACGGTAATTTGCAGTTTGTGCTCGTCGCAGAGCGTTTTCTCGCTGACTTGCTCAGGAAACTGCCTGTAAACCTCTCCACAAGTCCTTGTTAGCTCTTTAGCAAAAAGAAACGCCATTAGGGAAAACGAGTCGTACATATAAACTGCCACCAAATACACGCAGCTCTATTCGAGGAAAACAGATCCGAGGCTGAGGGGTAATTAGCCTGCCAGACAGCGTGTAATTAAAGATCCATTATATAAGGGCAGAAGTCTTCATCTTGGCATTTGCTGTCGTTCTCTCTCTGATCGTCTTGCTGACTCGTACCTGTCTGTCCTGGCGCTCTGCAGTGGTTAAATTCATTGGTTTGTGGCGCGGGTGGATGTGTCATTATATGAAAGTGCTCCTTCTCTCTCACTCGTCTGGCTTCTGTCATTTTGTGTTCGGCTCATTTTCTCTCCCTCTCTCTCGTCTCTACAAGCACTTGAGTCGAGACTCGTGGCACCTTTGGGTCAGTCTCGCACAAATAAACAACCTTAACTGAAAATCGACTGAAAGCATGAGCAGAGAGCTGACGTAAAATGATACCATATTTAACTTTCTGTGGCTGAAATTTGATGAGAAGATGTGATCTGTTCGTTCAGGCGTTTTGTGAATGTAGCCCAACACCGACTCTAACGCGAGGCGACATCACACGGCTCATTTCCTGTCATCAAATATCCCTCAAACATCTCAGCGCATGTAAGAGAGCTCCTTCTGAATCAGCGTCTTTGCATGAGCGCGTCTATTCAGGGATCATTCGCAGCTGAAAACTTCATCTACTTACTTGTTACTCGTAATGAAACCGGCCTGCAGGAGCCTGCTGTGTGTTTTTGATCAGAAACCTGCCTGCAAAGAAGTGAAAGATCCACTTCATCATGATTCCCCCCAAGAAACGAGTTCAACCTCCTTCTTAAAGCGATCTGCGGGATTTCTTGACGTACTCTTTAACACTGAAAGTAACCGTTCTGATACTGGCAGCAAGCCGCTAATTTGGCTGACCTTTGTGAGGCTAGGTCTGCAGATTTAGGGGCCATCCACACGAAACGCTTTTCTGTGTAAATGCACGTTTTGCATCGTTTTGGCCGATCGTCCATATGGATCCTGTAAATGCACTTTTTTTGAAACCGGGTCTCAGGGTACTTTGTGTATTGTCAGAACTGGCTCAGTTCTCTGACAAACAAAACGCAAGAGGGAAGAGATGCCGGCAATCATATTTATTTAACGTTTTAGTTTACATCCAACATTTACACACAGCCATGCACTCACACACACCACTTATCGCCTCTAGCCTTCGACCTCTGAACCCCGCGCCGTCACATAACAACAACAGCAACAATGGCGGACTACCTGCTTGTGTTGGTGCTGCGGGAGATATTGAGTCTATTAAAGTTAATAGAGCAAAATATTCTGCTCCTCTGTCACGACGCTGAGCAAAAAAGTATTACGGACAACTGACTAGACATTTTCATCTTCTTGTTGAGTTCAGTTTCTCCTTCTGCTGTCTGTTTGTATACAGCACGCTCCGTCTCTTCTTCTCCGTTTTTGGTGAATTTCAAGCTCCACCTATAGGCCTGGAATATGAACTACAGCGTGTTGAGTCCTTTTCAATGGATCCGTTTGGACGCAAATATTCTTGAAACGATGCCGAGGAAGACGGGGGGAAAAGATCATTTTCGTACGTGTGGACATGGCCTTAGACGGAAGGCAGAACAGCTGATCACAGCAGTCAGTCCATCACTTCATCCGCGGACGTCAAGATGAGCAACTGAACATCGGTCTCTGTAGCTGTCTTCGTTGTCCGCTTGTTGTTGTAGCGGCAAGCTACTAACGGTCGCTATTTTCAAATTAAAAGCCCCCTGCTAAGAACCCAGTTCTAAACTCCAATGGGGTGCAATGTAAAGCTCTTATTTTGAAGACTAATTCGACCTGCTTCCTGTTAGCTGTCTTGAGGCAGCTAACGGAGGGGGCAAGGCGCTCCGCCGCACGCTTCCTTTAACAGCGGGGGTTTAACATCAGCTGGTGTTTGACTGAGGAGGCGAGAATATGGGCCACGGGTCTGTATAAGTAAATCTATCAAGTGTCGCCACATTTAATATCACGACGGGGGGGAAGCACCCATGACGAGGCAGCGGCCATCCATGATTATGCTGCATCCCGCCGGCCTTGAGCGAGCAGCTGCGTAGCAATTATGACTGACATCGCATATGTTGTATGTCACTGTTCATGCCCAACTCCGTGCTTCACGTCACGTCGCATGTTGACGTCTATCTTTTTGGAAAAGAAGGAATATTACACCTTCATTTTAGGTAGACAAGGCGGCAGATTGCGAACTTTACCTGACTGCATATGTGGCGCATTTTCTATCTACAAGAGGCTTCTGAAAGTGTCACATAGGAGTTGTTTTATATCATGAAA
This sequence comes from Diplodus puntazzo, assembly GCA_963678695.2. Classification (NCBI taxonomy): domain Eukaryota; kingdom Metazoa; phylum Chordata; class Actinopteri; order Spariformes; family Sparidae; genus Diplodus; species Diplodus puntazzo. The sequence continues at coordinate 3,144,763 of OZ023155.1, read as the reverse complement.
ACAGCAGGACGCAGCCAGTTTAGTTATTCTATCATCAGCCAGGAAAGCAGCAAAAACAAACTGTCTTTGTTGTCATGACTGATAAACAAACTGACCTTAAAGAGCAACACAATTAATACTTTCTTACTTTGTTTACATGTGGCGGACCCTGCCACCTTTCTCGGGTCAAATCGTGTTCTGGGACCTTATTTTCCTCTGAGAACCGCTTTATTATTCAGTCATGGAAAACATAAATATGTCTGAGTTTTTATGATCACCTCATTAAAACTGTAAATATTAAAATTTGGAGTTTGAATTTCTTCTCCAAAAAGACATAAAGCCCCTATAAGTTTTATTCTTCCATTCTTTAAAGTGAAGCATGACACGAAACACAGATGTTCCACATCAATAACTGTATTTTTCACTTTATTTGATCTATTAGATTATCTGACAGATCTGCAAAGTTTAGCCTTTTTATGTAACTGAATGTTATTTTACATTATATCAAGTTATCCAACATAAAACAGTCATTACCACCTTTTACATTGTCACTGTTTCTCCTTGTTGTTGCTTGTCATTGTAAATAAGGGTCGCCCCTCAATTATCTTTTATGTATTAATAAAGTTGAATTGATTGATTGATTGATTGATTGATTGATTGATTGATGAAGTGTTAGACAGCCTAAAGAGAACTTCTTTAAATAGGAACTATGTGAGACAAAGCAGAGCGTCCGTCATGTGTTGTGCTGAGATTCAGTGCGTCCACAGAGGAAACTGTGAGCGCTCCATTAATGATTCATCAGATTTGACAAGTTAACAGAATTAAACTACAGAGCTTTTGGCAATTATAAACCCGAGTGCTCGAGTGACAGCGTCTTTCTCTGAACTAAATCCGGTGCAGGTTGTCTTTTTATAGCCGGCTGAACAGGCAGAAGTCACACAAAGTCTGCGCTTTGTTGTGTTCTCTATAAAAAGATCAATACGAGGAGAGGCGACCATCCAATTTCAGGACACCAATGATCTTTTCGCTCTCATGTTTGTGCATGAAGCTCTGTCAGCGGCTCCGTCGGATCATCTGTTATCGTTTCAGTTCATTTCGCATGAGATGCTTCAGCACCTGCTGCCGGGCGGATCAGCAGGAGGGGCGGCTGGGAAGCCGACCGGCCGCGTGTGCGTCCAACAGTCGAGCTACAAAGAGCGTTTTCAGTGCAGCTTCCAGCGCTGCTGCTCATCCTGCATCATTTATCTAAAGAGGAGGTTTCACAGCACTCACACAGATTGATGCAAGTATTGCACTGTGCTTTGTTAAAGGAGAGAAAAGAGGAAAGACAAGAAAGCAACACAAGGAATATGGAATTTAGGATATTTCACCAAATGTCTTTACTGAAGCGGACAATGCAACATGTTTGGCATTTTACGAAGATCCCGTCTGTTAAAATTCAGTCGGTGTGTGTTGACCTGCTGCTGTCACAGCCGCCACTCGTCAGGCTCTCCAACAGATTCTGGAAACTGGCTGCAGGGATTTTTTGTCCCATTAATGAACCGATGCTCCAGACAACGTGCCTGCTGGATCATCGACCAGCGTCTGAATCTCCTCCCTCCGTCCCTTTCCAATCACAGAACAAGTCGTCTGTGTCCAACAGTTTTTGTAACTGACAGTTTGATATTCACGGCTCAGTTCCTCACAGCGACTGACCAGGTGTGCAATGGTGACTAAGTACTTTTTTGGAGGCATTTGTGTGTTTTTATCACAGACCAGCCCAACCGCTACTGACAAAATGTTGGCAGTTAGTGTCTGCAAACCACATGTAAGTCCAAATTTGTGCATACAAAATGGTTCATACCAGGTTTACAGCACATGTTCATTACCTGACTTTAGCATCAAGAGAAGGTGGTGATGGCTCGAGTCTGCATGTCGGCATTTGTGAGACCACTGAATATTTCAATGGAGACAGTTTTTAGCATTAAGCCAAAACATGATGTTTTCCAAATCATAACCAAGTGGTTTATGTGCCTAAAAATGAACAGAGCACTCACGAGAAAAAAGTTTTATATGATCTGTAGTTTTGTTTTACTTTGCCAACTTTTACTCTGAATAAATGTTGGTGGTGAATGTTTCTGCAAAATCACAAAGTTAGCTGGTTAAGTTTAGACACAAAACCCACTTGTTAGGGTGAGAAAATGAACATGTTTCCGCTTTAAAGTTGTGGATTTGTCGCCTCAAAAATGGCTGTAAGATGTCTCGCTGTAAATATGAAGTGATGTCACACTTACAAATATTGAAATGCTGACTTGGTCACTTGCTTGGCAGCCTCCTCGCCCACTACAGGAGGTGACAGTCAGCTCATACACATGTATGACAGGTTCAAACCGCCAGTATTTTATTCTGGCGACCGAGCTGAAAGCAGAGAGGTGACGGGAAATGCCAGAGCAAAGGTGTTCTGGTTTTCATGGTTGTCTTAATCCCTGATCTGCTGCGCTGTGAACAGGATTTGAAATTCTCTCTCACGGTCTCTTGTTTTATTCTACACATCACAGCTCACATGACTGTGTGTGCACGAGCGACTGTAACACCATGAATGCTTTTAAAGAGAGATTGTCTAAAAGTAGTTCCTTTTCCAGGTACAAGGTTTGAATCATACTCAACCTTTAGCAGGTAAGTTCTTGCACACCAGCACAGTCTGCCCTCGTTTCAAGGTTATCACATAACAATGTTTGGTCACATCCTCTTTGTCTCATACACGGCACACGGTACTCTTTAATATCTTTATTACAAACCAGGATTCAACTAGTTCCACTGTATGTTGGCAATATTAGAGGCACAGAGCAGTTCAGACGTCCAGTCGCTCCAATATTTACCTGATGTTGTATCAGAAGGACGTGTAGGGACGAACACAGGACTCTGCTGTTTGTGTCCCACGTGAAACCAGAAGTCATCCACATTTTCCCAAAGCTAACCAAGCTGCGACCTACTATGTTAGCATCAAATTATCTATTTTTAAAACACTATGAAGGCTCGACACAACATGAAACTTTGCTGGTAGTATCACCAGGGTCTCTACACATGAACACGAGCATTGAGAACATTGTTTGTGTACACAGAGTTACTAAAAAGAAGGTTTTTGAACGACTCACGTTAGCAGTAGCTTGTTCCGCTCGCCGCCGTCCTGCCAGTGGAGAAGTGTCGATCTCAGAATGTGACGTAACCTGGAGGACAGTTAAGGTGGAACGCTCCTAAAGCTTAGTTCCATATAAATGCAGGATAATTTGTTGTTTTGTCATCAGTGAAAAACAACATTGACCTTGAAGTTGAAAAAGGAGCCTCATATAAGAAACAATACTAAAATCAAAAGCTGGAAAAGTCACGTGAGATCTGGCGTGGATAGTTGTTGCTGGAAGACAGTAGTTCCACCTTAACTGTCCTCCAGGTTACGTCACATTCTGAGATCGACACTTCTCCACTGGCAGGACGGCGGCGAGCGGAACAAGCTACTGCTAACGTGAGTCGTTCAAAAACCTTCTTTTTAGTAACTCTGTGTACACAAACAATGTTCTCAATGTTCGCGTTCATGTGTAGAGACCCTGGTGATACTACGAGCAAAGTTTCATGTTGTGTCGAGCCTTCTTACTGTTTTAAAAATAGAGATTTTGATGCTATCGTAAAAGTGCCCGTAGCACTCCCACTGAACATGAGTTTGACCCGAAAACGAAAACACGGTAAATCTTAAAATTAGCTCTTTCGTCGTAATTATGCTTTTACACGAATGTTTGACTCAGGAACATTCACAAAAAAAGTCTTGGTTGCATTTTGGCGAGAGTTTCACTTTAACCAGGTTGTAGACGTTCCCTCTGGCAGGAAGGTTTCTGACGGAGCGGGTCACACAGATTATAAAGACCCGCCTCGGTCAGACTGCCGCCTCAAATCAGTATTTTTTGGGATACGCAGATTGTTTCCAGAAAGGCTGATGTCTGGACACAAAAACCGAAATCATAACAGACAGTCTGTCAAATCTGATTTTGCTGCAGTCTGAACTGAAGAATGTGTTTCTGACAACCTGGGGATGAACGGGTTGTTTCTGTCATGTTGAAACAGGAGAGAGACGAACACAGTCTGCTGCCTCACAGCTGGAAGAACACCGCTGCCTCGAACATACGTATATTCTGTAGGATCAAAAATCAATCAACCAGACCGAAGGTGACGAGTGATGAGCGGCAATAATTCCTCATAATTATACATTTTATCTTCCACTCTCGGCTTCAACGTCAAGAGCTACAAAACTCAAACACTCGATCGAAACTGTGAGGGTAAAGTTTTGTTACTCAAACTGGAAATAGACGTGTTTTTTGCTTTGGTGTGTCATTAATAAAGTAAATGTTGTTTGCACGATGTAATGGCGACAGAATAATGACGCCATCAGCGTTTAGATTGTTTCCCTCCGATCTGCACTTTCTCTACATTGTGCAGGAAAATGGAGGCTGACCTGTGATACAGTCGGTCTGCCGTCACGTCTCCATCACAGACTAAATGAAGCAATAAACTCACTCCGTCTCCAGTAATTTGACCTTTTTGTGGTATCAGATCAGGAGATACGATCATGAGACACAGATGAATGTGTTCACCTCCTTCACTTCTCTGTTGGTGACTTCAGCTTGTGACCTTCGTTCCTCTTTGGTGTTGCAGTTTGTCTTTGTTTTAAAAAGGTTCTCGTGGTTTTAAAGAACGTTTCCATCAGCACATGAAGCGCTCTGCAGTTTTGGGACACATAATTAGATTTTTCTTTGTCTCTTGCTGCGTTAAAGACTCACATTAAAATGCTGATCGAACTGTTTTGTTGCTGACAAACGCCAGTCGGCCTTAAAATGTATGATGCAGCTTTTTTTTTTACAGCTTTGTAATAATGATTCAGTTCATTTCATCCTTCCTCTTTGTGTCTTTGACTTTGTCAGCCTCTTGTAGATAATAATCGACTGCATATTTGAACCAGCTTTACTTTAATTTTGGACTCTTCTAGATATTTATTTCTCTCCCATAAAGTTAAGAGTATATAATTGGTGGAATTTTTACGCAGTGCGGTATTTGTACTTTAACTTAAGTAAAGAATCTGAACTAGGATCCCCGTCTGACTTCTGGGGACCATGAATGTCATGACGACCCATCAGATATTTCAGATCAACGACCAGCGTGACTGAAAAATAAACAGTAAATATTCCTTTTTACGTTCACAGCTGTCATCGATCCTCTAAAACGTCTCTTATTATCTCTGACTGATGCAGCTGGACTATAAAAAGCGTTACCGGATTCTGTCTGAAGTCATTTTTCGGCCATTGTGTTGCAGAATTGACAGATTCTTCTCGTGCTCCTGAACATGACTCAGTCATTTCTGAACCACGCGTTTGTTTTCGCAACAGCAGGCGACTGAAACACGCGAAATCAGAACCACCACATGATGCGTACTGTAAATCCTGGCAGAGTCATCAGTGACACTTCCATAATTGTAATATGCTTCAGTCATACTGAGAGTAACTTTCATGTTAGCCGCAGGAAGACACTTCTGTGACAGTTTCCTGATTAATATCTGTGTTTGTGTCCTTTTCTGTGCCCTCATTAATGTAAAGCTCCCATGACTTATTATTATTGTTATTATTTAGAAGCACAAAGGAGGATTTGCTGTTATTTGAACCTGCTAACGACAAAACACAGATTATAACTGTAAGTTTGAAGCAGCATGTTAACAGATTTCACATCCTTCAGTTCTGTCGTGCTGCAGCTGTGTGATTATTCTTACTGCAGATTTAATGACGCAAGTCCGTTTAATATGCAAATGACACATTTTACCGAAGGATGATTGTCAATTCTTATCGTATTTGGGCTTCATTGTGTTATTTCCTCAATCAGTCGTGCTCTCTGACTTTAAATATGCTGTTAAATATCCAATTATCTGTTTCGCTCCCTGTCAGTATGTAAATGTGTCGGAAATGAAGAAAGAGCCTTTCTGTAATTATCTTTTAATAGCTCAGAGTTTCCCCATGAGGTTTCTGAGAGCGGAAGGTTTGGCTGAACACTGTAGGAGACTCCTGATGTCGGCCTCTGATTTGTGGGATGAGGCAGCCACTCGCTGTTCAGTCCTCGTCATTACAGCGAAAACACCAGCGTGGAGTTTATTTATGGAGAGACGACGACGTTCCCACTAACACACCAGCAGCCTTTAACATAATTAACATCTCACGTGAATATTTCACAAGGTGATGTGCCGGGCAGAAAAAAATGTGAATAAAATGCAAAATATATATTTGTGAAAGCACGAGTGCCTGAATGTGACTAAGTACGTTTACTCAAGTGTTGTACATGAGTACAAATATGAGGTTTTTTCCTTTTTATCCCACTTTTCAGCCTCTTCTTCTCCACATGAACACAACAACCTTGTTCCTCTACATGTTCTGTCTTCCTGTCTCACTAACACTAAAAACTGGAGTAGTAAAACAAAAACATTTAAAAAGAAATGAACAGAAAGAAGATGTTTTACATATGAAACACATGAAAAGCAAATAAGATACAGCATTTATCTTGTAGATGCATGTAGAAACATTTATTTTTCCAGCATGTGAGGATTTGCTGATTCATTGAAGCATTTTTAAAGCTTTGCTTCGTGTCTTGTCTCTTTTAAATAAATTCTATTTTTGTTTTTGTTCCTTATTTTTAACTTGTTTTAATGTTGTGTTTCTTGATGTCTCTCTACTTGTATTTAACATATTCTAAATGCAATTTTTAGAGTTTTTTAATGTAATTTAATGCCCCAGTGAAGCACTTTGACTTGTGTCTGAACTGTGCAATATAAATAAACTTGCCTTGCATTTAATATTAATGCATAATCAATCACAGAGGACATTTTCCTGCAGGATGACTGTTTTTTTTAATGCAGGGGTCAGTACGGTGGCCGACGAGTGCACCTGCTGTTGCTGACCGGCGGAAGTGACGTCAGTCCCCAACGGCTCAGCCTCACGTGACGGTGAGTCCACTCCTCCAGTCAGCTGATAAAAGTCGGTGATTTAACGACAACAAGTCGAAGTGCTCAGTCATCTTTGTGTCCGTGGTTCTGTGACTCCCGGACTGTTACGATGAGGAGCCTGGTTCTGTTCGTGTTCGCCGCGCTGGTTCTGACCAACGACGCGCTGGTTCGGTAAGAAATGAACGTTAACCGGTTGGAGTTTGTTGTTTAAAGCCGACATGAGCGCGACTAACGCGAACTAATGCGGGCTTACATGCGACTTACACAATGTTCCTTCTGTTGCTCAACGCTTTACGACACAAACCGCTCATTTAAAAACCTGAAATATCCGCCGTGTGTGGAAGCGGAGGCTGTCAGTTAGCTAACGGCTACATGCGCACAGAGCTAACGCTAACATTAGCAAACATTAGCTGGTTTATCTCCCAACAGCTGCTCTGCTTCTTTGTCACTGCTGGTTCCAGCGAGGAGTTCATCTTGTGACCTTCAGTTTGATTTATATTCATGACCACTGCGGTCTCTACACTTCCACACTGACTGTAGAGCTGTTTACATCACGAAGAGGCGGTTTATTCTGAATTAAAAGATTTAAAATGGGTCAATCAAACTGCAAAGAAATGAGTCATAGAAGAAGAAGATGTATTATTATTCTTCGGGAAGAAGTTTTGTAATATTTGAAGTGAAACCAGCCTTTCCACACTATTACAATACATTACAATTTATAAGTAAAACATTTAAAGTAAAATTATGGAAGTATTTGCAACAAAATGTCTGTAAATATCAAAGTTATAAGTAAAAGTAGGCTCACTGTGTTTTTTATTGGATCGTTTTGAATGTAAAATTGTCAAACACCTCATAAATTAATTAATTACTTAATACCCCAGAGATCATTGGAGGGTGACCCTTATTTATAATGACAATCAATAACAAGGAGAAATAGTGACAATGTAAAAGCGGTCGCACAAACAGGATGTAAAAGTAATGATTGAATTACAGTAAAACAGCAAAACTTTGCAGACATGTCAGATAATTTAATAGATCAAATAAAATAAAAAGTACATTTATTGATGTGGTAAATCAGTGTTTTGTGTCGTTTTGGAGAAGAAATTCAAACTATTTAATAATGAGGTAATGATACAAAATCTGAAATATTTATTTTTTCCACAAATGAGTAAACAAGATGTCCGTTTTGCAAAATAAGCTCCCAGAACACTGTTTGACAGGTGGCAGGGTCCGCCACATGTAAAGGAAGTAAAACAGTATAAAATTGTGTCCTTTTAATGTCAGTTTGTTTATCAAGTCATGAAAAAAATCAGTCAATGAATATCTTTCTCTTCTGATTAAAAGCTCTTCCTCAAAACTACAAAGTGCAATTATTTTATCATTAAATATAAAAATCAGCTTAAAACTGTGAACATTTGAGTCATGATGGAAAAAAGAAGAAGAAGAAGATGACAGGATTAATTCAAGAACTGCTGGGAGGAAGTATTCTGATTTATTCAAGTCATTGCAGTAGAATATTTTAATTTAGGATAATTTAAGATCATTTCATACAGTTATATCATGAATTTATCCACATGTTTTTAAATTTAAAATCTTAATCTGAGAGGTATAAAAGAAGTGGCATAAAGTTCCAATATTTGTGGAGTGAAAGTATGAAATATTTTAATAGAGAAATGCTCAATTTAAAGTACAAGTATCTCAAAGTTGCTGGTTTGCATAAAAAAGCCAATTCATCAAATATAAAGTATTCTGGTTTCTCGTGGATCTTCAGTCAGAGTGACTGTCAGTATTGAGTCCAAACACTGATGTGTTTTTATAGTGAAGGTGAGGCTCGTTCACACCTTTCAGCTGCACCTCGGTGAAAAGAAAAAAAAAGCATGGTACAGCATGTTCTAACTGAAACAGTTTCCTGGTAAAATGTCAAGTGAGAAACCACTCCTGTGTCATTTAAAGGTTTAGGAAAAGCTTTTGTGTTTTTGCAGTGATACTGTATTATGCTGTGTTGCACATGTCTCAGTAACTCAGTCAGTCGATCAGAAGACAAAATGTTCTTGGCCTCCAGACATCAGAGTCACAGTCACGCAGAATAGATGCCTCTAGTGGTTCCTGAAGTGGGGGATGGGCCCCTCTAGGGGGACACGGCGAGGCTGAACGAATGAGATCTGGTTCTGCACTGGTTCCAAAACATGGCCACGTTTATGATAAAGCAGATAAATCAACAGCGAACGTGACAACTGCTGCAAAAAAAAGACAAGAAATATGACCAAGCGAATTTGTGAAAACCTGTTGAAAGCAACTGATGTTTTTTGCTTTTTGTAATCACTTTATATCTGGTCTGATCTCATTTTGTTGTTAGTTTCCTGCTTTGTTTTTTAAATGCTTTTATTGTGAAGCACTGAAACACGCCACACTACTTTTCTGACGTATTCCAGTTGTTGGTATGATTAGTTGATATTCATGAAGGATTGTGATTTTCAGCCTCTGCAGTGACTCTTTATGTGTTAAGAAAAAGATCTTCCACTGAGTCAGTTCTTCTACATCAGCTGCTGTATCGCAGGAGGGCGGTCTAGTGTTTACAGAGCCGTGCCGGTCACATGTTTGTGAATAGACTCCAAAATGCTTTTACAGAAATCAGACGGTGAACGTTTGCAGGCCCTGATGTTAAATGTTTGTTAGTGTCGTGTTGTTTTTCTTCAGAGGGAAACAGAGGTGAAGCTTTATAGTTGTGCAGGTTTGACAGACAACAGGTAGAACAGGCTAAAACTAATGCCGTCTAATGCAACAAACCTGTAATCAATCCTTCCTCTGTGTTGGTTGTAATGTCCTGTTTGTTTTCGGACTTGTGTAATTGGGTGTGCTCCGGTCTCAGGTCTTGCTGCATTACGAGGAACAATGTTTTGCAACACTCTGAAGGATATCGCCGTGCAGATAAAGATAAAATATGTGGGTCAGATCTTATCTGCTAGGCCACCAGTTGTGTTTGTGCTTTACAAATGAAGTCCTCAGACTTAATCTCCTTTGCACTTTTACTTTATAATTTGATTCAGTCCTTTTTAAAAGAGGAACTGGATTTGGGTGGAACCAGGTTCCTGAATCTCTTCTTCCCGTTTCAGAATTCCCTTAAAGAAATTCCGTTCCATCAGACGTGAGCTGACGGACTCGGGGAGGACCGCAGAGGAGCTCCTGGCCGGCAAACACTCCACTAAGTACAACTTTGGCTTCCCCTCCAGTAATGCACCCACTCCAGAAACCCTGAAGAACTACCTTGACGTAAGCACCACTCTGCAAACCTCTGACCTGTGAGCGCCTCGTTCTCTCTAACGCACCCTTCAGACGCCGAGCTCAGGCGGAGCCACAACAAAGGTCCTGTTGTGTTGTGGCCGCCTCTGCCTTTCTCTGGAAACCCTCCAGGCTCAATGGAAAATCAGACTTGCCTGTCAGGTCTCGCAAATCTTTTTTAGACTGGCTGATTCATTGTGGTGTTGAGTAATATCAGCTGTAACCTGTGAGAGTGACCGAAGAGGAACATTCACCGCATGACTGCTGACTCAGTGTCGGCACCTGATCTTTAAGCCTCTTGAGCCTCGTCAGCTGACCGAGTTTGTTTGTTTGCTCTCGATTTTACTGGACCTATAAGCCAATCACCTTATCTTTTTATGATGACATCAGTCAGCCTGGTGCAGAGATGCAGAGAGAAGTGTCGGCTCGTCACACATCAGTATCAGAACATCTGTTGGCCAATAACAAGTCTGCAGGACAGAACTACCAAAGACGTTCAAGGTTATTTAGAAACCGTCTCTCCATTACAGAGTTTGTACATCAGAGATTACAGACACTGTAAGTTGTTTTGTATGTAATAAAACTCTTTCTTTTTTTTGATAATGAGTTTAACAATTTGCGTTGACAGATAAATGCCTGAATAGCTTCACTGGTATTTAGTTTATTCCCTTTTTGCTTTAATGACAGAATGCTCTGGAGCTGCATGGACTCCAGTCGTTATTGTAAAACCTCCCAGCAGGATCTGACCGCGTTCCACAAAGCTTCTTCACCGTTTTCTCTCAGGCTTTCTCTGTTTTCAAGCGCCCCATAAATGTTGAAGTGGGTTGAGATCAGGTGACAGAACAGACGACAGTCAGGACTCTTTTGGTCTTCTGTCAAAGCTTTGAGCTGCGTTTGGGTTCATTATCCTGCTGCTCATTTACTCAAAAAACACAAAAGTACTTAACAATGAAAAAACATTGTAAAGCTGACAGAGATTTAACATGTAATTTAATCCATCATCACATAAAATACTGAGTAACTGGTTGAATTTAGTCACTTTTCTACCTTTTGTAGAATTGATTTAAATGTTGCTTGTAGCTGTGAACATGCAGACGACACATTATGCAGATCACAGGCAGTTTAATGGGACATTTGCGTCTGCAGCTGCCTGTTCGTCATGTATAACAGTGATAACTGCAGCACTGTCTGTTCAACCGGATCTGTGCTTTGCTGATTTCAGTGTTTTTAATTTTAATTTTGAAATATTCGATAAACATTATGTTGTCGGAGTCACTGAAACAACAACCGTTGCTGAAATCCTACAGACGGAAGCCTCAAACTCTGCACAAATAAAACCAAAACTATCTGAACAGATAATTCTGTAATTTGTGCAAAACCAACTCAAAGCAACAACTCATCACATATTCAATCAAAAAGGAAAAGCGGCTTTCTAATCTCGCGGAGAAAAGGGAAGTACTCTGATGTCTGCATGACTTGACAAAACTCTGACATGAAGGTTTTCACCCGAGTGGTTTTCAGTCACGCGGAGGAGAAGTTTGCTTCAGCTCCGGCCTCTGTGGAGAAATCATTTATTGTGTCACGCTGTCATTTAGAAACTTTAACGAGTGATTTGTTGACGTGACTCAGTAACTATTTGACCTGCGTCCTAATAGCCGACATCTGCGCGGCTTCCTCAGCACTGAGAACAGAATGTTGTTGTTTTAACTATTAGACCGGCTCCGCTTCTCTACCTTGAGGGATTATTGTAATCTCTTCTCCCGAAAACATGAGATCAGCTCCAGGATTATGTGCTGGTGGGTTTTTAAAGATCTGAGTCCCGGAGCAGCCCGGAAATCTCAAGATTTCAAGACACTGATGTTTGTTTTTACTCATTATGTTCCTTTCTTTTGTGGACCAGGCCCAGTATTACGGTGAGATTGGCCTGGGGACGCCTCCTCAGCTCTTCACTGTGGTGTTTGATACGGGCTCCTCCAACCTGTGGGTGCCCTCCGTTCACTGCTCCCTCCTGGACATCGCGTGCTGTGAGTCTGACTGTAGATACCACAGAGACTGTAGAATAACATCTCTGCTGCAGCCTTGAATATAACATCTTGTCTTTCTTTGTGTCTCTTTGTCAGTGCTTCACCACAAATATAATTCTGCCAAGTCCAGCACATACGTGAAGAACGGCACCGCCTTTGCAATCCAGTATGGATCTGGCAGTCTGTCAGGCTACCTCAGTCAGGACACATGCACAGTAAGATCATCTCACACGTCGGCATCACGATAAACCGTTTGTGTTTCAGTAGAGTAACTGTAACTTGTGGGTGTTTTTTTGAACCTTTCTTTCATAGATCGGAGACATTGCAGTGGAAAAACAGCTTTTCGGAGAAGCCATCAAGCAGCCCGGTGTGACCTTCATCGCTGCCAAGTTTGACGGCATCCTCGGCATGGCCTACCCACGCATCTCTGTGGACGGTGTGGCTCCAGTCTTTGACAACATCATGAGCCAGAAGAAGGTGGAGAAGAACGTCTTCTCCTTCTACCTGAACAGGTGGGCGACAGACCACAGACAGGCAGAGTGACGGAGACTAGCTGGTGAGGAAAGACGAGCATTTAGCAGCTAAAGAAGCGGATGGATTTGTTGATGGAATCAGTATTGGACTTGGATTCATCTGTTGCACGGAAGAAGCTAATGTTGCTTCATGTCTGCTGGACGTCTGAATTAACAGATCTGACGTTTAAACAGACGTTCAAAACTAAGACGACTCGATTAGTTAAAGTAAGAAAACACTGAACAGTTCAATCGTTAAGACTAAACCTTGTGCAAAAAATGTGTGAGTATTATATTGGATCACTCAGTAAGATGCATTGTGGGACTTCTTTAACTCAAACTGAACTTTGTGTGGTTTTGTCAGCTGTTCTCTACTTTTTTCCACCACACCAAAAATTGTGACCTTTCAGTTTAGCGATGTTTCAATTGTTCTCAGCGTCTGTTTGGTACGAGTGAAGGGAACCGAGCCGCCACCACCAACTTCCCTTCCTTTTGTTTTTCGTAGTGTTTGCTGGTTTCAGGTCCCTCTGTTACCAGTGGACCTGTTTACCTGTGCAATGTTCCAAACAGGTGTTTTTGGAGAACTGTCAGTCATTTGCTGCAACACATGTGACAGTGTCCATAATTTATCTGAGCATTTTGATGAGTTGTGGAAAAGGCAAAGACAAAATAGTCAGTTTAAAAGCTGCTTTACACTCGTGAACACGGGCCTGGTAGAACGGATCACAGTGCATGTGAACACCAGCAGGTGTCACTGCAGGACACACAGCTCAGCTGCAGGTGGATTATTCTCACAAGTTGAGAACATGTGACAACGTTTCTTGTCTGTGTCTGAATTTTGTGTTTTGAATATTCTTGTTTATGTTTGGTGACTTTGTTTTGCTGTATGAGGGAGTTTCTTATTTAATGAGGTATTGACTGAACACATTTGAACACGTTTATTTGGAGAATCGTCATAAATGTAGTTTTATAGATTTAAAGCCGCACTCATTTATTTTCATACTAACAGTGGGTGAAGACAGTTACAGTGATGGAGAAATGCTACGTAACTCTGCAGGTCATTTAAGCAGTCAGACAGTTAGTGACTCAGTGAGCTAAACGCCCATCAGGTGGAAACACAACTCCAGATAAATGATGATATTACTTAATGTTTAAACAGGAAACTGTTCTCTGCTTCATTGGTGCGTTAACTCCAGAAATGTGTTGATCATGTCAGGAACCCCGACACCGAGCCCGGCGGTGAGCTGCTGCTCGGAGGAACCGACCCCAAATATTACACCGGAGACTTTAACTACGTCAACGTCACCCGCCAGGCCTACTGGCAGATCCACATGGACGGGTGAGCATTATTACACTCTGTACTGTTCAATCACAGATTGAATAAATCATGATTTGTGACTGTCGGGGCGACAAAACAAGCAAACTGGAGAAATCATCTTGAGCTCTGGAGAACTGTGACAGCCATTTTCAAATCACTGTTTGATTAAAAAATAAATTGTAGTTGCTTCATTTTGTGCTTGGCTGTGTTTCAGGATGGCAGTGGGAACCCAGCTGAGTCTGTGTGGGAGCGGCTGCGAGGCCATCGTGGACTCGGGGACGTCTCTGATCACCGGGCCCTCGGCGGAGGTCAGGTCCCTGCAGAAAGCCATCGGAGCCACTCCACTGATCCAGGGAGAGGTGAGACGCTCACCTGACGCAGAACACGACTACGACACTGTCACTGCTGACGTGGAATCAGATCAAATGAACTGTGTGTATTAAGAGTTGTGTTGTGGTTGTTTCAGTACATGGTGAGCTGTGACAAGGTCCCGACGCTGCCTGTCATCACGTTCAAAGTTGGCGGACAGTCGTACTCTCTGACCGGAGAGCAGTACATCCTCAAGGTGAGACTGAGCGCCGGACATGTTGTTTATCCTCCAGCAGGCTGCGACAGAGAGGCAGCTCCCGCACCAACAATGCAACTCTGTCAACGGCGTTGCGTCATAACAAACGGAACAAGCGCCGCTCTGTGTGTCCTGGCAGAGGCTGTTTGTTGTCTGAGCAGCGATCACACACAGATCCATCCAGCTGTTTGTGTTGTTGCGTTTAGTTTCTCTCTCTGACTGCGTGTCGTTCTCCTTCATGTCGTCCAGGTGAGTCAGGCTGGAAAGACCATGTGTCTGAGCGGCTTCATGGGTCTGGACATCCCCGCCCCCGCCGGGCCCCTGTGGATCCTGGGAGACGTATTCATCGGCCAGTACTACACCGTCTTCGATCGGGACAACAACCGGGTCGGCTTCGCCAAGTCTAAATAAGCACATCCTGCCTGAAGCAACACGTCCAAGTGCAAAGCTTAAAATCCAAGTAAATTTGTGCTGCACATGTTTTCTGTTGCTTTGCAATCAAAACCGTATTTAGCAATAGATTCTGTGTAGAGCCTGAATGCACTGTTCTGAACTATTTGTACGAATTTTCAGGTGTGAAACAGATTTGATAGGATGTGTGAGGAGTGAGCATGATCAGCTGATTGTGTTGGTCCTGATTCTTTTAAAACATCTAAGTGTCTTTTTTTTTTTTTTTTTTTTTTAAATCAGGGAGCCGTTTTAAACAAACACTTTTAATTTGCGTTTCAGGAGGAAGTTGTTCCTCTACTACTGACTTTGTGATGTATCTTCATGTGATTGGCCTCAATAAACAGTTTTTAAAACAAATGTTTTGTTTACTGTGTCATCTTGTTTTAATATGGGGGGTAATAACTTGTTAAGCACAGCTAAAAGGTGAAGAACACCTCGTCATTTAACGGTTATCTGGGGCCCTTTTATTTAAAGTTAACTTTGCACCCAGAGGACAAACTAACGGGACTTTTTGAAACTAAGTGGATCAAAAACAATGCAACAGTACCAAAAATATCATCTTTTATAATCCAAACGTTCTTCCCCATGAAAATCTGCCTATTGCATTACCCACAATGCAATGGGTCCCGTCAGAGACACAGGTGTGCGATGTAGCAGCAGAGACGAGGATCAGCGGCAGGTTCAATACTTTCACTTCTTTGTAACAGATTTTATGTTCTTTTCAAATTGGAGCCAACTAATGTCTGAATGCTACATATCAAGCGTCTGCTAGCAGCTGTTTAGCTTAGCATAAACAGTAAAATGAGCAAAACCAACATCTAAAAACTCTCGTGGTTGTCTGAGGCTGATGATTCTGAAACTGTGAACAATAGTCACAGAGACTCTGGAGACGACAGGACTCCAGAAAGTTTCTGCTCCCAATCTAGATGCTAAGCTAAGCTAACTGGCTCCATGCTGTAGCTTCATCTGCTTGTATCCAGTCTGTCAGTTTCCCCTCTATGAACAACAACCTGGTGGTATCCACAGGTGTAATCTTTACGGTGCGTTCAGGTGCAGCTTTTAGTGCGGGACACAGTCGGCATGTCGCCTCAAGTTCATTTGTCTTTTACCTGCTCATATCTACAGCGACGTAGCGCTTTTCCCACAGCTTTGCATGATATCCACCAGTTGTCAGAGGCCATCAACCGCAGCAGTATGTGCCTTGATTAGTGTAATTATTATAATTCTCAAATAACTCAAAAGCACATGAATATATTTCCATAAATTAAGAGCCGTTTCCTTTTAAATATCATGATATTCTTCATTAACCAGCGAGGCGATCCCAATACTCAACAAACCCTTCAAACTTTATTATTCCCTCGATCGCTTTAATGTACAAAAAGTCAACTTCACATTAACCACAGTATATTTATCCATAAAAGTAGTTATTTTACGTAAAATAAAATACAGTCCACATAAAACCGTCCTCTCAGCTGTTTAGTATTCAGTAGATAAAGTTTGTCTTCACATAATGTTTCACTATAAAATCCAGAACACTTCTGGTTCGGTTTAGTAAAGCTCGTACAGAAAGTGTGCAGAGTGGAGATGAGACTGAAATAATCACAGCACTGCAGTGAACGCTCTCACTGCACACACACACATCTATCGTCAGTTTGTGGCCCGTTTGTGGCCCGTGTGCTGGTCCGCTTGGCTTCCCGACCCGACTGGAGGTGAAGAGTGAATAAAATCTTCTATATCGTCAAAACACAAATCCTGTAAACTAAAGTACATTTTCAGAAAATTCCATGAAGTTATTTGGGAACAAACTGATAGAATAAATAAAGGGAATCTGACAAATCAACATTGTTACCACTTTCTACTCGGCGGCTTTTATAACAGGTTTATTAATAGTTAATAAATCAGTTTGGGATCTTCTGGGAATTTCATTTGTTGATAATCTGTTCCTCTCCGGCCGTTAGCTGCAACTAGAGCTTCAAAAACCGTTAATAGAAGTAAGAGATTTATCGAAAACTACAAACTTTTGATGGTTCCAGCTTCTCAAATGTGTTTCATCTCTTGATGTTTTAATAAATGTAATTTCTGTGTGTTCTGAACTGTTGGCGACATTTGGCTTCAGAAGATTGTGACGGGCGCTTTTTTTCCTGTTTTTTCTTGTGTTTTACAGGCAAAAAAATTATTCAATTAACTGAGAAATTAATCTGCAGACTGAAAAGAATCCATAATGACACGTTAGTCACAGCGCTCGTTAAAACTGACTGACTCCGTTTATAAATGAGGCCTTTGTAGAAAGTGGTATCAAGAAATCTTTGTTTATCGCCCACCAGATGCTGAATCATGACTTGGATCTTATTTTAGTAGTTTTGGTTCCCAGCATCTGGTCTGTGGGCCGGTACCGGACCCAAAACACAAAGAATTGGGATATTTTTGCAGTAAATTCTTGACTTTGAGTCCGTGCTGCGTTGTTTCCACTACAGCAGGTCGTCTGTTTGTGAGGTAATCATCGTATTACCAAGAAAAATGACAACCAGAACTACCAAAATAAGACCAAAGTAAACACCGGATGGATCGACACTTGTGGATCGGAGTTTGTTTCATCGCTCTGTATTCTGAGAAACTCACAGTCGAAAACAAACTGTTTGGATCGCTGGTTTTCTTGCGGTGTGGCAGGTATCTGGAGGCGTTGGGCTGCTGACGCCTCTGTTTCGGGCCGTCGACTCCAAAAAGTGACATGAAAACAAACAAACAGCTCAGTTTGGTGAACGTTTCCTCCGACTCAAGTTTGACCTCTGACCTCCGTCAGCCCTCCTGCTCCTCGCTTCCCTTCTTTTGTTCTGAGCTGCCTCCATCGTCCCGCTCCTCACCGGGCTCTGTGTTCTGGTTCTCCTGCCCGCCGTCAGACTCTCTCAGCGGGGCTGCCGGGTCTCTGACGACCCCCTCCATCTCCACCTCTCCCTCCAGCTCCTCCTCAGTCTCCTCCTCCACCCGGCCTACAGTGTCAGGGATAATCTCCACCTCGATGTCAGAGGAGTCCTCGCTCTCCTTGAACCACACCGTCTTCTGGCCCTCCTTCCTCCTCTGCCGGGTCAGGATGGATCTGGAGCTGTATTCGTCCCCGTCTCCTCGGCCTCTCCTGGACTGCCTCACCGACGGGCTCCCCTTGGGGACGTGGTTGGTGTAGACGCCACAGGAGGAGCAGTGGCGGTTCCGTCTCTCCAGGGGGATGACCCGGCCTCGCGGCTGGGGGAAGGTGCTCCGTCTGGGGACGACGTTGTTCAAGCGCCTGGCGCCCCCGCGGCTCTGGTCGCCCTCGTTCTGGAAGCCGTCGTTGGTGTACTGCAGGGAGTCCCTGTGGCCGGAGCGCGGCTGGTCGGACTTCAGGCAGGGGCCCAGGCACTGCAGCAGGAGAGAGGCCCCTCATTAAAACAGCACTTAATGAAGCATGGATGATATGAAGGCATTGTTCAAGGTTACTAGGTCCATTTGTTCTGTTCTAACACAGAGCCCTTCTGTGGGTTCAGCTGATAAATATTCATCACAGCCACACAGGAGGAGCTCCTGAACCAGCTGAGTCTGTCTGTGATGTAACTGTTACTGTACGGGACGCCGCGGTGACTCAGTGAGAGCGAGCGACGCAGGACGGAGGGGAAATATTCACCGCTTAGACGGAGCGCGTCATCTTTATCTCACAGGCGACTGTCAATGTTTCCTGTCAGCGTCAGTAAAACGACTTTTTGTTTTTGCTTTCAGTTATTTTAGTAACACAACAGCGACACAGAAATGATGCTGTGCTCAAAAATGTTTCACATGCAAGACGCCAAAAATGAACAACAAACTGGGCTGACCGTGACTAATAGATGTGTGATGTGTGCGTAAACCCTCAGCAGGTCGAATCAGTTTGGGTTCTCGGGGCTTTTACTTATTTTTTCTACTTAGAGTTAAACGAGAAGATGGAGACCAGCTGGTGCAGGCTATTAGCTTAGCTTAGCATAAATACTGGAAGCTGCAGGAAACTGCTAGTCTGTCGAAAAATATGTCTACAAACACCTTTAAAACTTGATAATGAACATGTTGGATCTCATTTGTTTAACAACCTGAAATAGAACATTTATTATTACATTAAAATTAAAATATTATAAATCATCTTGGGTGGTTTTAGGGAACAGATAAAAACAAAACATTGTTTCAAGTCTGCATATTAAACACATCAGATACAACGTGTTCATTATTGATTGTTTTCGCTCCAGACAGAGTCAGACTGACTGTTTCCCTGTTTCCAGTCTTTATGCTAAGCTACGCTAATCGCCTCCCACCTCGAGCTCCAAACTTCCCGCACATATGAGAGTCGTATTGATCTTCTCATCCAACTCTCTGCAAGAAAGTGTTTACATGATCGCAGCGTCTGAAAACAAAGTCAATCTGAAAAGCAGCTCAGAGATGAACGTTCTGACCGACCTCACATATTTTGTCCATGCTGCCGCTTCCCTTGTACAAGCGGGAAATCAAGAAGCCGATCACGATGAGGCAGAGGACCAGCAGAGCCGCCATCACCAGGCCCAGCAGCGCCATGTCGCCCGGGCGGTACCCGACGTTTGATGGAGACGGGATCGCCACGGCTGCAGGTGGAAGATTACAAGATTACACCTGCAGGATATCATCACTCAACACAGCGTTACTGTAATTTAACTGTCACCAGTCAGTCGGTCAGTCTGAGAGGTGAAAACTGAGATCGTCTCACCAGGTATGACCTGAACAGAGAGGGCAGCTGTTCCGAACTCCCCCGTCGTTACGTCGACCGCTCTGAGCTGCATTCAGAACACAAACCAAAAAGTTTTGGTCCAGTAATTCAAAGAAATCATCTATATTTTTGTTTTTTATGTGCTTGATTAATAAAAAGTCACCTGAAGCGCGAAGGACTCCGTCTTCACGACTCGCTTCAGGATCACAAAACCGTCGGAGGTCACGTTGACGTAGCTGCTGTACTGAACCTCGTACTTCACATCTGGATTCACACCCTGACACACACACACACACACACACACACACACACACACAGATAAAATAAAGAAGATGATTGCAGAGTTTTAGCTGGTATTTAAAGCTGCTTTTGATGATTTTTAACCACTAGGGGGCAGACAGAGACAGATTTTTCCTGCTCTCTCCCTGATTTACGATCAGATTTTCAGGTTTTTTTTGTGGCTAATGGGTTTGAAAGCAACATAAACTCACACTGAAAGACATTTTTAGTCCTTTTAACATGTGGAACAACAGACTAACAGTGAGTAGTTTTGAATATAAAACTATGAGTCACATGAAGAGGACTCACGGCGGCGAAGTCCTCGTCTCGAGCTCGGACTCTGAAGGGCCGGTTGGTGCTCCGGTCCCGGAGGATCATGCTCTCTGGGACCGAGTTGCTGTAGATGAAACCTTCGTATCGCTCCCTCTCGAAGCGAGGAGGGTTCCTGCTCTTCTTCATCACCTCGATGGTCACCTGAGTCACCGCGAACTGATCCCTGTTGGTCACCTGTGACGCCTGATGAGAAGTGAGTTAGACCAAACGTATTCCCATCCAAACCCCGACAGAACAACCAGGAAGAACAGGTCGTTTACCAGAACTGTGAGAGTTATCGGGCCGACGATGTCGGCAGCCTTCGTCATGGTGATGTTTCCTGTTTCCTCGTCGATCTGGAAAATGTTTCCCTCGTTTCCTGATGAAAGAAAAACTCCATCATCAGCACATCAAGCAGACGGAGCGACGTTGAGATTCAAAATGTTCAAATCATTTCCAGAATTTCAAAAGTTTGAATGAACTTCGCCTCGTTTGTTTTATATCACTGCTGCTTTTATACTCTGGTTCTGTTTGTACTCTGGTTCAGGTTCTGTTCAAACCTCGCAGGATTCTGTAGCTGATCAGCTCGCTCCGGTTCTTGTCTCCGTCCTTGGCGAACACCGGACCAGGTTCCAGCACCAACGGACCCTCCTGTGGAGTATAAATCATCAGTGGGGGAGGAAATACTCTTTCCTCAAGTATCCTTAATTACCTTAATTATGTAATTATAATGAAGAACATGTTCTTCCAAGTATTCAGAGTAAAAGTACTCGAATCTGATCATTTTCTCCATTAATTGATTGATTGTGATGATGTAATCTTTGGCCTGTGTGAAACACAAAGTGAACGCTGAGTCATTTATTTCATCCGCACCACCGATCCCTTCTAACAGCCAACAGAGTGGTTTTATTCTCTGAAACAAACCGTGAAAGTGGAAATATTCTTTTAAATATCTGAAAAACAATAAATTCTCCAAGTCTAACTGGAAGACGACATAATTCTAAACTAAAACTCTCACAGTCCCGTTCATTAAAACCTGTTATCTGTCTTTGTGTTGGGCTGATTTTCAGAACCTCCCTGGACTGACGGCAGGTGATTCAGATCAGCTGTGTGCAGGTGGAGCGACTGACTCCTGATGGAGGAGTGGAAGCAGCTGGGGTTGTTCCCCTCTCAGCCAATCACAGTGTGACGACGCCCCTTATTGTGAAGGCTTAAATCAGACAGAAACTCTGGCGTGTTTTTTAGGTTTTGTGTTTTATTGGCTGATCCACGTCATTCTAGTGAGGAAACTGTTCATTTCAGTTTGATTATCTCCTGAAGAGCCGTTTGTTTGTTGGTTTATTGTCCTGACTGAAGAGGAGGATGATGAAGAGGGACGGGTGGATGCTCCAGTGGAGCCTCAGCATCCTGCGGATCATTTGGCTGAAGAAGGATCATCACTCCCACCTTCATCCCCAGTTTCTGCAGCTTCTTTCACCTCGGAAGGAAAACGTACTTCCCACTCAGCTAACTCGCCACAGTGATACTGTGTCACCGACAGATCGACAGTTCATGAAGGTTTTCCAGAATACGATCGTACAAGGCAGAATATCTCCTTCAGTGCACAACGATGAGGTGAAATATACAAATTACTGAAGAAATAACGTGTACGTAGAGCTCAACTCTGAAATACTGACCCTGCCTTCCATTACCCAGAATACCACACTGATCAGTACGACAGTCAGGGTCTGCGTCCTCTGAAGGACTCGGCCTTTGTGGTCTTTGAAGGCGAGTCCTTCAGAGAGACCTTGTTAACCTCGTCAGCCGTTGTTAAACGGTCTCGCCTTTAGAGCATTTCCTGGTTACATCACCAGATGTTTTACCCTTACGTTACGATTTCTGCCACCCAGGCCTGCGAAAGTGCCATTTTCTCTCTTTCTTTCTTCTATTTTTGGGCGCGCAAAGAATCTTGGGATATGTGAGGCCACAAAGGATCGTAGCGGTGCGTCCTCCAAAAACAGGGAGAAGAAGGAGCATCTGGAGGAGCCTTCAGATTGGAACAGCTTTCAAGTTGTGTTGTGACATAACTGAGACACAGCAACTGTCTGTCCCAATACAAAGGATGTGAAATGCTGACCCATAATCCTTTGCAGAGGAGGACACGTCAGAGCGTCACACAAATATATAAACAAAACTGAGCGATCACAAACACCTGAGAGAATCACACACATGACAGGTGAAAGCCCATTTAAGCATCAGTACTTTGTGATTTGTACTGCAACAGAGCAAGAGGGTCAAAGTTCGAGGCGACTGTCTTGATGAAGTCGACTGTCCCGATGTTATGCACACTGCAGGCAACAGAGGACGCTGATTGGTTCAGTGGGCGGTCACACGGTTTGAAGTCTCGTGAATGCAGCTTCCTCACAACGCAACAACAAATCAGCTGTTTGTTTCCTCACGATAACGAGATAAATGAGAGACTGATGATAACACGATTAAAAGATAACTCAGGTTCCAGACTGTGGACAGGTGCTGTGAGGCGAGCGATAACAAACTGACCTCCTTCTCGGTGAGGTTGACTCGTCCTCTGTAGCCGCCGCTCACACACAGTTTGGCGATTCCCAAGTTGGTCCTCAAACACGGCTGGAACCAGGGCGGCCGGTTGTCCACGTCCTTCACGTGCACCGTGATGGAGGCCACGGACGTGAAGAAGGGCTCGTCGGACGCCGAACCGTTGAACGTGTCCTGGAACATGTGAGACGTGTCACAGGTCAAAGGTCAAAGAGGAGCAGCTGCCTGGAGCTTCTGTAACGACTGAGTTCTGTACCTGCACGTGAAGAACCAGAGAGATCTTCTGCACCACATCGTAGTCCAGCAGGCTTTTCACCACGATCTTCGGACTGTTGATGCTTTCAAGACGGAAATATTTATCCTGGTTTAACAGGAAAGAAAAGACAAATAACATGTTGCAATGTTACGTTAATACGCTGTTTTTCAATCTCAGTATTGTGGATCTTAAAGAACAGAACCACTGAGTCCGGTCCAGCATCTCATCGTATGTTCTTACTGTCGCGGACTCTAAGCGGTAGTACAGCGGCTCCGAGTCGACGTCTGAGGCTTCGATCAGTCCGACGGTGGAGTTAACCGTCGTGAGCTGCAGGAGAGAAAAACTCAGAGTCGGCATCAAACCTGGAACCAGAACTCATGTACTCGCATAAATGTATCAGTACCTCAGAGAAAAGTATTAATTTACAATCCGTCAATCAATTTATTTACTTTATAAGCTGTCGGGGAACTTAATCTTCCATTACTTTACTGGATGATCAACATCTGGACAGAGTTTAATTTATAACAATGTTTTTTTTTTTATGTTTCACATAAATAATCTAAAAGTAACTAGTAACTAAAGCTCTTTATATACTCAGTTACTCTTCCACCGCTGCAGCTGTTGCACCTCTCACCTCGTTCACGTCCAGTACGAAGTGGTTCTGAGCGAAGTTTGGCGGGTTATCGTTCACGTTTTCTACCAGAACTTCAACAGACTCGTTCACCTGCAGGAGAGAGTAAAACAGTGTCGTGAACTTTTTTTTAAAATGATGTCAGCGTCTTTGTTGGTGGTTCTGAGTTTGGTTCTCTACTCACAGATCTGGACCCGACTCTGCTGCACTGGACCCAAACCACCAGAGCTGCACTGGACAGAGACTGACAGACACACACAGCTGTTACGTACAGAAACACCATGTAAACACCAGAACTGATGAAAGTCCAGTTACCACGATTCTGTACATGAAAGTTAATATAAATTAAAGTCTTGATTTAAATATAATTAAATCAATTAATTGCTAAAATCACCTGTTTTAAAGTTTTCCTCTGTTTATAAAGGAAGTGTTTTTTCGTTTACAAGTCTCTCACTGAAAACAATAACAGAAGATGTAGTTTGATGTCATGAAGCAGCGTGGCATCATGGGAGTTGTAGTCGTCTCTGATAAACAGCCACAGATGAAAATCGATCTGGTTCAAATGTTCACGGACGAGTTAAAGTTTTACAGTTTTATTCATGTGATTCGTGTTGATTAAAACTCTTGTATGTTTTCTCTCACGACACGAGTTTAAACGCACCGTTACCTGGAATAAAACGATGTTCTGGGAACATTCAGGATGATAATCAGAATAATAAGATAAGAACACGACAAAATGTGCAACAAGTCTCGTCGGTTTTGGACATTTTAATGCAGAAATGTTGCATATTGTACCTTTAAAGCCAGTCGATGATTCTTAGCTATCTTCAAGGAACGTATAAAAGAAGGAAAAGTCACTGAATCTTACTTTGGTGTCAGACTGTATTGAAGTCTATGAGAGAAACACAGTAAAACCCAACACATCCACCCAGTCTGACCTCTGATGAAGAAATCCTCCAGACAAATAGAAGAAAACACTTCAGAGAGCAGCGTGATAACTCATTTATTTAACGGCACGCTGATATGTTGGGTTTTACTGTGTTTCTCTCATAGACTTCAATGCAGTTGCCACCAAAGACGAGATCCACTGACGTAATGACTCTTCCTTCCTGAACTGTCATCAGGAAGTGAATCGCAGCTGGACTTTGCCCTGATTGGCTCCCCTCCGTCCAATCAGGTCATTTAAAGTTGTTTTGAAATTCTCTCAGCTGGATTATCTCGTCGTAGCTGCCATCTTTGTTTTCAGACACTTTTCACCTGAACCACATTTTGTTCAAATCATCCTGAGAGACAGTTTTATTCAAAACAACACCTTAAACACTGAGTGATAATCTCCATTTGTCCAGTTTGAACATTATTTACATCACATGGGATTAAACCGGATTAAACAGACATTAGTTTACTGTTGATATACAAATTGAGGTGATTGATCCTGATCAAAATGTTCAGAACCACGTTGTGTTTAATCGATACTCACCTCGTAGTCGAGTCCCTTCTTCACCATCAGAGCGTCTCCTCGCAGGTAGAACAGATCTTCAGGGTTCACCGTGACCGTCAGAGTCACATCATCCACCGAGCTGATCTTCACCAGCTGGACGTCCGCCGTGTTGTTCTCAGGGACCGTCACCGGGCCCGGCGGAACCGTGCACACTGAGAGAGGAGAGAGGCAGCGGGTCAGTCAGAGAGACGATCAGCATCAGGACAGAAGCACTCAGGACGGCTGCGAACTGAAGAGAGAAGGATTTACAACATCCTGACTCGTATTTAAAGGAACAGTTGAAGTGAAGCCTGTCGTCTCTCAATGCTAACTCGAGCAGCTTGTTAGCTTAGCTTAGCTTAGCTTAGCTTAGCATAAAGACTCTCTCTGCTGTAAATCTGCTTCATGTTTTTAAATCGATGATGTCTTTATGAGGCCTCATGCTGCTGCATCCACGGATGTAACTGAAAAACAAATTCTAGTGTCTGTTTGTGTGGAGGATGTTTCTTTAAAGGTGCAGTCCGTAGTTTTAGGGAAGACATTTTAGTGAGAAGAGAAAGATCCTCACTGACAAACAAACTGAATAATCAAACTCTCTTTGTCTTCATGACTGAATGAACCGAATAAACAAACTTAAAGTGACAACACAGTTTATACTGTTATACTTTGTTTACATGTGGCGGACCCTGCCACCATTTCTAGCTTCACACAGTGTTCTCTGAGCTTATTCTCCTCTGAGACCAGCTTGTTGATTCACTCACGGAAAAAATAAATATTTCTGTTACGTCATATTAAAATCCTGAGTTTTAACTTCTTCTCTAAAGCTGCACAGCGCCCCTTTAAATTAAATTCTGTAGAGCAGTGGTGCCCAACATCAGGTTCAGGACCCCCGACGGGCCCCCAAAAAGTGACGAGGTTTCACAAAGTTTACAAAGTTTTGTTAATTATTCTGACTTTTGTCTAATTTCTGTTTCTCCTTTTTAAAAACTGGATTCTTCGAGCTCTTCAGGCCTCTCAAAATCTTTAAAATACAAACAGAAAAATCACTTTCCACTTCTGCTCATGTGGAGTCACAATTAGTCATTGCTTCATTTTCAGGGTCATAAAGTTTTGCACCAGCGCTTTAAAGGAATAACAGGAGACATCAGCTGTCCGTCTCCCTGCAGCCTCGACCACATCACCTCCTGCCTCCGGCGACCGCTGACGGCCTCCAGAGTGATCAGAGCTCTACTCACGTCTCTCAGCCCGACAAACTGTACAAAAGCAGACGGCGACGATGCATCCGAGGAGAACGTTCCCAGGTTTACTCTTCGATTTCAGTTCCATGTCCTGATTTCAGACGCACCAACAAATGAAGTCCCGGAGGAGGATGAGGAGCCCGTGGTACCAGCTGGTACTCGGCCACATAATGCCCCGTCTGTGCTGCCCGGCGAGTGGGAGTCGACTACAGTTGCAATGTTTGTGACTTCATCTTACGGGCACATATTGCATGAAGCGCCTGCCAGCAGAGGACTCGCTGCCCTCCTACTAAAATACTTGCATCTGTTTTAGCCGGACGGGTCATTCTGTGGCCCTGATGCATCCTGGGAGGAATCCAGCCAAAGGAATGTCGGGAACACTGACGACAAGACCTGATAAAAGCTGATGACCTGAAATTTGTGAATGATCTCAGTGAGCGCTGAGAGGAATATTTCACTCAGGGGGAACTTTTAAATGAAGAGATGGAACAAGACGTGAGTGAAACTGTGAGAATCTGTTGTTTCTTTAACAACTTTAAAGGGGCAGTTCACCTAAAAATGAACATTCAGTCATCATATCCTCACCTTCATGCTGATGGACTGTCAGGTGACGTGTCGTCGTCCATAAATCAGCATCGCAGCATTTTGTAAACAACTGAAGGAGCTGGAGACTTGGATCACGCCAGATGTTTTATTAAACTCTTTATTTCACTTTAATTTGATTTCATTTTGCAAAGTCATTAAAGAAAAATACAGCTTGACACTTTTCGCAGCCTCGTCCCTTTAAAATCCCCTTTTTAGATAGAAAAGGCGGCACGTTTTCAGCCAGGTAAAGGCTGCAATGTGTCGCCTTGTCTTTCTAAAAGGGTGGTGAAATATTCCTTCTTTTCCAAAAAGCCGCCACTGATGTAGGTGTAAACATGTGACGTGACGTGAAGCACGAAGTTGGGCGTGAACAGTGAAGCAGGTCGAATTTGTCTTCAAAATAAGAGCTTTACATTGCACCCCATTGGAGTTTAGAACTGGGTTCTTAGCGGGGGGCTTTTAATTTGAAAGCAGCGACCGTTAGCAGCTCTCCGCTACAAATACAAGCTAACAGCGACGACAGCTACAGAGACCGAGGAGACGCTGCATCTCCCGGATCTCGGCGGCTGTCCAGTCGCTCATCTTGACGTCCGTGGATGAAGTGATGGACTGACTGCTGTGATCAGCTGTTTCCTGGTTTTAAAACTCCCCGGCTGTGAGTCGCACAACAGTGGATAAAGGACGGGCACAGTGGCGGCTTGCTGCTCAGTATATAAAAACGGCTAATGTGTGCTAACTATTCTTTTTTCGCAGTCGTCAACATCATTAATATCAGTTTGTTTTCATCTTCACTGATCTATTTCTCCCACTACACTCGTTCTGGGTCTGCTGTAATAACCTTCTTTATAAATGTTTGTTCCAGAGGCAACTGAAGTGTGTGCGCCGCCTAAACATCTGTATGAGTTCCCTGCAGGCCGAGTTCCCTCCTGGGTATTTAGAAGACGCATTAGGTGACCTGTTGGCGCCTGTGTGGGGCGATATTTAATATATTAAAATGTATATCTGCTTTTTTTGACAGGAAATCTTCACCGTAGCTGCTAAAAGGCGCGTCAGGAGTGGGTGCTCGGTCTGAACAACTTCTTTACAGATCAGTGTGGAGACCTGGACCACTTCCCAGACTTCCTCTGTTGTCCTGCAGAGCTCCAGAAATGTTTTGCGGACCACTTTAATGTTGCTGGAACAAACCGGTACACATGGCGACGCTGTCAGAGCGGAAGGTTTCAGAAATGTTTGCTAGAAACTACAGTGAGCAGCTGTCTGGAACAAATAATTCGACGTGTGTGATGTGTGTTTTTACAGATTTACATCAGCTGAGCGTCACGCAGGAAGTCAGAACGTACAGAGGGACGACTGACGTGTTGGATTTAGTGTTTTCGTGGGACAACATGTATCACATGTAACACACTGTTGTGACACACTGTCTGATCCCAGAACAGTGATGATGACAGAAACTTACACTGGCACAAACTGGGACACATACCAGCTTCACATGTGGACAAGGCACCGCTGTGAACACGCCAGGATGTCATACATCACACCAAGTACTCACACACACACACACACACACACACGCACACACACACACACACACACACACAGCCCCTCCTCCCCTCCACCTCCTCTGTGTGGGAACAACGAGCTCACAGTGTCATGGTAAAGCTCATACATTATGTTTGCATGCAGAGATGCTCCTCACTAACACTGAACACACACACACACACACACACACACACACACACACACACACACACACACACACACACACATATTATTTCCATTATTGTTTGTTATGTTCCCATGTGACCAGCAGGAGGAGCCTTCACATCAGCAGCTGTCAGCTCCTCCATCGTATCATCAACACGACTTTATTGATTCCTGCAGGCTCGATTATCAGAAACGCAACAAACAGGAAGGAAACAATCTGAATGATGTTAATAATCTTAATCTGAAATCTTTCAATCGAAAACAAAACACACAACGTGATAAACAAGATTTCACCCTTTGACTTCAGATCCAGATGTTTTGCAGAAGAACCAGCAGAACTTCTTCAACACGCAGCTTAAGTTAAAGTGACTTCTTTCAGCCGAGACACACAAACAAACACACACACAGACCAGAGACATTGAGGACATTCCTTCATTTTGTTTCTCAGAACCAGAACCTTTTGATTCGCTGACTGACAGTCTGATGGACCGAGACATTCTGTGTTCTAACTTCTGCGCTCCTCCTGGACTGATTGCAGATCAGTTTGACATTTTGGGAAAATGTTCGTTTCCTGTCTGACTGAGAGTTGAATGCGGAGACGTGACATCAGTCGGTGATTTTATCTCTGAGGAGTTTTGAGCTGAAACATTAAAACAACAAAAGGGAAGTTTTGTTTCTCATGTTTTTGAGGTCCTATATTCAAAAGCTTTATGTGATTGTTGCTCCCACACTAAAGGAATATTTCAAAGTTTTGGCGAGCCTCAAAATCAACCAGCACCTCTAAAGCTCGATGATTAAAGCAGCTGCAAGAAACTTGCAAAAAATGTAAAATTTAAGTTGATTCTGTCGGCTCCTGAGGACAAAAGAGTTTAAAGAATTGGGAAATAAAGTTGTTTTAGTGGCATTCAACCAGACGACAGACGACATTATATATATATGTGTGATGAATTTCAACACTTTTAAACAAAATAAAAGTTCTTGAGGAAATCTGCTGTCAAAATAGTTTTGATATAAAAAAAAAGATAATTTCCTGTTTTCATTTGATGACTGTAAATGATTAAATTCTAAACATGTTGCCAAGTTTCCTCGTTGGACGTTCAGGACACTTTTCAGCCGAGTCCAGTGAAAACTGACGGTCGGTGAAGCTGAGACGACAACGAAGCACTGAAGTGATGAAATCGAGCTCAGAGGGCCAAACTTAAATAATTATGAGTAAAAAAAAGAAAAAAAAGTATTTAGAGTTCAGCCACGGGGTTTTTCAAGGTCCCATGAATTTAATATAACACAGAACATCCACGACGTGACGCAGGAGAAGTTCTGAGTTCTGGGCTCTGTGAGTCGGGTCATGTTTCCTGTTGCATCATAGTGTGCTGATGTATGAAGCTCAGACAAAAACACCTGTGAGTGTGTTTTCCTCATGGAAGCTAACTTTAGCATGCTGCATTAAAAAATTAATCTTAGCTTCACCCTCAGATGTTGTGAAGTGAAAAGTTTTATCCATATTTTTCACAATTAGAGACAAAAAAAAAGTGTTTTCAGCCTCACGTCGCTGCGAGTGTGGAAACTTGATCCTGTCTGTGTTTGTAACACAAACCTTTGGACTTTTAACTGGACTGACCTACTTTTATCTAATAACTTGTGCAGTGTTGGTGAATGATGTAACTCAGAGTTGGTGGGGTTTAGCAGAAAGCTAATCTCATTACAGAGCGACTTAATAGAATTCTTGTTCCGCCTGAAGCAACGAAAAAAGACGAAGGCGTTATTTTAACACCGTCTTTATCGGCATTACTGGTGTAAGTGCTGCTTCTCAGAGTCGAGGTGGGAATGTTAATAAATAATGAAATAACGAAAAGAAAATGTTGACTTCAGTTTTTAGATCAGAGGTTGTTAAGAGGACGACAAACATTCACCAAGAAGAAAAGTTGTTTATACTGAAAATCAGTCGTGGAGGAAGTAAAAATACTCTATTACAAGTAAAAGTATCAATGTATTATCAGTTAAATGTACTTAAAGTAACAAAAGTAGAATGACACCCACTTTTATGGAAACTGGATCATAGTAACGTCACTTTACTCTGCATGTTTCTGTAGTTTGCAGATTGTTGTGTTGGAGCTAATGTGATAAACTTTATAGTACGGTGGCCCCGAAAGCTCAACAAACTACAACATACTGCGAGACAATTCATGCAAACAGACGAAGAAAACGTCTCCACAGCTGTATGTGATTGTTGCTCTCACACTAAAGGAATATTTCAAAATCTGGCAAGACGATCGAAGCGGCGAGTCTCAAAATCAACCAGCAACTCTAAAGCTCGATAATTAAAACAGCTGTAAGGAACTTCAGGAAGAAAATGGTGAAGCAAAGTTGTTTTAATGCCGTTCGACCAGACGACAATTCATGCAAACAGATGAAGAAAACGTCTTCTAAAAAAACAACCAAAAACAGAAACATGATGTTAACTGAACCAGGAGATACTGAAAGTGCTAAAAAAATTGTTTTTAAAAGTCTCAAAACCTCAAAACTCCAAACTCCAACATTTAAATCCTGAAACACAAACTCACATCTCTTTAAAATAATTCGGGAAATACGTTCTGCTGCAGAAACAGACGTATTTCACCTCCGGACCAGCGCTGCGGCTCCGATCCGATCTGGAAGAAACGATGCGTTTTGTTAGTGGGGTTTGGTGATTAAACTCTCACAGACAGACGATGTTCCTGCCGGGAGTCACCTGGTCTGACCGGCGGCTGACCCGGTGACATCACACACTCTGTATTATGGGATGTGGGATTGTCACAGGGGTGTGATGACAAACAGATCGGCTGCTGCGAGTCCGATAAGCTCCAACACGCCTCTGACACAGAAGTGTGCTGCTGACCTTTGACCCACAGAGCAGCAGACGGGCCTCTCGATTCTCCCCATTCGTACGTAACAGATTGTGACTCAACGCTCTTCATATTGTGTCGCCCTGAAATTGAAAAGGTTCCTTCGAAGCGGCTGTAATCAATATTTTTATATCATATCCAATGAAAATGAAAAGGTCTTTGGTATCTGCAGCTCGATTATAGCAAGTTTCAGCTCGTCGTTTATCCGTCCAGACAAAAGTTTCTTCTCCTGATGTCATATTTGCTCTGCGAGAAGCCTGGAGAGGAGCAGCAGCTGGGAAACATCCTGGACCTAAACAGGACCTGCAGGGTGACTAAATTAATTAATGTGTGGCGGAGAGAGAAGAAGAAACTCCACACAAAGAAATCCTGCTCCATGAATCGACAACTCAGAGTATTTGTTCACCGAGATGTCTCCAAACTCTGGTCTTTGCCAAACTTTGGGAACAAAAACATGGAACAGATGTGAGAATGGATGACTGAGTCTTGGTGATAGTTTGGGTTCATTTTGCTGTTACAATTTATACATGAATATTTACTTAATGTCCACGTTGTGATTTGAAAATGCTGCTACCAGCCAGGCAGGATTTCTGTGGGTCAAGTGTCGACTTCACCGATGTTTCCACAGGTCGGTCCGCCCCTGAATCAGCCTGCGATGGTTTCCTGACGCTGCTGAAGTGAATGAATGCCCCTTTTAGATTTCAACAAGATATATATATTTTAAGAAAAAGATGGGATCTTCTTGTTTCGTCTGAAAATTTATGAGTTGGTTTTGAAAAATTCATAAGAAGCCAGGAGCGCTGTGAGACAGAGCTGATTGATGGGATAAGGCTAATTACTGAAGGACAGTGTACAGTATGAGTGTGTGTGTGCGTTCGTGTGTGTGTGTGTGTGTGTGTGTGAGTGATGAAACCTGACCACATGATTGAGATTAATGACCCACAGAGGTGAAGATAAATAAAGACGGATGAAAACACTCAAAGTCTGACGGATAGGAGAAGTCGAAATGTCAGACGTACGACAGGAAAACACCAGCAGAGAGGAGGAGAGCAAGACAAACAGTCAGGTAAAAGGTGAGTGGAGACAATTAAAGACGACGGCCGGAGAAAACACTCGTCTCTACACCCGTCTGACATTTTCACATTTTCTCTTCTGAGCCTCTTTTCAACACTGTGACACGTCCAGACGGGACCAGATTCCGCTCTGATGTGGTTTTATTAATACGTTTTTCAAAAAAAGGAACCATCACTTATTAATGTCTTCTGCTTTATGACTCATGCTGTATTTTAGAAGTCAGCTCTGTTGCATGAAACTAAGGAGGTCTGTTGAAACAGAGCCTGGCCGCGTGAGATGATGTGGATGCAGAAAGAAACACAAGTTGTAACGCAACGTCAGTCGGTTGTTCATGTGGAGCCACAATTCTCAGAAAATCAGCAAAAGAAAGTCAAAGTTGTTATTAGTTTGTTTTGTCAAAGGTGCCAAGAAGAAGGTGCAACCAGGCGGCGTTAATAAAAGAAAGGCTGTCAAACTGTGAAAAAGGAACTGAAGACTTGTGTGAAATTCTGCTTTTTTATTTGTTTCATTTACTATCAGGGTGTTCAGAGTCGCCTCATCGCTCCGAACAGATCTGATGTTTCCAGCTTTTCCTCTGTTTGCAGACTGTGTTGCTCTTCATATTTACTTCTGCTGACTTCCTCCTTTGCTGCCGTAATACCTACGACGGCCACCGGAGGTCGCATTGTGCCGGCTTCCTCCCACAATCCAAAGACATGAAAAAAAAAGTCAGGTTAATCAGTAACTCTGAACTGTGCGTAGGTGTGAATGTGAGCGCTGATGGTTGTTCGTCCCTGTATGATGAACTTATGATGTTCCTCGCCGTCGCCCAACGCCGCTGGGATCGGCTCCGGCCCGACCCAGGAAAGGATTTCAGATATCGGATGGATTCTCCGGCTGTGCCCTCGATCGAGGCACTGAATAAGATCTGGACGTGGTTAATCCTCCCTTAACGTTTAAAATGTAAAATGCAGAGAACAAGTTTCACTGATTCTGGTAAATAAAGATTCCTCCCTAACATCTCTGCAGGCTCTGCTGGTGTTTTGTTTTCCATCCCTCCTCTCTGACCTGAGCTTGTTTACTGGTCGTTAATCCTGTTTTGACTCGTTAAGACGCCGGGCCGTGCACACGCATTTTGATGGACGGCGGCTCGATAAATAAAAAGGGCATCACGCCTCTCCTGAAGGTGCAGGTTGAGTTCAGCGCTGACAGGGTTCACCAGCGACCCCTCGACTGATTTAACCGGCTTAAACCTCAGAAAGGCTCAATAACACCAACGTTAGAGTGTGTGCGCGAAGAAAAACACGAGACGGCCTCGAGCCCCGAGGCTACCGTCTAAAATCAAAGAATGCATTTATTAATCTGAGCACTCACGTAAGAAGAAAGAAGCTCAGGATGGTAAATAACTTTTGAATTGATGAAATACTCAGGAGGCCCACAGAAACAGAACCTGATGCTGATGATATCGGATATATCAGTAAGAACGCGTCCCGACGGTCTGTATAAAAACACTTCCGCTCTTTCCCTTCCAGACTCCCATGAGAGCGTAAATCTGTCACGTTCACCTGCATGAATACTAAAAACCACTTCAGTCCAAAACCTGATGTTTCTCTGATCTTAGAGCTCATATTGATCACATTCCTATAAACACAAATCTAATCATTTCAGAGCAATTAGAGAAAAGGGATCATATTTCCCCGTCCTCGCTTTCACTCCGCTGGCTGCTGTTATCTTTCAGAATTCATCTTAAAGTCTTTTTAATCATCTGCACATAATCTAACTCCCTCATACATCAGCGATGCTTCTCATCTGACGCCCCATCGTCCAGAAAGTCTCTGGTGAAGCTGCTCTCTGACATCAGCCTGCTTTTGAATCTCAGAAGTCCCAAAAAATAATTAAAAACTGCACAAGTGTATAATGTCAAGCCTGTTATATCTTCATTATCATTCTTATACTTAATATCAGTTTTCTCTTTATTTGTTTGTTTGTCTGCTTGTTTTTCTCTAACTTGCTGCCTGTGCTTCTTGTTTTAATCTCTTATTTCTACATATTATTTATTATCACGTCTTCTTCTGTCCGTCTTTGCATTAAAGGTGCCGCATAAATAAAGTTATTATTTGAGTTATTATTATAACAAACTGACAACCACTTGAGAGGACAGACGATTCGAACGACGGTGGTGTTGAGACGTGAATTCAGTGGAAGGAGGCGACAGCTTTCAGCAATAAAAACCACTAGAAGGCGCCGCTCAGCGTCTCCTCGCCATGTCACATAACCTCTCCGCCATTTTTAAAATGTCCTCCTCTTGTCCTGTGGTCGTATCGCCACTGAACGAGTGACGCTGCCCGCCTGTTAGCAAACGTGCAGAAACACAGACGAAATACAGGAAGCTCCGTTTGTAACCGTATTTGTATCTAATGTTGAGCATCAATTACAAGTCGATCGCTGCACACGAGCAAAAAACAGTTTTATCCATCGATCTGCACACGTACCTCGGCCTTTAGTCACTGTGCGTGTACAAAACCAAAACCTCCTTCTCTTTGTCTTTAAATTAATCATGTTATTGAGGTTATTAGAACATTACACAACTTTTCTTTAGCCGCACTCTCATCTCGCCGACGACTCAACCGCAACCTCATCTCTGGCAGGAAATCTTTAAACATGACGTTGCATTTTTAAGCTTTGCTTCATTAAGACTCGAGCGTGCTTCAGAAGTGATTCTGTTAATTGAAAAGAGCAGACTCCTTTCATTTTTACATCCTGCTCTCATTTCTTTAACGAGCTCAACTGAGAGGAAGCGATTATCTGTCACGGTTTCCTTTATTTCACGGCAATCTTTCTTCCTCTTTATATATATATATATGTATTCAGCTCAAAGGATTTAGGGCGAGTTAAACATCTGCGTTGTGACTTTCGAGGCGTGTGTGCTGTTCTGCTTCTCCCTCCCGAGGCTCTGCGACAATGTGTGAAAAGCTAATTGCTGGTGACTTTTTATTCTAATGATATTCATGCCACAGGAGCAGCCGAGGCACGAACACCTTTACACTCGGATCAAAAGTAACGTTCCTTTGAAAAAAAAAAAGAAAAAGAAGAAGAAAACTCGTCAGCTGTTTGTAGACATGTGACGTGGGGTGAAAAAGAAAAAGCCTCTCTGCTCTCAGTTGAGAGAAAATTCAAGAGCTAAGATTAGATTTTTAGAAGTTTAAAAATATTTGATCATTGAAGTTTTCCAGGATCAGCTGGTGTGTCGAGGTCACCGGAGTTCAAAGTCATCGAGTCTGAGTAAACAATCATTGATGACAGTCTGAAAAACATCATCCGTGTGATTCATGACACAGTTCAAACAGGATCAATACATCATCTGTCTCTCTGCATCCACCACCAGGCGAAGGTTTCATCAGATAAAGTCCAACGAAGGTTAAAAACACGTTCTCATCGGCTCTGCCTCCTTCAGAACTGATGAGAGGTTTTGTGAAACTTTTTTGAATCGCCGTACGTTTAATCACAGAAGAGAATGAAAGATTGTTCTGAGTGACTCACACTCAGAGAGGCACACGGCGTTCAGAGGTGGAGGATTTAGATTTGTTTCTCTGCAGGAAGCTGAGAGAAAAGTTCAGCGACAAGAAACTAGATTCAAGGGGAGGAAGAGCACGAATGAACAGCAGAAATATGATATCAACAGTACAGCTGCTGCCTCCATCTAATAATCTATTTTTCAGCTTTTGCTTTTCTTTGAACTCCTCCTCCGGCTCTCCGTCCGCCTCTCACACTTCCACTCCCTCCGCCGGCCTTTAGACGATCTGCAGGTGAACAACCTGAACTTCTTTCTTCTTCATGTGATTTCATCCAGCTCGACGACTCAAACACTCTCTGCCTCGGCTCGCTCGCCCACAGCAACTCCTTCCTCCTCAAATCTGCAGTCATTGTTACATTCATGCTGCTGGAAACACCAGAGAACTGTGATAATATTAATCTTCTGTTGGAGAGAAATTACATTCACTGCATTTAACTACAGCTTTTATTACAAATACATTTATTTCACCGCTGTGTTTACTCATGTTTACATTTTAGGGCATTTATCAGACACTTTTGTCTAAAGCACCTTACAGTTATTAATAAATTCATACACTGGTGGTGATGACTGCCATCCGAGGAGCCGACCAGCACATCAGGAGCAGTTTGGGGTTCAATATCTCGCCCAAGGACACTTCGACATGCAGACCAGCATGAGAGACACGAAAAAGTCACGAAATGACTACAAAGAGACAGGAAACGACCACAAAGAGACACAAAAGGACTAAAAAGAGACACAAAAACGAACACAAAGAGACATGAAACGACCACAAAGAGTCATAAAAAGGACTACAAAGAGACACGAAACGAGTACAAAGAGTCACGCAACAACTACAAAGAGACAGGAAACAACTACAAAGACTCAAGAAAACGACTACAAAGAGACACGAAACGACTACAGAAATCCGCAACACAACCACAAAGGACAACAACGACAAAGTCACGCAAAAGTAACTAGAGAGACCCACAACACCTCTGGAAAGAAACAAAATGACAATAAAACACCTACAAAGAGACAGAGACGAAAAACGACTACGAAGAGACAGAAAATGACCAAAGAAACATGCAACAAAACCACGAAGACACGTAGAACAACAACACAGCCACAGAAACATGTACAAATGAACTACGAAGAGACACAACACGACTACAGAAACACGCAAAAAATAAAACTGGAGTCTGCAAATCAACCACAGACGCACAAAATAAAGACTACAGCGAGACAGATGACTACAAACGACAGAGTTGCATCAGCACGATCATCTCTGTCAGTCTCGGTGTGTTGCTGCCGGGTCGGAGGGTTGTTACACGTCTGTACTGATTGTCTCATTATCATGATAACAGCCTGTAGTTTGGGGTTCTTTCCCAAGGACACTTTGACATGCAGAGCAGGGAACTGAACCAGTAATCTTCTGATAACAAGATGCTGGCTCTGAGCCGCAGCCACAGCCTGACATTAAACACTCGGTTCAGGTCATTAATCTCTATTTCTTCATTTAATATTTCTAATTCTCTTGGTGTCGCTTCCACTGAGGCAGTTTTGGTTTCAGGATCTGATATGGTTTGATTTGTGGTCATCAATATCCTCTTTGAAACTTGTTTTCTCTGTGATCGATGCGTTCTCAGGTTAATTTGGGTGAAATGTTCCTTTAAGTGAGAACTTTAACAGTGTGATATTAGTTCCTTCATAAAATATCTGAATACTCTCTCATCTCAATGACCGTAACAGCTGTTTCAACAGGATTCATGTAACACAATTTACTTAATTCCATTAAAATGACAGAAAAAAAGATGTAATCAGATTACAGATACATTAAGGGGGATTTATTCTAATTTTTACATTTTATCTGACAGATTTAGTTACTAGTTACTTTACACATCCACACTTTTAAAACACAATAATCTAATAATATATCAGAGTAAACTTTACCAAAGTAATATTTTCACATGATATCTTTACTTTTACTCAAGTATTTCTGCACTGTGCTGTGGGAGTATTGCGGTTCTTCTTCCGCCTCTGAGGTGTGAAAATGTGAGTTTTCAGTGTGTTCCGCTGATCTGGAGTCTGTTTTGTCTTGTGGTTGATTCGGTCCTGTTTGTTTTGGTTCTGGTCACACAGCTGGTTCCGTGTCGTGCTGTGACTGTTCACACAGCAGCTTCAGTAAGCAGATTTGCGCGGATGGATTTAAGCCGTCGCCTTCTGATTCGTCAACTGTGCGAACTTGTTCCTCCGGGAGCAGCTGAGAGGCCGGCGGGGGACGTGATCCACAGAATGCTGCAGCGGTTCGGTCCAACCAGTCCGGTGACTGTGAAAGAAAAGTGAAGCAGCGGCCGGATGAAGGCGGATGACGCTGAGTCTGGGTCGGAGCCGCGCTGCGTCTGGAGAGCGGAGCGCACGGAGCTCAGCGCGGATCCTCACAGGGAAACTCGCACTGACTTCACCTGAGACGCTCCTGCTCGTCCCGGGCTGCTGCACACGGCTCATAGATGAAAACTGCTCCGGAGAAGGTCGCTCTCCGTCGGATAAGGAGCCCGTCAGTCTGCGGTGACCATGTCGGACGTGTCCACTGACCTCAACAACGACACGCTGCCGGCGGCTGCGGTCACAGACTACAATTTCCCTGCGCTCATTTTCGGGATCGTGCTTATTGTGACCATCACCGGTGGGAACGTGCTCGTGTGCCTCAGCGTGTACCTGGAGAAGGCTTTAAAAACCACCACCAACTACTTCATAGTCAGTTTGGCGTTTGCGGACCTGCTGCTGGCGGTGCTGGTGCTGCCGCTCTTCGTTTACGCAGAGGTAAGCTGCCGAGGAGCTGGATTACTGAGGACCCTGCAGGGTTATAGAGTTAGAATTATATATGTGTTGTACAGCGTGTTAGTGTTTAATATCTGTACTGTCACTGTTGATCGACTGAGTCAGACAGCTTCTCTCCACCTCCGCCGGGAAATACTGAAGTTCAGCTGCAGTTTTTAATCAACAGCAGCGAGTCAGAGTTCAGAGCAGAACACAACTGAGACACAAACTGACACACACATACAAAGAGACATGAAACTACTGCAGACGCATGCAAAACAACCTCAAAGACACACAAGACAACTACAACCAATACAAAACAACGACAAAGAGACATTGAAAGGACTGCAGACACATGCAAAACAACCTGGAAGATACACAAGATAACAGCAAAGACGACTACAGAGACACAAAAAATGACACAACCATTACCAAAGACACAAAACAACTACTAGAAGATGACTCCAGAGAGACAAAACAACCACAAAGACATGTAGAAGGAGTACAAAGAGACTTAAATGATTACAGAAACAAGCATAATAACTACAAAGAGATGTGGAATGACAACAAAGAAAATAAGGACGGACAAAATGGCAACGAAGGAACATGAAACACCTACAAAGAGACATAAAACGACTACAAAGAGACATACAACTACCACAAACATGTGGACAACGACAACAAAAACACACAAAAAATGTATAACAGAGATGCACAAAACAGATACTTGGATCCACATGCATTACATCTACAACTTCAACATCATGTCAGTTGAACAACGCAAATATTGCATGTACTTTAGGAGGTAACAGTGCATTTTGGTCACTGGCTACAAA
This sequence comes from Diplodus puntazzo, assembly GCA_963678695.2. Classification (NCBI taxonomy): domain Eukaryota; kingdom Metazoa; phylum Chordata; class Actinopteri; order Spariformes; family Sparidae; genus Diplodus; species Diplodus puntazzo. The sequence goes on along the minus strand of OZ023155.1, from coordinate 3,104,722 downwards.
GAGACAAAAAAATTACTTCAGAGACACACAACGACTACAAAGAGACATCAAATGACTACAGAAAGACTTGAGATGTGGAATGACAACAAAGACGACAAGGACGGACAAAATGGAAAGAAACAGAAAACAATTACAAAGAGACACGAAATTACCTCAGATGGACAACGACGACAAAGTAACGCAACTAGAACACTTCTGCAAAGAGAAAAAATGACGAGACACAAAACACAAAGAGACAGAGACGGAAAACGACTACGAAGAGACAGAAAATGACTAAAGAAACATGCAACACAACCACACAGACACGTAGAACAACAACGCAGTCACAGAAACGTGCTCAAATGAAGGCACGCAGGGACGACTACGAAGAGACACAACACGACCACAGAAACACGCAAAACCAATAGTGGAATCTGCACATCAACTTAAAACTGACTACAAAGAGACAGATGACTACAAACAACAGAGTTGCATCAGCACAATCATCTCTGTCTCTTTCCATCTGGATGTTTTGCTGCTGTGCCAGAGGGTCGAAGGGGTCGTTACATGTCTGGACTGAGGAGCCCATTGTCTCATTATCCGTCCACGATAAAAGCCTGTATCGCACCAAACCCTGATGGATGTGTCAGGCGGCACAGACGGCAGTGTTTTGGGGTGTGAAGACCACACATCAACACGGTGTCGGGTCTGATAATTATCACAAACATCAAGGTTAAAAGGACAAAACAGAATCAACACTTGGAACAATCTGACCGCTGGAAAATGACCCATTAGAGCCACCGGAGGCCGTTCATCACGACGAGCCGTCTCACTGCTTTAATCAGGATTAATTCATGACAGGAGAGTCACTGGAGGTTTATACTGGTTATTAGCAGAGTTATGATCCATGAATCACAATATGTCCGGGCGATAGAAAGCTTTAAATGGTGTCATCTCACCCTAATTAAAGTATTAAAAGCCACCTGCCTGCTCGCCTGTCTGTCTAAATATCTGCGTGGCTCAGGGACTCTCTGCAGCAGCTTCTCCTTAAGTCCTCCCTAATTAGCTGCATTTGTGATCTCGTTACCTGTGCCAGCGTCTGCAGCCACTTAACCTACTGAGTGTCACACTGCTGGTGTGTCTGTGTGCGCTTACTGGATTAGAAAAAAAGTCAGTGTGAAAGTTAAAACCTCTCCATGTTCACTCGAGGAGAAGTCAGTCGGGGAGAGGGCGCTCAGACAGAGTTGTGTTTCTCTGGAGGAATGTTCGTCTCGACACTGAGCTGCACCGCTGAACGCACAAGAGGATTAGACGTATTTACACTCCGATTTGGGGCAGCTAACGACTCAGTGTTTGTGTTGTTCTGTCTTTGTGTGTGTGTGTGTTCGTGTAGTTTCAGGGCGGAGTTTGGTCCTTGAACATGCTGATGTGCGATGGCCTGATGACCATGGATGTGATGCTGTGCACCGCATCCATATTCAACCTCTGTGCCATCAGCGTAGACAGGTATGTATGTGTTCGTCCGGTCAAGGTTTGGATAAAGATATAAATCTCACAGGGAGGGCGCTCAGTTTGGTTTTACTGTGTCAGCCAATGAGGGGAAAGGATGAGATAATTCCAGTCTCCAGGATGTGATGTCAGCAGACTACAGATTTGTCCAAGGTTGTACCAAACGTGGCATATCACATTATATTTTTATTATCTTAAAAATTCGAGTCACATCACTGGATATTTTTATTGACACCTGGAGACATTTACAGCCATTTTTCAGGGGAAGTCAGATGATCTCCATCTGTGATCTTGGTGACCAAAAAAGGTTTTATGGACTCATGTTTCTACAGAGTTTTTCCAGTCTACTGACTGCTCAAAGCCACTTTACAACACTTGTCAGATTCACCTATTCACACACATTCATTCACTGAAGGCAGAAGCTGCAGATAACTAGATGACCCGCTCTACCTCCTGAGCTACAGTCCAATTAGGATGTTTTTCAAACCCTTACCAAGTGTTTTTTGTGTCAAAACCTAACAAGAGCATCAGCACAGCATTGTGACGCAAGAGAAATAGAATCAGCATCAGAATTTATTGCTTTTTATTCAAGTAAGTTTACACATACAAAGAATATTCTGCTCAGTTTGTGCAAAACAACAAACAATGCTAAAAGTACTTAAAGGGCATAATAAAACTGTATCAATATAGATAGATGTAGAGTCTGTCCAGATTTGTCTGGTAGTGTAAAATGTTTGACATATATTGTGAGAGGTTGCAGTTAATGAATCAAGTTGCAGATGGGAAGAAATTGTTAACATGGCGAGAGGTTCTGGTCCTGATGGACCGAAGCCTCCCGCCAGAGGGGAGAGTCTCAAAGAGAGTGTGTCCGGGATGGAAGGGGTCGGCAGCTGTCTTACCTGCACGTCTCAGGGTCCTGGAGGTGTGCAGGTCCTGGAGGGGTGGCAGATTGCAGCTGATCACCTCAGCAGGGTGTATCAGACGCTCCAATAGAAAATTAAACCTACATAAACTTAGCGATGCTTTAATAGAGACGTTTTTCTGGTCATCGTTTTGGTGAATCAATGATTGGAGGATGATGATTCACATTTATCTGAAAGTTTAAGAAAAATAATTGTATTCATGAATGAATCAGACAACAGAAACAGACAGTGCCTGAGTACATGAGACGAAACAGGTTGATTCTCCTGCGCTGACGTTCAGTTTGATGTTCAGTCTTTAAAAAACAAACTGCCATTTGTTTGTTTCCCCGACGCATATTTAGAGAAAAGGCAAAAGTTCTGCAGTTAACAAAGCAAATAAGATAAATGTGAAGAACTTTGTCGATGATGTGAGCAGTCAGAGGTGACAGAGGTGTCTTTATCCTTAGTGTTTATTGTGGAAACAAATTGTTCCCAAACTCAGAGGAGGGACAAAGTCTGGGCTTAGAACACAACGCTCTGAAACTGGATGTTGGACTTCCTCACAAGCAGAACCTGGAGAGTTTGGACTGGCAGTCACATCTCCAGTTTTAGGTTCCTGGGAATCAACATCACTACAGCAGCTTCACTCCTCAGGCTGTGAGACTCCTCAACTCATCATAAACACTCCGTTATATAAAAACAGATGCAGAAGACACTTTTTAAAAATCCTTTTGATTTAAAATGACAGTAAATGTACCTTGTACCTCGTGAAAAATACAGAAGTATCTGCTGCCGTACCACCAGACTACACAGCAGCTTCACTCCTCAGGCTGTGAGACTCCATCAGACTACACAGCAGCTTCACTCCTCAGGGTTTGAGACTCCATCAGACGACACAGCAGCTTCACTCCTCAGGCTGTGAGACTCCTCAACTCATCATAAACACTCCGTTATATAAAAACAGATGCAGAAGACACTTTTTAAAAATCCTTTTGATTTAAAATGACAATAAATGCACCTTGTACCTCGTGAAAAATACAGAAGTATCTGCTGCCGTACCACCAGACTACACAGCAGCTTCACTCCTCAGGCTGTGAGACTCCATCAGACTACACAGCAGCTTCACTCCTCAGGGTTTGAGACTCCATCAGACGACACAGCAGCTTCACTCCTCAGGCTGTGAGACTCCATCAGACTACACAGCAGCTTCACTCCTCAGGCTTTGAGACTCCATCAGACTACACAGCAGCTTCACTCCTCAGGGTTTGAGACTCCATCAGACTACACAGCAGCTTCACTCCTCAGGCTGTGAGACTCAACGTTTTTGAAACCCTTGCGTTACGAAACATGACAAATTCACCTTGTACCTTGTAAGAGTTTTAACACAAATCTTATTGGAGCTGTGGAATACTTTTCATCCATCTGTTTTCATTACACCTGAGCCTTTCTTACCTTCAAGTGTGAAGAAACTACAGTTTAGAAACGACTGTTAAAAAATCTAAAACCTGAATTTATCTGATCTTAACTCGTCTGTGTCTTCCATGAGAACAAGGTAATTATCATTTATCAGAATCTGCTGAAAAAAATCCATATTGTGCATCCATCGTATTGAGGTTATATATTATTATACAAAATATCAGAATAAAAGGAGAAAATCAATGGTGTGAATATTTTTTGCCCAGCAGTGTTGATGAATATTAAATGCTTGCTGCTACATTTGGATCTCACGCTGAGTGAAAAGACTGGAAAACCTCCAGTAGCTTTATCACAGATGAACAGTCCGTTTGTGGTGAGGACACTGATATAATTATTGCCAACAGCCCAAACAAGGTGACAACTGTTATTATTATTGTTATTATTGATAATTAAAGACATGAAACTGAAAAATGTTGGAGCATCTTCTTCACGCCAGCTGAGAATCTGCAGCTGTTAATCAAAGTGTTAATGGAAAACAAAAAGCAGCCGGCAGCTGCAGAACGTCTCTGCATGACAAACGGACGATTTACATTTCAAACATGGAAAACCTGTGAAAAGTCATAATTAACAGCTGCTGACTTTCTGTCTGCAGCTGCAGGATGGTGACGACCCGACGTTTCCTCTGCTGCTCAACAGCAAGAAAAAGATGATATACCTCCTATAGGAAGGAGCTTTTGTCATTTTATTTTGTTTTCTGGAGCTTCACAGCAAAACAGTGTTGCAGCTTTCTCCTAAAACAACCAAAGGAAAACATGAAGTGGATCCATACAGCTCCTCCGATGTAATCAGGGCTACGAGATCTGAAATTGACTTGAAAAGGAGCAGAAATCTAAACTGTAACTGCTAATATAAACGTGTTAGCGTGCACCTCATCTGAAAAGGGTTCACGACATTGTTAAGAGTGTAAATAACGTGTTTGCTAATCTATTTAGGGGGTTTGTATCACACCAGATGAGCTGCATGGGAAAATTAAATGTTTTTTTTTCTGGTCCTCGGCTCCACGGGGCGAGAGAGGATAAAGACTGGATTTTCAATTTGGGGTTTTTGAAGTTTAACTCTTCGTCTCTTGGTCTGCAGGTTCATTGCCGTGTCGATTCCTTTAAACTACAACCGGAAACACGTGGACCATCGTCAGCTCATCCTGCTGTCGGCCACCTGGCTGCTGGCCCTGGCTGTGGCCTCACCCGTCATCTTTGGCATCAACAACGTGCCGGACCGCGACCCCAGCGAGTGCAAACTGGAGGACAACAACTATGTGGTTTACTCGTCCGTCTGCTCCTTCTTCATCCCCTGTCCCATCATGGTCCTGCTCTACTTTGGGGTTTTCCGCGGGCTGCGGCGCTGGGAGGTGGCCCGGAAGGTCAAACTGCGCAGCAGCATCGAGGCCTGCAGGAAGCTGCAGCACGCCGCCGTCGCCACCGCCCTGCCCCCGCTGGCGGGCACCATCCCCGGGCCTCTGCCCATGCCTCTGCCCAGGATCATCGAGAGGGACTTGGCCCAGTCTCGGCTGGACGACACGGAGGACTACATGCAGCAGGAGATCCCGTATCCTCGCCAGTACCGAGAGAACTCGGTGCCCACGATCACGTTCAGCCAGCAGCTGCACCGGAAGAAGAGAGCCAAGATCAACAAAAGGGAGAGGAAGGCTATGAAGGTGCTGCCTGTCGTCGTAGGTGAGTGGTCATGTGCTCCCCCTCCTCCAATCAGAGGGACTCAAACAGCAGCTGTGAACAGTTAAGAACCATCACTGTTCCCACACTTTCCACCAGGCATCCAAAGTGTTTTAGCCAAATTCATACGTCACAAACAGGCTGTTGACTACGAGGCTCCATCTCATTTCCGGTGTTTACCTCCACCCGTCGTGTTCAGGTGTCCCCTGTCAGATCAGTCTCAAGGGGTTGTGGGTGAAATCTCTCTGTGAAATGTGACAATTCTTCAGGAGGCGCGCGAGTCATCAGTTGTCGTCAATGGTGTTTATGTAGACAGACACGACTTGACATTTCCAACAATCAGCTGCGGTGATTTATCTTGTGTTACCGTGGCAACCCTGGTATTATCACAATGCCATTTGTCATTTATCTGATGGAGATAGAAAAGCAAGGACGCTCGCAATCCCCTCACAACTTCACTGTACTATCAGTCCATTCATTAGATATAAAGGACATTACTTCATCACCTGGAGACGACTGGTGCTTTATAGGCTAATATTAGCACCCTGTGCTCCTACCTGCCAGTCTGCTCTTATATTAGAGGAGCAGTACCAGTATTAGTTATATTATAGGCATCACGTCATCAGTGCAACATTGAAATACGTCAAAATGCAGAACTGTCTTGCACAAATCAGAAATAACGAAGAAACGTTGGTCATATCATATCAGCAAACTAGAAGTCATCGTTTTATACTTGTTATAAAGAAAAGCAGTCGTCAGTTCGAAGCCCTCAAACTTCACCCTGCTACTTTATCACAACAAGAGTCAGAACACACCTCACCTGAGTGGGCGGGGCTACAGGTGTGTTGGGAAAGACAACTGACTTCAGATTTGACCTGTTGCAGGTGTTGTTCAAACGTTAGCACCGTTTTATGTGGAATTATGATTCTCCAATCTGCAAGTAAGCGAACGAACACAGGTGTCGTCCTTACACGTTCAGATGTGGGAGGATACGAGTGGGAGGCAAACCTACGGAAGCCCTGAGGGTCAAGTTTTTCCTGGTAATACATTTACTAAGTCTGATCTTAATTGTTTTCTCTCCTGTGTGAACTGGTGGGAAAAATAAGTTTTGCCAGTACAATGTTTCTAAGTTCCTGAATTGTTTTCTTTGCCATCTGTGAAAAAAACAATTTCAGGAGAAACAACAGAGTTTTTTGTTTTGTTTTTTTTTAAAAAAACCTTTGAAAGACGAGTCTGGCAGAACTTCTTTTCCCTCCAGATCGTGATCCATAAACACAAGAGTGAAAACTCTTTAGATCATTAAACTTAGAAAATGAATCACCAGAAGAAAAAGAAAATCTCAGTTGCCCCTCAGGGCTTCCGTACAAACTACAATGTTAAGAAAACAAAGATTTCATTTTCACCTCAGTGACGGTGTGAAAAACCACATCTGAAATGTCAGTGAAAGAATTACTCCTATTAGTTTTTCCCTTACATAAAATTTAGGAACTTTTGAGACACACTTAAACATAAATGGTAATAATTAAAGCAGAAGAAGGAGACGCTGGCTGTGTCTCAGTTCAGGGTCTGCATCCTCTGAAGGACTCGATCTTTGAGGTCTTCGAAGGCGAGTCCTTCAGAGAGACCTTGTTAACCTCGTCAGCCGTTGTTAAATGGGACGGTCTCGCCTTTGGAGCATTTCCTGGTTGTGTCACAATTTCTGCCACCCAGGCCAGCAAAAGTGACGATCTACGCCACGCGATGTCGCCATTTTCTCTCTTCTTTTTCGGGCACGCAAAGAATCTTGGGATATGTGAGGCTGTGAAGGATCGTAGCGGTGCGTCCTCAAAAAACAGGGAAAAGAAGGAGCATCTGCAGGAGCCTTCAGATTGTGACAGTCTTCACACGGCGTTGTGACATAATTGGCTTTCAAATGCTCCTTTGAAGGATGCAGACCCTGAATTGAGACACAGCCAGAGTATCGAACTCTGAGAGCACTGGATCCTACATTTCCCATAATGCAACTTCACAACATCACCTCAGCCTCTCTGACCTCTAAATCTCAACGTCTTTCCAACTCTACAATACAACTTCAAACTCGTCATGTTAAAAAATTTAATTTAGGAAATTTAAATTGAGCCAAAACTGACACAAAATGTATTTACACTTCAGAATCAAAAGGTTTGTTTTCTGCCTGTTTGCCGTGACAGCAGACAGCCGGGCGCACTGTGTGTTTGTTAGCTGGATATCTTCTGAATTGTTGAGATTTGAATTTAATTCCGGGGGAAAGTGGAAAGTTAATCAGTTGTGGCTGTTGGAGATCAGTTAGTGACGCAGTCCGGAGGATGTTTGCCTGCAAGATGTTCGTCTGCATTGTTTTCTAACAAACTTCTACACTTGAAAACAAGTCTGACGAATTCACACAGTGACGTTTTCGCTCTTCATACAGATTAATTTATAAAAACAGCTTCTGTTGTGATGAAACGTCTACAGAGGAGGACTGTGCAGCCTCTGCAGACGTACGAGCGCGCTGTAGGAGGAAACAGAGATTTTCTTTAAAGCTATCGAGCTGTCACGTCACCACAGGGGATGAAATAAGGGGGATGAGACTTCATGCTTTCACAACAGGTCCATGATGTGAAGCACCTTCCTGCACCATTTACATATCAGTGATGAGGTGGGTGTTCAGGACTGTGAACAACACGGTGTTACAAATGTGTGGGGGACGTTTCTGCTGTTGGCAGGTTTTGTTGAAATCACTCAACAAGGTCGAGCTGCATTAATTGATGCATGAATTTGAGGATTGTCAGACGTGAAAAGCACTGCGAGACTGTGAAAAAGATTTAATGGAAGTAAAAATACTTAGTTACAGTAGTTCAGCAGATGTTTCAGGTATCTGAACACAAACATCTGAACTTTCTCCTCCCCACAGCTTCAGAACAGCCTCGTTACGTTAGTTTGATGCCTCTGAGGTGAATTCTGGATTCTTGTTATTTCCCAGCATCAGCAGACTGATGTGGACCTATCAGAGCACATCACGCACGGCAGACGCAGCGAGACGAGACAAAGACGTAAAAGCCGTAAGAAGCCGTAAACAGACAGAGAGGGAGACTGGAATGTGGAGAAAAGGCGTGTTAGTGTCTCGTATCTGCAGAGAGTTTCTGATTTTCTCTCTTTGTTGCTGCTCGGGACGCTTTACCAACCCAACATGTGTCTGTTTGACGTCCTGGGAATGAGACTCAACAATCAGCTGTCTTTGTGGTGCGTTCAGGAACAGCTGGGACAAATCCTACTGATTCTACCTTTAACTTTAATAGTCTTTGAATTCTATTAATATGACGTGAGCTTCAGTTAGCTTTGACCACAAATGTCCTTCAGAGGGAGACTTTTTACTCTGAGACTCTGAGTACATGTCAGAGCCTGTAATCTATTACTTTACTGGAGTAAAAAGGCAGAAGGTCGAGGACGGCGATCGAAAGGGTTGAAACTTAAAAACTCCATCCTGCAGACAGAAACATACCATCTGTCATCACTTATGACCCAAACACTTTTTCAAAACTAAGATTCAAGCTCATCTTTTCCGCTGATTTTTATATTCCAGAGTACGTGAAACAGAAATAACCTTAATGGACGACCTCGCGTTGCAACTGCAGGCGCAAAAATAACTCAAACTCTTAAAGCTCATCGCTACCTTCAACACCTCTCGTCTCCAAAATAAGCCTCCTCTCTCTCTCCTCCTCGCCGAGCTCTCATTAATTTGGACTCTTCGAGCTTCAGCAGGAAATGTGTCACACGAAGTCGAGGTGTTTCATTGTGACTTGACAGTGAGACTCTAAATGATTCACGACCAGGCCGAGTTCGTCAGAGATCAAGTAGAAATACACGACGCTGCCGCCTCATGATTCTGACGTTACTGCTCGCGGCTCTTTTGATACTTTTGGGATTTCTTGACTCTTTTTCTTCTTCTGCTCCCTCACTAGAAATGTACGCTTCAGTGCCAGAGTTCATATAAAAATGAAATATGAACACCTGCTGTAATAGTTCATATATATACTGACCACACAGGGACGCACACAGGAAGCAGACCTCAGTGTGAAAACAGCCTCTCTGTAAACTGAAGCCAGAGGTGGTTCTCTGGTCGAACAAACACTTGTGCGCTCTCTGCTCGAGCTGCTGAAATGACAACTTAATAAGCTTTTTTTTCCCTGATCAGCGAGGAAACGTGAATAACTGAATCAAACGGAGGCCATTTGTCTCAGGTGTCGTCTCACGACGGTGATAAAACGGAGCCGAGTGATTTATTAGCTTTGTGTCGAGGGCTTGATGGATGGGATTTATTCTTTCCTGTCCGGGAGAGCGGAGCACTTTGAATAATGTGTCACCGCTCTGCTGTCCGTGAACACTTCGTATTCATAAGATGCATTCAGGCCAGCTCCGACAATACAGTGGCAGATTAAGGAATCTGAGACAGTGATGTGTTCTGTGAATGTAGGTCTGTCGCACAAAACCTGCAAGATTTATGACATCACAATCGGTGGGGCTGAAAAAACGAAGCCGCCAACACAGAGGTGCAAAAAAAACAAATTATAAAAGTAACTGTAGTTCCTCAAATGGCCACTTGAGACCGGTAGATAAAACAGTTGTGGTCTCTGGATCTAATGTAATCCTTCATGACGACTGTACGGGGTGATTTTTAAATACTAAGTTTATGTATAATTAAAGGCGTAGCCAGCCAGAACAGACTGACGCCGGTGTGTCAGATCAACCAGCCGACAGCAGCCTGAGCCGGCGAGCTCTGGAGGAATAAACACTCGGAGTCGAGGAGAGCACAGAGTTTGTTCTTCTAACTTTCGGAATAAAAAGCAGATTTAGCTTCACTCTTCTTGCCGAGAAGAGCCAAGACTCACTGTGATGTGCTGAAAGTGTTTCATGTCGAGAGCCGAACTCACGACAGCTGAGCACTGATGGGTCAGAACCTGAACACGTTGACGAGCATCAGTCTGATCCAAACACCTCTAAGAAATATAATCTCGGTCATTGAATGATACAGGTGATTATTTTACTCATCATAAAGAAGACAATGTGATTTATCTCAACTTCTGCTAATTCACAAAATTCCCACAACTGGATATTTTCAATCTGATCCTTCACAAGTTTAGTTATTTCGATTTGAATAAATGTCCTCATTATTTCGCCATTTCGACTTCTAATCAAGGAAGTAACTTTCCTTTAATTGTGCTCATGTTACAAAATAAATTATAACTACACATATATTCTAACTTGGCTTCCTCAAAGATAACCTGCACCTGCAGCTCCTGCATCTCCTGGAGAACCCAAACCCAAAGAAAAAACCTTAAATTTGTATAGAATCAGTTTGCTGGCTGCCATCGTGACTCGGCGTGGGTGTTTCAACATGTCGGTACTTGTGAACGTACAGTGACCACATGAGTACAGAGGCCGTGCTTCAGTACAGGAGAGACGCTGCCACTGTACCACCGCGTGTTGCGTAATAATTGGATTGAGGGCTTTAGGCTAAAATGGCTGAGAGGCAGCCAGTCGGAGGTGACGCTTTTATCCCGCATGAACGTCAGCAGCCTCACACCTACTGAGCTGCTGCACAAACATCCATTACTCTGCAAAGACAAACGCTGATGAACTGTCAGGACATTCAGAAGGAAAGTCAGTTTCATCTTGTGCAACAGAAACACGAGAATCTGTCGACACCTGAGAGAAACTCGTAACTGTGTGAGACATTTGTTTATGTGTTATCTGGTGATCCTGTTTGATTAACAGGCTCCACACACTGCTGTGGCTCAACAGGGCTGTAATTAACATCTCCAACACAACTCAACTGCTGTCATCGGCAATCTCACTTTCATTTCCTGCTCCAGTGAATAAAACAGATAACTCAATTACAAGAATGGCCGTAATGAAAGGTGCCGACACGAGAACCCCGCTGACACGATGCCCGCCGACAGCAAAACAACATTCTCACTTTAATAAGAGTGAAATCATCCAAAACAAAACAGCAACACGGGCCTGAAGCGATCAGAACTGCAACCAGAACATTTTCTCATCTCATCACAAAGAAACCAAAAGAGAGAATCGATTCAGGAGTTGGTTTTCTAAATTATTAACTCAAAAGTACCCAGTTTTGTTTTTGTATCCTTGACTTGGTTGAATGATGACGTCCAGACGAATGTTGTTATTATATTACAATATTTAGTTCCACCTCTGGCTCTCGCAGGATCAACAGAAGCAACACAAGAACCAGAATCCGTCACTTTGTGTTAAAAACGAGGTCCCAGTCTTAAGTTCTGAATCTCCGTCTTTGTATTTTCTTGCAGGCTGCTTCTTGTTCTGCTGGACTCCGTTCTTCGTGGTCCACACGACGCGAGCCGTGTGTCTGACGTGCGACATCCCTCCCGCTCTGATGAGCACCGTCACCTGGCTGGGCTACGTCAACAGCGCCCTCAACCCCATCATCTACACCATCTTCAACACGGAGTTCAAGAAGTTCTTCAAGAAATGTTTCCGCAGCTGCTGCTGACGCCAGGTTTCCCTCCGCAGACACTGAAGGATCAGTGATCCAGGATGAGTCTGACAGGAAATACACTGTAAAAGAGTTTCATTTCTGGGTTTACTGACTCGATCCTTTGAGGTTACGACCCAAATGAAATCATGATATTTGTGTGGAAAGCTGCAGAAAACAGCTCAACAGTGACACAAACTCCTCAGACTGAGAGGAGCTTTCCACCATTTTCAGTTTTTCTGTACAGAACTGTGTTTTTTTTGGGGGATTGTACATCAATCGTGGTTCATGTTACGGTCTGCCAGCTCCGGAGACGACGAGGGATTTGTCCAGAGCTCGCTGCTCTGCCTGAGAGGATGCAGAAGAGAGAATAAGCTTCAGCAGAGCCGAATGTCAAACAGCTGAAAGCAGCTTCACGACTAAAAGAAAATCCTGTAAATCAAACGTTTTCCTTCCGTTTCTCAGGTCAGCTGAAAGGAACAGTCCGGGAAAATACTCATTTGCTTTCCTGCAGAGTTAGATGAGAAGATCGATACCACTCATCTGTCGGTACGTTAGAATATGCAGCTGCAGTCTGAAGATAAGCAGCACAGTTAGTTTTTAAATGCAGGTTTGATGCAGTCAGCAGATCTGATATTCTGATGGCCCTAATATAAATCTTTGCACGTAAAGTTACGGCTGAAAATGGCGACAGAAATAAACGAGTTATCTGATTTCACGTTCCTCCACCAACAGCACATTTTTCTACCGAGAGGTGAACTCTCACCGCGGCGTCGTGGTCTTGATTCGATCCACGCCGGACATTCGTGAGCTGTGTTTGTAGGGATACGTGCGCTATACATCCCTCGTCTGTTTGAAAGCATCGCAAACGTCATCAAACGCAGACAAACAAAAGACTCGACATGTCGGATCTGACCAAACATCTCCAGACAGCCGTGACACCAGACAAACAGCCGAGTTTGTCCGTGTTTGCCGGAGGATGTTTGATCGGCGTTTCCACGGATCTCAGTGTCTAATACAGCGAGTATAATTGTCTCTTCCACATCCTCCAAGTTATCCCACCTTTAAAGAAGATGCAACGTGCCAACAGCTGTTCAGGATTTTAGAAATTCTTGGAGCTGAGTTCAAGATTAAACGTGTTACTCATGCCAACGCGGGAACAAATTTCAGCTGGTGCATCCTTTAAAATGTAAAAAAGTTGGAGTTATGTTCCAAACCATGTGCACGCTAGCTGTTTCCATATGTTTCCAGTCTTTATGCTAAGCTAAGCTAAGGCTCCTGGCTGCACGAGAGTGGTATCCATCTTTTCATCTAGATTTTTAGACTGTAAGCGAGTACGAGTATTTCCTTAGAGGTGCCCTGTGAACAGTGTTTATAATCGTGGGTCCACACGTTATTTTATGCTGAAAAACTAAGCAGTGCCCTCAAAAAATGGCAGTGAAGAAGACGGAGACCAAACACACCACAGGGCACCTTTAAATGTGGAATTATCCCTTTAATACGGCATGTCAAAGCTCACATCTGTCCATGAAAGTCATAAAGCTTGAAATGGGGAAATCGAAGGAAACCTGAAAATATCAAAACGCCTCAGGAATCTGAAGCAGGAAGTGTGTCGGCTGGATTTATTCCTCCAGAGGAGCTGAAGGATTTGCTGCCAAAGCAACTTGAAGATCAGAAACATGAACTGACGAACTGACTTCTTCTCTACAAACTGTGTGTGAATCAGTAACAAGGTTCACAGAACAGATTCAGCTCATTGAAGCTGTCCGGGTTCATTTTAACACGAGTACTGATAAAGAAAAAAAACACTACCGAGTAGCAATATGCCTTAAACTCAAAGGATGTCTGTCGTGACAGAAGTCAAACATGAACAGCAGCACGTCTGCTTTCATAGTTCATGTTTAAAACCTTCGTCACACAACAGACGACCAGTTTGTCGCTTTCTCTGCTTTTTCCCTGAGTGATATGATTCATTCTACGCTGAGAGGAGGACGACGACATCGACGTTATAATAAATAATATAATAAACACAGCCAGAGACGAGGAGAAGCTTAACGTGACTGATGAATATATATATTCAGTTTCTTGTTAAGATTAAGATCTTTTTTTTACTGCCATGTACCAAATCATTGTTTACTTTGTTACTTCTTGTTATATGAAGAGTTTTCTCATAATTACCCATAATCAACATATTCTTCCACTTCCGCTGCAGACATTTAAGTTTCTCGGTAAGAAGTCAGTGAGACAAACACGGTTTACACATTTTATGTAACGTAGAGTGAGATATTATTATAACAGAATGATTTATGATATGATTTTTTAAGTAATAACGATAAATATAGGTCCTTATAACGTGAATATATCATCACAGTGACACATCTGTCGGTTACAAAGGTTTCCAGCTGTGAATTTTGTGATTTGTATTATTTTTGATACCTGTTTGTCATTTTGTTTTTTGTAACACTTACTTTCACGAGTATTTATGATGTTGAATAATAGGAAACTGAATTGAAGTGAAGCATCTCCAGATCGTGTCTTGTTAACAACATTAGTTATTCTCCTCCTGTCGAGTTTTGTGTAAAAGTTGTTTTCATGTTTTCGAAGCAGAAAGTGTTCTGGACTGCAGGATGGCTTAAATCTGAGTGAAATTGTCCTTTAAGCCTTTACTGCCTGTCACCACAGTGTGTGTGTTTGGTTACTGACTGTGCCTACTGTTCGCCATATCCACGTTTTATGTGGAAACCTTTCTAATAAAGTGTCTCATGTATCTCAGCGTTCTCGTGTGTGTTTGTCCCGTGTGTTGTTCAGCGATGACTTCATGTTCTTCAGACAGACGGGATGTCAGGTGTGACTTTAGTTTTCTAATTCAGTCTCCATTTCCACACGGAGAGACTGTGAGACGCCGTGAGCTCCAGAGCACGAGCGCGTGAAAGGCCGACACCTCGACGACACGACGCACGAGGCGCTGCGCTGCTGTTTGTGCGTTAATATAGTTTATGCTTCTCTGTGTTTTCATTTGTGTCTCGTTCTGGTCGTTTGTCTCTTTTCTCTTGTTTCTTTGTGTCTCTGTACTTTGTTGTGTCTGTAGTTTTTGTATCTCTGTAGTTGCTTTGAGTCTTTTTGTAGTTGTTCCATGTCTCCGTAGTTGTTCTGTCTGTAGTCTCTTTGTAGTGCTTTTGCATCTCTTTTTGCGTAATTTATGTCCCTTTATCGTCATTTTGTCTTTGTGTTCACTGGCCATCGCTTTGTATTCGTTCTACAGTTGTTTTGTGTCTCCTTGCAGTCGCATTGTGTCTCCCTGTAGTTTTGTGTCTCTTTCAAGTAATTAATGTCCCTTTGTTGTCATTTTGTCTTTTTTATAGTCTTTTTAAAGCAGTTTTGTCCTCTTCAGTTTCCATGCAGCAGGTGAAGCAGGACTCTCAGGTGCTGCAGGTGAAGCAGGACTCTCAGGTGCAGCAGGTGTAGCAGGTGAAGCAGGAGTCTCAGGTGCAGCAGGTGAAGCAGGAGACTCAGGTGCTGCGGGTGAAGCAGGACCCTCAGGTGCAGCAGGTGAAGCAGGACTCTCAGGTGCTGCGGGTGAAGCAGGACTCTCAGGTGCTGCGGGTGAAGCAGGACTCTCAGGTGCTGCGGGTGAAGCAGGACCCTCAGGTGCAGCAGGTGAAGCAGGACTCTCAGGTGCTGCAGGTGAAGCAGGACTCTCAGGTGCAGCAGGTGAAGCAGGACTCTCAGGTGCTGCAGGTGAAGCAGGAGTCTCTGGTGCTGCAGGTGAAGCAGGACCCTCAGGTGCAGCAGGTGAAGCAGGACTCTCAGGTGCAGCAGGTGAAGCAGGAGTCTCTGGTGCTGCAGGTGAAGCAGGTGCAGCAGGTGAAGCAGGACTCTCAGGTGCTGCAGGTGAAGCAGGTGCAGCAGGTGAAGCAGGACTCTCAGGTGCTGCAGGTGCAGCAGGTGTAGCAGGACTCTCAGATGCTGCAGGTGAAGCAGGTGCAGCAGGTGTAGCAGGACTCTCAGGTGCTGCAGGTGAAGCAGGTGTAGCAGGACTCTCAGGTGCAGCAGGTGCAGCAGCTGTAGCAGGACTCTCAGGTGCAGCAGGTGAAGCAGGTGCAGCAGGATTCTCAGATGCTGCAGGTGAAGCAGGTGAAGCAGGTGCAGCAGGTGTAGCAGGTGTAGCAGGACTCTCAGGTGCTGCAGGTGCAGCAGGACTCACAGGTGCAGCAGGTGTAGCAGGGCTCTCAGGTGTTCCTGAACTGCACATCGTGTCTCAGACTTCAGGTCTGACTCCTGTCTACAGTTTCCTCCCACAGCAGCTCCACACTGACATTCCTCACTGCAGATATCAGACTGAACTCTGCGGTAAATAATGCACATCCTGGTCCCCGGGGGGCCCCTGGGGGCCTTCAGACGTGTGCCTGATTGACCTGTTCATCATCCATTCATGCCTTTCAGAAGTGATGTAGTGCTGGCTTCTGTCTCCCTCAGATAGTCGGCTACAAAGGACCAACATCAGTGCTGCTGAATTAAAGTGGGATTAATGAAGCTGAGAAAACTTTCTGCCACAGTAAGACGATACAAACTGAGCAGGCCCCCGACTGAGATGTGCAAATTGGACATTAACACAGTCGGCTGCCTTCTCAACAGCTTTTTCATCCGCTGTCTGTCTGTCTACTCTTCTATAGAGTCTCTTGTTCAGCTTGTCCTTGATGACAAAAGACTGGTTTCGTCATATGAACTATTTCTGGTCGGAACAAGAAAACTGTCTTGTTGAACAGCGTCATTATAACCAGAAATAACCTGATCAGTGCGTCGTGATCTGCCAGGTTGGAATTTTGGTTGGATTTAACCAAAGTGCCCCGTCGATTGAGTTGTTCAGGAGAAAACTGCAACACTGTGTTACTGTGAAATGTTTTGTGGACTACAAAACCTCACATGTGTCTTTGCAGATTTTGTGTGCGTCTCTTTGTGGTTGCTTTGTGTTTCTTTGTAGTTGTTCTGTGTCTCTGTCGATGTTGTTGTAATTTGGACTCTCTGAAGTAGTTTTGTGTCTCTTTTTATGTAATTTGCTGTCATTTTATGTCTCTTTGTAGTCATTTTGTGTCTCTTTGTAGTCATTTTGTGTCTCTTTGTAGTCATTTTGTGTCTCTTTGTTGTCGTTTTGTCTCTTTGTAGTCATTTTGTGCTTCTTTGTTGTCATTTTGTGTGTCTTTGTAGTCATGTTGTGTCTTTGTTGTCATTTTGTCTCTTTGTTATTTTGTGTCTCTTTGTAGTCATTTTGTGTCTTTATAGTCATTTTGTGTCTCTTTGTTGTCATTTTGTGCCTCTCTGTTGTCATTTTGTGTCTCTTTGTAGTCATTTTGTGTCTTTGCTGTCATTTTGTGTCTTTGTTGTCATTTTGTGTCTCTTTGTTGTCATTTTGTGTCTCTTTGTAGTCATTTTGTGTCTCTTCGTTGTCATTTTGTGTCTCTTTGTAGTCATTTTGTGTCTCTGTTGTCATTTTGTGTCTTTGTTGTCATTTTATGTCTCTTTGTTGTCATTTTATGTCTCTTTGTAGTCATTTTGTGTGTCTTTATAGTCATTTTGTGTCTCTTTGTTGTCATTTTGTGTCTTTGCTGTCATTTTGTGTCTCTTCGTTGTCATTTTGTGTCTCTTTGTGTCTCTTTGTTGTCATTTTGTGTTCTTTAAAGTCATTTTGTGTCTTCCACCCATGCTGATGGGTGTAATTAGACACCCATTTTTTAGTGAACAGTAAAGAATTGTTGTCCTTTAAGAGGCTCCTTCATAAGAAACCTAAACAGACCGATCTCGTATTTATTCCTGCAAAAACAAACACGTGTCAGCTGGAAGTCGTCCTCAGTGTCGCCTTCATGACAGTGAAGCTGATGTCTTGCGGCGGATGACAGTAACAAGATGTGATGAAACCATTTCTTGGTACGGATTCATCAGCAGCACTCTGAAAACACTTCTTCTTCTTTTTTCTTTTTTAACAGAGGGGAGAGGAAGGAGAGGTGAAAATTGGAGCTGGGTGTGACAGCCGGGTTTAAAATACTGAAGAAGGTGCTGGATATGATAAAAATCTGAAATGAGCTGCAGAACTCTGAACACCACGAGGCACGATGACATCACTCTCTCAGCTGGATACACTGACAGGAAGACAGTTCACACACTCGTAAGTCAAATATATTTGGGAACGCTGGACCTCGTCAGGCTCATTAATGATCATATGTTTGCTTATTTTACTGACTATGATATAATTTAGGAGGATACCAACACGTGGAGTAAAGACAGCACTCCAGTAAATTACTTGACTGTGTTATATATTTAATAAGGACGCAAACTGGGGAAATATTAACTAGTACTGCAGTAGCAGTGATGTCGCACTTGTTGCTCTATTTCAGTGTTAATGAAACATATTAGTGATTGACTTCAGTGAACGCTGAGACTTCTTTCTCCTCCACAACATCCTGAACTCTCAGAGGAATCAGTACATGTTGTCCTCTGGCTCCCTCTGCTGATTAAAGACGCGTCATGACGCCGTCATCAAATCTCATGGAAGACCGACACTGAACATGAACACACACACACACACACACACACACACACACAGTCCTGCTGCCACAAATGCTCACAACAGCACCAAATGTTGAATAATCTGCTGCTGAAAATAGTTCCCAACAGAGACACTATTTACTACAGTGAGCAGCTGATTTAAGGACATTTGTGACCCATATTAAAAATCATCACTTGTACAATATTTACCAACAGTTTTATTGCAGCACTTCAGACATTCAGCATCAGACTTCAGCTTGTATTACACATTATTATAAAGACATTGAATTCCACTAAAACCAGTGATTCTTCTGTGGGATTCAATTCTGATTCTTCATAAAAACAAAGGCCATCATGAAGGTCGTTGTTGCATTTCTTTCACACAGATTTGACATATTTTATTAAGTTAGAGGCTCATAAATAAAATATAATATTCAAAATCTTTCTTTTTGGCTCAACATGGTCGACAAGCTGCACAAGAGCATCTACTGTTAAAAATATTTTTACCACTAAAACCTTTTGTCGTTTGATTTGTCCACCACTTCATCACTTACCAGCAATTTAGGGATATTTTACTGACAAAAAGTTCTGTTTTGCTGTATTTCCAGAGGAGCAGTTCCATTTTCTGGCAGTGGGCGAGTTTCCAGTGACATGACCAATAATCCAAACATCAGCACACCAGCACGTTGTTAGTGTTTTCATTACTGAGTGCAGCGAACAAAGTCAAACTTCCAGCGTGATGCAGTGAAATGTTCACTCTTCTGTCTTTGTGGCAGCCTGCAGATAAAAGTACAAACAACAACAACGTGAGTGAAGAAGCTCCACAGTTAGATCACAAACACTGAGGACAAGTTAATATAGTTAGAAATCAGGAAATCTAAATTAAACAAATGCATGAAGTTACATTGTTTTGATTGGAACCACTAAGAGTTTTTCTTGTGTGTACTGTCGCCCTGATGAAGATACTGAAACCTAAGAGCAGAGGATTTCTTTCTCTTGTGACCAGCAGATGAGAACACACACTCACTTTCTCAGCACCGGCCGCCATCAGAGCGTCCAGCTCCTGAGTCCAGCCGAGAGCGTCGACCAGGGCCTGCACGCCGCCGACCACGTCCCCCAGCTGCACGACGTCCTGAGGCCGCCGGCGCCAGGCGAACGGCCCCACCAGGTCCCTGTTGACGAGCAGACGAGGGACGGAGCCGCGAACGGCTCCTGCCAGGCTGGCGAAGGGCTCCACCTGCAGAGCAAAGAGTCGACGACAGCTGCTGCTTTATTAACAATTCTCTTTCTGGTATGTTGCCATTATCAAAGAGTTTACAGCTTAAACTCTGTTAAAAGTGAGTTCAACAACTTCAGGGGTTTTAGGTGGGACTCAAAATAGTTTCATAACAAATTATGAATGGACTGTGAGGTGACAGAATCTGATCCAGCTGTAATAAACATTCATATCGTAGCTAACTATCCACATTATAAAGTACAACTTTGTGACTATAAATGCAAATAAGTATAAAGCTAAAAACATTGTCTTAAAGAATAAAATCTTCACACTTTGTTTCACATTTCAGGGTCACGACGCAGTCTCACCTCCAGCGAGGTTCCCATGACGATCAGCAGGTCGGCCAGCGGGAAGTCTGTCAGGTACTTGAAGAAGTGACGAGGAAGCTCCTCCCCGAAAAACACGATGTCGGGCTTGACGACGCCCGTACAGGTGGGACACTTCGGGACCGTCCCGCTCATCACATCGGGCTGATGACGCGTCGAAATAAGACAAATAATTACTATCCACTGAAGACTTTTTAGATTCATATTAAAATTAGGCCAGTTTAGTTTAACCAAAGTCTGAAGTGAAGTTTTATCTGACTTTTAATCACAAATTCAAACAGTATTCAGCAGAACAACTAGATCAGTGGTGTGAGGAATTATTTTACCTTTCACAGGATAATCTGTGAATCTCCTCTCAATAAACATAAATGGCTAAAATCTGACAATCCCTCTCCAGTGAAAAATTATTCAACTTGTTCCTGGGGTCGAATCTTTCAGCTGATGATGTGAAGAGTTTGACACTAAAAGGATTTTTTCACATTCATTGATAAAAGTGTCAATTTTCTCTTTAAATCTGGGTCGGCCACGATTTGTGACAAGCGGTGTGTAGAAAAAGTGATGCCAAATCAACAAGGAGGCTCAGCTAGTTAAGAGTCTGTCATAGACAGTGTTTCAAGAAGTTTATCAAGTTTCTCTGAATGCAACAACTCACAATACTGAGTGATTTTATAATCTGGGAAGTTATCTCCCTGCTGTAGTATGTCGGCGTGCAAGTTTGCCATCTGCTGTAGTACAAACATTCTCAAACTGTTGGACATTGCTGTTAATAACTATATTATATAAAATGATTCTGGTCATTCAAATCAATAAAGAAGATGTCAAGTCTCATGACTTATAATGACGTCATTATACAGACTGACTCCTGCGTCCCTGCTAGGAGACGTCTTGTGTCCAGCAGTTAAACTTGTGATATTTAAAATATTTTGCATATTCATGTATAAACTCACTCGCAGCTCCTCTCCCTCGTATTTCCTCCGGCAGACGGTGCAGGTGGCCGTGGCAAATGTACCGTGAGCCTCCACCAACATCTCAGGAGGAATTCCTGCCACTTATCACACACACACACACACACACAGATAATAAAGTATGATGACAGTAACACTTTTAGAAAGGCAGCCAAAAAAAGCGAAAAGATATAAACACACATACATCTTTCCAGCCCGTCGATGTTCTGCGTGTACATCCGGAGCAGCTGCTTCTTCTCGTGCAGCAGTCGCACAAAGTAATGAGTCAGGTTGGGCTGATAGTTCCCCGGGTACAGCTCTTTGGCCAGGGCGAAGAACGGATTAGGGTTGTGATGGAAAAAGCCGATCTCGAATATGGCCTCGGCGTACGGCAGGTCGTACTGCTGCAGGTTGTCATAGAGACCGCTGCCTGGAGACCTGTGAGGGGGATAACGTGTTGCCAGATCCTCAGGACGCAGCTGATAGTTCATAACACGCCTTAATAAAATCATATCTGACCTTTTTACCTGAAATCTGGGATGCCACTCGGCGTGCTGATCCCGGCTCCAGCCATCACCACCACCCTCTTAAACTGCCGCTCTCTGATGTTCTTGGCGACGTCCTCCAGAGTCTGCTGCTCCTCGTCTGCACCGCCACCGCCACGGGAGAAAAGCCCCCGAGCCCCGATCCACCGGGGAGAGTGTGTTTGTCTGAGGAGAAGCCAAACAGACGTGAAGACGTTTCTGAGAAAGAAGAGTACGTTAATCTGTGTGGAGATGTGCATGAATATTTGTTTAGTTTTAGTGAACTCGCTCCAGTCACCTGCATCTCTACGACTCCACATCAAGTCTTACTGCTGCTTGACTTGTTCATTTACAGATTCTACAGGTATAAAATGTACTGTACTCCATTAAGCTAATGATCAATTAAAAGAAAAGTAGCTGGCAACAGTTTTGATGATTGTTTTCACTCCTTTTTTTAAGAACAAAAATGCCCAAACTCTGGGTCCTGATTCTCAAATGTGAATGTTTTGTGAATTTTTGATTTGCAATCGTAAAAAGAATATCTTTGGACAGATGGTCCCAGAAATCAATTCACCTTGAGGTTTTAAGGAACTGTGATAAACATCTTTCAGATGATTATATAAAGTCAGGTGAAGTGTTGTAGCCCACAAAAAACTTATGGAGCTGCACAGCAAAACAGGGATGTGAGCTTTCGGCTAAACAACTGAGACCCAAGAGCACAAATGTACAATGTAAGATGTTATACACAGCATGTGTGCTCCCATTACAGACTGGAATTAGATACAGCATTCCTTAAGTATGCACAGCTTAACTGATTGTGAGGTGCAATTAAAGTACAGGATTGCAGGTTCCCACTGGGATATACATGACGGATAAAAATCAACAAGAAGGTGAAGTGTGCCATTGAAATCCATTTTGTTGTGTTTATACGCGGCTGCTTCCACAGACAATGAACATCAGATTGATTTCAGCCATATTTATGTGACCTAAATGTTCACTGGCTTTGATGCGTGTGATCTAACCCTCATCTTCTTCAGGTCAGACTGATACTGATGGTGATGTACCTGCACAGAGCTGCTGCACCTGGAGCTGGACACACACTCCTTTGACTCAAGCCTAAAAAAAAAACAAAAACAAGGCACGATTACTTTCTTCTTCTCACTGTTTCTTCTTTGTTTCAGCTCTCTCGTGTTCACTAACCGTTCGCAGAGAGCGTCCTGCTGGCTGTCCAGCACACACTGCGGTACACACAGCCCAGTCTGACAGGTGACATGACTGAGGAGCCCACTGAAGGAGCCATTTCACAGCTGTGCCTGCAGAATAAAGCACCTGCAGCTCTTTACTGTGTGACTCCAGCTGACATCGCTGGACACGAGCAGATTCCTGAACACAGACTCGAGCTGTTAACACATTTTATCCACATTAAGTCAGATAATACTAATGTCTGCCTGCCTGCTCAGATGTGTTGTTGTCGTCCTTTGACCTCCTTATGACGAGGACAGCAGTACCGTAATGTACGATGTAGCCCGACTTTAGCTACACAAAAATAGCCCTGTTGTTAGCTACCAAGCCTGGTTCCATATTGAGTTTAATTTAATTAATATATTAATGAAAAACAAACCACTGAGTTTAACACATTGAGCGTGTAGCAGTCAAAAAATCTGCTTTCAAAATCTAAGCTAACATTAGCTAGCAAGTTTTAGAAACGCCCCCTTTATTTCCCATCATCCTTTGCGCACAGCAGCCGAAGCAGCAGACTCACAACACTGCGGGCGACTTGACGTTAGCTGAAAATTCAACAACACTCGTCAGTCCCGAATAAAACTCAACCTCAGTTCGTCGCCACCATGAAAGATGTTACCGGGTACCTCAAACAACAGCAGAGCAACAGCTCCACGCCGGAGATGGCGGCGGAGTGGCACATGTTGGAGGAGTTTTACAACAAAAGGTGAGAAGCCGTGCACGTCAGCTAGCTTAGCTGCTAACGCTAGGCTAGCTGACGTTAGCTAGCTCATTCATTGGAAGTGCACGCTGAGTCATGGCCGGAGCTAGCGTTAGCTGAGGGTTGGCTAATGTTAGCCGCAAGTTTCTTCTTGAAGATCAGAGCGGAGACTTGGCTTAATTTATCAGTTTTAACATGTAAATACTTCACATCAGGAAACTGTAATTTAACTGGGCTGATGTCTTGAACCCAGCACCAGAAATGTAGTTGTGGAAGACAAAAGTTTATAAATCTGCCACAAGTTTTCCTAGCTGTTTGTGCTAGCTTGGATGCTATGGATGAGTCAGTGCACAGCAAGAACAGTTAAATTTAGTATATTGCTGCTTTGTAAGTGCACATCACTATCAAGGTTAAACTGTAAATAAGGCACTTTACAGAAAAATGTTGAAAAAATAAAGTTGACTATTATTAATTAGCAGGACTCTCAGTAAAACAAAGTGCTTACATGGCTTAACAAACAGCAACAGACCCAGAGTATTCAGTATAATTAGGATTGGACACATTAGCATGGACACCTTTTAGGATCAACAGTTACATATGAATATATTTTATTCCATTTGGACCTTTGCCTCTTCTTGTTTTTACAACACTGGCACAAATAAAGTGTTACGGTTTGGATATCAGCTGATCAAATCATCACTGGACACCCACCCACCATTTGTTTATCTTCATCATGAAGTTTTTTTGGCAGACAGCTGAAGTGATGTACAGTGTTGTTGAGACGACTTTAACAAACACTGTTTTTTTATCAACAGATTGTGGCATCAGTTGACTCTGAAGCTGACAGACTTTGTCAAAGATCCTTGCTTCAAAACAGGAGATGGCCTCATTCAGGTAACTGCATGACAGGAACACCTTACATACTTACACCACAAAGCATGAGAGATCATAAAACACTCATGTATTGTATGAATTTGTGTCATCCCAAAGTTTTATAGCATTATGATCCTGTTCAGAATATTTTCTGATATATATCTTTTATCACGATGAGGCAAATGTATGAACATCTACACATAAAATAAGCAAAGTGACAATGAAGCAAAGAACTGTGTTAAATTAGAGCAAATTGTTCTGTGTCATCAGAAACATTGATAACTAGTTTGGTTTATTTTGCAATGACAACTCGCTCTAATCGTTCATTTGGTGGCTGAAGTTTGTAGAATGTAAAATCATGACTGCCTCGTCATTTTTCAACTTTTTCACATACTTTTAAACTTGGTTGTGACAATAAACGATAAACAACATGTGTGTAATGCATTGTTGCCAAGCTGACATCTCTGTATCTCACGCTGGTATAATTATATTTTGATTATCTATGTTCATAAAGCTGCAGATTAGCCGCTGTGATTATGTTTTTGTCTGTCGCTGAAGAAGACATTCAGAAAATGCGCAACATGAATCCACTGATGTTAAAGATTCAGTGTCATGTTCAGAAGACTAACTGAACTATGTACTGATACAGTATGCTTTTGTTTCCATTGAGATGAACGTTTAACATTTTGGCGTTTTCTGTGATTTAGCATAACTTTTTGTTTTCTTACAGCTTTATGACAATTTCCTCAGCGACTTTGAACACAGGTGAGATAAAAGTCTGACCTGCCGGTTCAGTATTTTCTGCTTGTTTGCCTTTTTTGATGCTAATTTATTATTTTTGCTCTCTCTGTCAGAATCAACCCATTGTCCCTCATGGAGATTATACTGTACGTCGCCAGACAGATGACAGGTAAGAACAACATGAAGCAGCGAGGAGTGATTCTCAGCAGGAGACAGTTTAGGAGAATATTTCTAAGATTTACAAAAAAGTTTTCTGTTTCTAGATCCTAAAGATGCCATCACTTTTCTGGAGAAGACCAAGGAGAAGGTGCGTCAACTGATACCACACAGACTGTGAAACAAACACTCAGCAGTTTATTTATTACACCTCATCAAAGTTACTCTGGTCTTACAAAATAAATTATACCTTTTTCACACTGTTTTAAATTGAGCTGTTTTAGTCTCGGCTGCTGTTAAATTCTGTTGTATCACACTGAGATGTGTCTTCAGTACTTTTACCTCCCTGTTTATATCAGTATCAGTATATCAGGGTTGGCTCAATATCAAGAATACATCTCTGTATAACAAAAAAGCCTTTAAATTATCCTATTAAAGTATATTGAACTAAAATTGAAGATGTTAACTTCAATTGTCTGCAGGCCTGTTTTATTGGACTGCTGTAGTTTTAGGTAGATGTGCCTAATAAACTGGCAGCTGAGTGTAAATAATGGACTTTTTCTAAACTGTTTTTTTCTGTCTGGTTCAGGTGAAAAGCAGCGACGAAGCCGTCATTCTCTGCAAGACGTCCATCGGCAGTCTGAAACTGGAGATCAACGACCTTCCTGCCACAAAGGTAAAAGCTTCCAAACGCTCCTCAATCTGCTGTGACAAAAATAACTCATTCAGACAGTTTTTACACCTTCCGAACGTCAAGCTGCAGGTAATGTTCGCACTCGATGTGTCTGTGATGCAGAGCTGCAAACACCAACAGCTGTTGGGAGAAAAAAAACTAGAGTAGTGAACTCCATCTCATGAGTGTGAAATTCCTTTTCCTATTGAAATAACTCAATGGTTGCATCCAAACTCAGGAGGAAAAAGAAAACACAACAAGCATTAAAACACCCAGCAGAGATCTCAGCTCCCCCTGGTTTGATGAAGCCACCGAGCATGTAAAGAGTTAAAGCGGTATAATTAACCATGTATCACTTCTTTGTCTGTACGCTTTCAGAAACTCATTGAAGACGTCGAGGAAATGTTGAATAACCTCCCCGGCGTGACGTCGGTCCACGGCCGGTTTTACGACCTCTCTAGCAAATATTACCGCATCATCGGGAACCACGCCTCCTACTACAAGGACGCTCTGCGCTACCTCGGCTGTGTGGACATCAAAGATCTTCCAGGTGAGCAGAGGCATGATGGGAAACGACTACTGGGCTTGATTCCAGGCAGATGGAGCTCAGAACATCACGCACTTTAATGTTTCAATGATTTAATTTGATGTTTCCTGCACAGAGACGGAGAAGCAGGAGAGGGCGTTCACACTGGGACTGGCTGGACTCTTAGGAGAGGGAGTTTACAACTTTGGCGAGCTGGTGGGATTTTAACTGAAATGCACTGTGGTCATCGTGTGTTGTGTAACGTGGTCGACCTGTCAGTGACGTCTGCTGTTGTGTCTCTGCAGCTGATGCATCCTGTGCTGGAGTCCCTGAGGAACACAGACAAACAGTGGCTCATTGACACACTATACGCCTTCAATGGAGGCAATGTGGAGAAATTCCAGGGCTTCAAGTCTGCCTGGGGCCAACAGGTGATTAACAACAGTTAATAAATCAACTGTAATCAGCATGTAAGGACTAAAAAGATGCCACCTTTCTGCCTTAAACCAGCCCCTGCTTTTGATAAATACAGAAATATCTATAATGCTGACTCTTTTTATATTATATTTTTATATTCTTTGGAATTCTGAGTATGGTAATGTCAGTAACTTCAGCTTTACAAACTAAGTATCTGGGACCTGGTCAGAGGATTGTCACCTGGTTCTGTTCTCTGTCTGATGAATCTTTCTCTGTTGGTTGTAGCCGGATCTTGCAACACATGAAGCTAAACTGATGCAGAAGATCCAGCTGCTCTGTGTGATGGAGGTGAGTAAGATCAGTTCACTTTATATCTCTGTACACAGAACACCTTCGGAACACCTGAAATGCATGTTTAAGTGTTCGGGATCTGCCTCATGTTGATTGTCGTCTTTGTATGCGACTCTCACGATGTTGTCACGAAGGTTAAAAACAGGAATATTAACTCGCTCACTCTCCTTTCCTCCCAGATGACTTTCACTCGGCCTGCAAACCACAGACAGCTCACCTTCACTGAGATCGCTCAGAGTGCCAAAATCCCTGTTAATGAGGTCGGTTGGATTAAATCAGCTCATCAATAAACGTCATTTAAAATCTACCGACTGTGATTAGAATGATTTTAATTACAAGAGAGTTTCTTGATTTGAACTTACTGTTGTAACGTCTGCACTGAGCAGATCTTTGAGCAGTTTTTACATTTTATTTATTGAAGGTTTTGTTGATATGAACCTGAACTGATGGAGCGCAGCAGGTTCTGACGCTGTGTGTGTTTGTGTCTCCTGCAGGTGGAGCTGCTGGTGATGAAGGCTCTGTCTGTGGGCCTGATCAAAGGTAACATTGATGAGGTGGACCAGAAGGTGCAGATGACCTGGGTGCAGCCCAGAGTGCTGGACCTGCAGCAGGTCAGTCCTTTTTGTATTTAGACATTTCAACAGAAGTGATTTTATTTGTTTTTGAACAGATTGTTATCAGCATATTGTTTATCTGAAATCAATTCTTTTTACAACTGCTAAATGTCTCATGGATCATGTTGTTATTTCTAACTGGTCTGGTCTAAACAAGTAAAGGTAAATTTGATCAAATGCTCTGAAACCAAAACCAGTTTCTTCACCAAGAGCTGCAGGAAATGGATCAGAATGTAAGACAAGTTTAATTAATTAAAGAGTGCAGCTGTCAGTTTTTCTTCACTCTGTTGTGAGACCTAAATCTGATCACAACAAAATTAGACTCTCTTCTCTCGTGGCTGTGAAAGACAGAAGTAAGAAATCACAAACTGACATGGATCAGACGTGTGAACACGCAGAATAAAACAGCAACAACATCTGCTAAATGAGTAAAAAAAAAAAGAGTTTTGTCCCCTGCAGCGTGGACGCTACCTGCTGATCTTCACTCACCTGTCGTTTTCTGTTTCAGATCAAAGGTATGAAGGAGCGTTTGGACTTCTGGTGCGGCGACGTGAAGAACATGGCCATGCTGGTGGAGCAGCAGGCCCACGACATCCTCACCTAAGCCAGCTCGCCTTCGGTCCATGGAGGGAAACCTCTCTGCTTCACAACACGTCTGTTTTTGTATTGTTTCTCTTTCTATCCGATGTTCATTCTTCTGTTACCGCCTCCATTTATTACCAACCTGTAAATCACACTGTGGTATTTTACAAATAAGCAATCGGTTGTAACATTTATCCTCAACGAATGGACAGAAAATATTGTCTAAAACATGAATAAAAATGACCAGAAAAAAAGTCATAATCGTCCCTGACAGTTATTATGTGTGTACTGTGTTAAGTGTTTTGTGTGTTATTTCTTTTTTGTGCATCTTGGTTAAAGTCTGTTCAACTTCAGGCTGTAAATTAAGATTTGTTATCTCTTCTGGCTCTGGGTCTCATCTGACAGCATTTTCTATATTTTCATAATCCCAAAAAAATGATAGAGAAAATAAATAAACAATAAAAATAAAAATGAGCCTCACCTCAACTAAAGCTGAAAAATAATGCTTATACATGAATGCATGAGTCATTATAATCTAGCAGTGTTTGCAGAAGTCATACTTAAAAGTACGTGTCAATATTCTGTTGTTAAAAGTGAAAGTTGAACACAAATGGTACTTGAGTAGAATCAAATGATCTGGTGTTAAATGTTCTGATGGATAAAAAGTAATTTACTGGTAATAATGAACAAACATATACAAATATACCTATTAATTATAATATGTTTGTGTCTATAAATGTATATGAAATATAGTTGAAGCTTTGACAGAATGCCACTGAGCAGATACACTGGACTCCATCAAAAGACTCGACATGTTCTTTAAAAATCAGGGGTGAGCAGGATTAAAACCACAACAGAATGTAATTTAAAACAGGTTTATTAAGTGAAGTCAACAGTGTTTACTGAGCAGGTGAAACTAGTCAACAAACAACTGCATGACCTGAAGGAGTTCATCAGAAGACGGATACTCAGGTTTCCTGTTTCAGGCTCCTGTTGTCGCTCGTTTTGGGGATTTTTCCTTCAGACTCATCCGTCACCTGCAGGAAGATAAAGAAGAGCAGTGGTAGTTTGCTGTGTCTTTGGGGAGGTTTTATGGGTTTATGTAAGTTTTGTGCGTTTGTGGAGGTTTTGTTTTGTATTTGAAGAGATTTTGTGTGTTTGTGGAGGTTTCGTGTGATTTTGGTGGTTTTGTGCGATTGTGGAGGTTTTGTTTTTTATTTAAAGAGATTTTGTGTGTTTGTGGAGGTTTTGTGCGTTTGTGGAGGTTTTGTGTTTTTGTGGAGGTTTTGTTTTTTATTTAAAGAGATTTTGTGTGTTTATGGAGGTTTTGTGCAATTGTGGAGGTTTTGTGCGTTTGTGGAGGTTTTGTGCGTTTGTGGAGGTTTTGTTTTGTATTTGAGGAGGTTTTGTGCGATTGTGCAGGTTTTGTGCATTTGTGGAGGTTTTGTGTGTTTGTGGAGGTTTTGTGTGATTGTGGAGGTTTTGTTTTGTATTTGAAGAAATTTTGTGTTTTTGTGGAGGTTTTGTGTGATTTTGGTGGTTTTGTGTGATTTTGGTGGTTTTGTGTGATTGTGGAGGTTTTGTGTTTTTGTGGAGGTTTTGTTTTGTATTTGAAGAGATTTTGTGTGTTTGTGGAGGTTTTGTGCGTTTGTGGAGGTTTTGTGCATTTGTGGAGGTTTTGTGTGATTGTGGAGGTTTTGTTTTGAATTTGAAGAGATTTTGTGCGTTTGTGGAGGTTTTGTTTTTTATTTGAAGAGATTTTATGTGTTTGTGGAGGTTTTTGTGCTTTTGTGGAGGTTTTGTGCGTTTGTAGAGGTTTTGTGCGTTTGTAGAGGTTTTGTGCGTTTGTGGAGGTTTTGTTTTTTATTTGAAGAGATTTTATGTGTTTGTGGAGGTTTTGTGCGATTGTGCAGGTTTTGTGCGTTTGTGGAGGTTTTGTGTGTTTGTGGAGGTTTTGTTTTGTATTTGAAGAGATTTTGTGTGATTGTGGAGGTTTTGTGCGTTTATGGAGGTTTTGTGCTTTTGTAGAAGTTTTGTGTGATTGTGGAGGTTTTGTGCATTTGTAGAGGTTTTGTGCGATGGTGGACATTTTGTGTGTTTGTGGAGGTTTTGTGTTTGTTTGAGTGAATTTGTGAAGGTTTAGTGTATTACTGGACGTTTTGTGTGAATTTGTGAAGTTTTGTGGAGTTTTTGTGTGTATTTATGGTTATTTTGTGTGTCATTATGAAGATTTTTAGACTTGTATGGGAGATTTTGAGTGTATTTGTGGAAGTTTTGTGTTTATTTGTGGAGGTTTTGAGTGTATCTGTAAGAAGCATTTAACATGTGTATACACTGAGAGCCACAACATTAGAACCAGTGACAGGTGAAATAAATAACACTGATCATTGTGTTCCAATGCCATGTTCGGCTGTGAAACCATGAGTCCTCGCATTCATGTGGACGTCTCTTTGACAAACAGCAGTCACCCAAACACAGCTGCAGACCGAGTACACCCCCCCATGGCAGCAGCACTCCTTGATGGCAGTGCCCCCCCAGCAGGACAACGCGCCTGCAACAACTGCTCAGGATTGACCCGAGGAACGTGGGAAAGAGCTCAAGGTGTCAACCTGGCCTCCAGATTCCCCAGATCTCAATCCAGCTGAGCTTCCACTGGATGCAGTCTGAGCCAAGAACGATCCACGGGGGCCCCAACATGGATAGGAGTTGGTTCTGACTCATCCCATAGATGCTCAACTGGATTGGGATCTGGAGAATGAGGAGGCCAGTTTGACACCTTGGGTTCTTTGCCATGAGGGGGTGCAGTTGGTCTGAAAGGTGTTTGGGTGGGTGGTGTTTGTCAAAGAGGCTCCACAGAAATGACAGAACTCCAAGTTTCCCAGCAGAACATTTGATTGAAACAAAATGATCAATGCTCATTTCATTTGTCAGTTGTTTTAATGTTTTGGCTGAACAGTGAAGATATACATGTTAAATACTTTTCATATTTTGCATAAATTTAGTTTTATTGATTTTTATTGTAAGCTTCTAAAATCAGTCGGCAACATCAATAAATGTTTGAACATTTACATTGATGTAGAAGTATTCTGAATGCTCATTAAGTTTAGTTTACTTAAGTTCAGTTTTGAGCTACTTACTGTCCCTTCTTTACATTTTTTAGTAGAAGAGTTTTTACATTTACTGCAACTTCAAACTAATGAAACTATTAAACTATATTATTCATACTTTCACTGCACTTCTGTCTGACAGCTTTAGCTACTTTGCTGATTTTTGAGTCTCATTCTCAGGTTGTCAAATAACGCACTTTGTGGGCTATTAACAGGACTCATAGAGAGTTTAGTTGTTAACAGTGAGAAGACTTGTATTTTCATATACATTTTACTTGAAAATGTATCTTTATATATATTTTTGCGTGATTATCCAGTAGCTGTAAAAACACTCCTTGAATCCTGAAGGTATTGAGGTGGGGCCTCAGTCTGCTCTGGTTGGTCGGTTCACACAAGCCCGATAACCAGATTTGCCTGGCAGACTACTAACAACTGGATCGCTGTTACTGAACTTTTGTGCTTAGAACTCTACGTTGGTGAGCTGGTTGTCGTAGTTTACTGCACTCAACATTGTTTAGCTAACACTGTTAGCCTGAAGCTTTATACCACGATGTTTCTCCAGCAAAACAACAACTCCAAAGGCTTCATGAAGCTTATCAAGCACTCTCTGAGCGCACAGTTGCTTCCGCTTGAGAGGAGATGTACCTGAACTGAAAACAAACCTTCAATACACTCAGAAGGACGCAGACAAACTAACAACCACTCAAGCTGTTTGTAGCTATCAGTTCGCTGCACTTCTACCATCAACATGACCTCAACAACTGCTTCCAAACGAAAAACGTCACCACAGCACAATCGGATCCTTATTAGTGGTCTGCTGGGCAGTGAGGCCGAGGGCCCTGCAACAGCTTCGTAATGATCTCTGCATGGTGTTATCAAGCAGGATGCTGTTGCACTGAGTTGCAAAGAAAATGAATTCCTGCAATTGTTTTCATTTTGTTTTATCACAGAGGTTCAACATTATCTTCAGGCAAAGGCATCGCATGACCATGCTCACTGAGGTCACATGTGAATCTCGTCATGGACATGAGGGCAGAGAACAGAGCTGCATGTGGCGTCAGGATAGCTTCTACCCTGGCCCTGAGCATGTCCCTAGCCAGGCCGAGGCCCAAGCTAAACACGACCACTATGTGCTCGCTTCTACCAACCGTAGGTTTGTATCATCAGACAGAGACCTGCTATAGGCATGAATACACGTACAGGGACCTGTAAGTTGGCGGGATCGCACAAGGGCTCAGAGCATACGCTATTACCAATACCTGCAGGTGATCAATGGCCTGACTGGCTGCCATTCATGGAAACCACAGCTATCAGCTCTGATGGACAGCACTCAGGCATTTGCCATTGAAGATAGCTGAAGTCCGGTTAAGTTAACCTGTAACTTACAATGACAACACCAGGTTTGCCTGGTAGACCACTAACAACTGGATTGCTGTTACTGAACTCAACGGTGGTGAACTGGTCGTCGTAGTCTGCCATGCTCAACGCAGTTTAGCTAACACTGTTTTCCTGAGAAGCTACCTACAACAAACTAGCAAGACAGCAACTTCAAAGGCTTCATTAAGCTTATCAAGCAGTCTCTGAATGCACAGTCGAACACTCAAGTAGAGATGTACAACAACCGAAAACAAACCTTAAATTCAATCAAAAGGACAAAGGTAAACTAACAACCACTCAAGCAGAACCTAGAGGGGCAATCAAGGACTGACCTCACTGTGACACCATGCTGGTGTCTGCCAACCCAAACCGTCAGTATTCAACAACCTGTGAATGAAACTCAACTATCCTCCAGAATCATAATATATTTATTATCTATTAATAACAATACACTGTTAATAATTACACTGCTTACATTTGTATATTATGTTTATACAATTCTATTTCTATTTCTGCTCCGGCTCTTTCTCTTACTGTTTTTATTATATTGTTTTTGTTTTACTATTTTTACATTTATAGTTATATTGAACTGATTCTGATCGCTTACTGATCTCATCTATAAAATATTTAACATGTGTACATACAACGATCTGCCACAAGATTAAAATCAAAGACAGGTGAAATGAATAACATTGATCATGTTGTGACAATGTCACGGTCTTCCGGGAAACGTTGAGTCCCAGCATTCACACAGACGCCTCTTTGAGAAGCACCACTCACCAAAACATCGTTGCAGACCAGGTGCAGCCGCTCATGGCAATGACAATCCTCAATGGCAGTGTCCCCCCAGCAGGACAGTGCAGCTGCATCACTGCAAAAACTGCTCAGGAACGACCAGAGGAACATGACAAAGAGCTCAAAGTGTCAACCTGGCCTCTGAATTCTCCAGATCTCAATCCAACTGGGCGTCCATCGGATGCACCATGAGCCAAGAACGATCCATGGGGGCCCCAACATGGATGGTAATTGGCTCTGGTGCATCCCACAGACGCTCAACTGGATTGGGATCCAAGGAATTCAAAGGTCAGTTCAACACCTTGGGTTCTTTGTCAGGTTCATCAGACCATTCCTGAGCTGTTTCTGCAGTGTTGCAGCTGCATTGTCCTGCAGGGGGGGCACTGCTATCAAGGAGTGCTGTTGCCATGAGGGGGTGTATTTAGTCTGCAACAATGTTTGGGTGGATGATACTCGTCAAAGAGGCGTCCACATAAACGCCAGGACTCAAAGGTTTCCAGCAGAACATTTGATTGTTACAAGATGCTCAATGCTCACTTCATCTGTCAGTGTTTCAATGTTTTGGCTGATGGTGTATATACATGTTAAATACTTCATATAAAGAGATCAGTGACTAGCATTTAGTTGTTGTTAACAGCCTTATTGTTTTCCTTGTTATTTCTCCTATTGAAGTTACTTATAAATCATTTGTTTCGCAATTTGGAATCATTTTAAATTTGTTTTTTATAGGGAGGAAAATTAATTAAAGGCAAAGTACGTAAGAAAACCTGATAAGAACTGTGACATTGTTAAAAGTGTCCCAGTTTGCGGGACTAATAAAGGAATTTCTGATTCCGTTTCCGATCACTTGTGTGTTAATGAACAGCACCTGACATATCTTACGTACTCTGCCTTTAATTTTGGCACCTCCATTGCAGGCACTGACCTTTGTTTGCTCTCTGAGACCAGGTGTCCCACTTGAAGCTGCGTCTTCATCAACTTCCTGCAAAGTTCTGAACACTGAACTCAGTGCAGGGCTCACAGGAACACAGCAGACAAGACCCGCGTTTCACTGAGGAAGAAGAAGAGAAAGCACTTCAATATCACATCATGACCACATGAAGGTCTGAGAAGAGGACTCCTGTCCTGCTTCCATAACAGCTTCCTGGAGTTTCTCTTATTTCACATGGACTTGCACATTCACACACTCTGCAGTACAATCCTAGACTTTCTATATGTTAGCTCGTCTTCTTCTTTGTTTACAACACAAAGCATAAGTATAACTGATTGGTTCAATACTTAAGATGCTTTTTACCTCAGGGTGTGAGAGGCAGTGAGACTGTTCAGGACTGTTCTGTTCAGGGGTGAAGCTCAGCTCCACCACGCCCTGGTGAAAGTTACAGGTCTGACAGGGACCCTCAGTGTGTTGGCCAGACTCCTGAAATACACAAAACACGTTTATGTAAAGATCATATTAAACATATGAAAAAAAAAACTTTTTCCTTTGCTGTGATCGCATAAAACATGTTCATTCATTACTCAAAGTTCAGGGCATATTAAGGCTTGGATTGAATTTTTTGAAACCAAACAGGTGAAGTGAAAGTGGAAAAAGGCATTCAGAGAAAAATCTGACACTGGTGAAAGCTGAGGAGGAGCCTGTAAACTATACTGATTAAAACACCTTTTGGTTTTATTTCAGGTCCCGTTTACTATTTTAATTTATATTAGTATGTACTTTCAGGTTCAGAGATCTAAAGGTTGAGATCTAAAAATCTTCAGTCAAATAAAACCTCACTTCGGTTAGCTAACTGTGCTGTATTCAGAGCTGTTTCACATCTTCAGCTGGTGGAAATATGACCATGTTAACCTCTCACATCAAAATCATGCTACATGCTAACACTCTACCACAGACACACAGTTAGCTAACATGTAAACATGTCTGTAAAAACACAATGTCAAAATGACTCAGGTGTCTTTAAACGCTCGCTATTCTTTCAATACCTGGTTCATGTGTCATTAACAATTAATAAAGGAAGCTGAGTGGCTGCTTTCTCAAACCCTGCGGCGCATCTGTGACAACTTTAAAGTCAGCTAGCTAACAGCGATCATAGCCACCCAACTCTACAGTAAACGTTAGCAGACAATGTTTGATTCTGTCTTAAAAAATCAATAAATTAATCAATGTTTCATGCCGACTTCACCAAAACTAGCGACTTGTTTTAAGATAGTGTCCCAAATTGAATATACTGCGGTATTATTCTGGTAATAAACGCGACAGAGAAAAAACCTTCAAAATCCCAATGAGGTTTGGTGCACTGAACAAAACATAACGCCCCTAACAGATTAATTTCGATTTAGTACGATGATTGTCAATTAATTACAAAAACTTTCGTGCCGAATTCACCGAAACTATTCAATTGTTTTATGATAGCGTCCTTAATTGAATTTACTGCGCAGTATTCTGCTTATGAACACGACAGAGAAAAAACCTTCAAAATCCCAATGAGGTTTGGTGCACCGAACAAATCATGACGCTCATAATGGATTCATTTCGATGTACTACGGTGATTATGTCAATTAATTACAAAAGGCGACATGCCGAATTCACTGAAACTATTCACTTGTGTAGGGACAGCGGCCCAAATGAATTTACTGCGGCATTATTATGGTTATAAACACGGCAGAGAAAAAACCTTCAAAATCCCAATGAGGTTTGGCGCACCGAACAAAACATAACGCTCATAATGCATTTAATTCGATGTGGTAGGAGGATTATGTTCCGGCCGAATTTACCTCCACACTTTTCCGTTTAATGAGAAGTCTTTAGTCTGTGTTCAGAGCTAGTTCACAAACATTTAAGGCAGAAACAACCCTCACGGAGGCTGGTTCTCTTCCTGTGCTTAGCCAACACATGAACATTATAGCTAGCTTAAACTCACTGATACACGACGGCAACATCAGGGTTAGTTTCACCTGGAGAGAGACTAATAATACCTGATCTATACACACCTGAGTAGACCTCCCACACATATACACCTTTACTGAGCAGGTAACTGTACAAACAAAGCAGATTTACACAGAAAAGTTTACATACCTTGTGGACGTCCTCTGAGCAGCATTGTTCTGATCAGAGTATTGATCAGACAGAACATTTAAACTTTTCGAGGGAAAAGCCTCCCTGAGTCGTGGGCGGGCCTTATTTTGCGCGCCAAAATTAGCTATCCAGCACATTTTGGCGCGCACCACTCCCATTCGTCAACGAGTCTGTGGGCGGGACTTATAGACAGGAAGTGAGTGAGACTGCACCTGAGTGACTGTTACCTGGGATGCCACCTGAGAAATGTCCATTTATAAGTGATAAAAAGAGAAAATCCCTCCTGATTGCAGCTCCTACCTTGCGACTGAAAGGTTGTTTCTTCATCAAACTGAATTGATGGTTATTTTGGACAGATAATAACCAATCCACGTCCTTTTTCCCTGTTGAAATGCCTTTAAAGGGCCAGTACAACTCATAAACGGCAGTATTTCACCTGCCAAAAGGTGATTACAACTCCTGCCTTGTGACTGAAAGGTTGCTTCTGCATTTAAATGACTTGATTTCACTCTTTATGATTATTTTTGACAGATTATACTCCACTCACTCCTTTTTACCTCCATCATATTCTTCTACATTAATGCGTCGGCTTCCATCAGTGGCTATTTAAGAGCATAAGAGGATTTTTAGATGTAAAAACACACGTATAGCCGATGTTAAGCTTATTAAATATGGAGCTACTCTATAATGTATGAAGAGCACTCTGAGATTATGAGAACAATCCGCTCACAGGGAGGAAAGTTCAGTGAATTTAAACCGCTTGTGACACGAAGTCTAGGCAAAGACTTCACTGAGACTCACATTAAATCTTTTACGTGTTCTGGGAGATAAAACAACAAGTTCATGACAAAAACAGTTCTGTGAATTAAACTTTACTTTCCTGTGATGTGCACTAAAGAGCCAAGATCAGCACTGGAGTGCAGCTAAGTACATTCACTCAAATACTGTGCAGAAGTTACTGGATTTGATATTGACTTTTTCTTCTCTTCCTTCATTACATGTCACAGTGGAGCTACAGCTGAAATAATTAGTCAGTAAATCAACTGACAAATAAGCTAACTGGCAACTATTTTAACAATCTTTAAGTCATTTTTCATGTAAAATGTTTCTTGGTTTCAGCCTCGCGTGTAAAGATTTGCTGCTTTTAATCATTTTATTGTTGTTTTACTTTGATCATTTGTACATTTTCCTGATGACACCTTCACAGTATTTTTAGTGTGTTATTAATGTGCCTCTACTTAAGTAACACATCTGAATATTTCATCCACCTCTGCTGTAATTTACAGCACTAATCTAATTTTAGGCTTCAGCTCAGGTGTGATGTCACACTGAGTGTGTGTGTGTGTGTCGTGTGTCTTCATGTTGTCTTCAGACTCCTTCAGGTAAAAGAGAAGCCGGTGAGCAGGAACTCGGATCGTGATCAACGTTGTGCAGCTCGTTAATTTGCTCCACAGATTTCAGCGTTAACACACTGAGCTCTGATTCTGAGCCAGGTGAAGGTGAAGAACTCCTTTCATTGATGCATTAATATGTTTATCACTTTAATGTTGATGCTGATCGGCGTGGAGATGATTCAAATTAATTTATTGACTTTATCTGCAGGGTAGATTATCAGTTTCTCCCTCTATAAAAATACATTGTGATTATATTTTGTTGATTATTATTTGTAGTATTTATCAGTTTTAATAGTCGAGAATGAAGAATAATATTTTCCCTCTATTTTTTAATTATCGTTGCATTGAAGTATACAATGGAAAAACTTGAGTGAAGCACAAATAACTCAGAGGAGTACTTAAAGGAGCAGACCACCAAAAAATATACTACTACTACTACTCATCATCTCCTCCCTCCACAAAACATTTCTGGAGCTTTA
This sequence comes from Diplodus puntazzo, assembly GCA_963678695.2. NCBI lineage: Eukaryota > Metazoa > Chordata > Actinopteri > Spariformes > Sparidae > Diplodus > Diplodus puntazzo. The sequence goes on along the minus strand of OZ023155.1, from coordinate 3,065,965 downwards.
CCAAGAAAAAAAACACAAACGTGAAAACACAGAATGTCTCTATTCATCTTTCCAGATGTCATCAAAGTCTCCGGAAGCCCCAAAATCCCAAAATGTCTCGAACTAACATGATTTACATGTTGTTCAGCTTCAGACGGGGTTCATGCTGATGCTTTTATCGTACAAGGAAGGTTTCTGCTTACAACAAAGTGCAAATAACGTCTTTTCAAATCAATCTGAGTAAACAAGTCCACAGCCACTTCAGATGTTTAGGAGATTTGTTGTCCAGCCCTGATTTGTTTGATTCGCTAAATACCAGAAGCTGATTTTAGGGTCGATGTTGAACTTTTACTAGTTCTGTGTATTGATGTGTCCGTGGAGCTGAAGCCACAGACGGTCTCGTCATTGTGCCTCCTTCTCTTGGACAGCACAGGTGATATAAATGAGGGGAAACAAGATTCATGATCCGTGATGATTGGATCAACAGTTCATTGTTGTTTTACTGTCGTCTACATTTGTCAAATTCCTCAGCTTGACTTTCTCCTGTCACTCTCTGCAGGTTCGTGTTGGACAAATTCAATTAATTCAACAAAAAGATCCCTCTTCAGTGGTTCAACGATAAACTACAGCAGATAGAAATTCAGTTTGCTACACGGTTCTGTTTCATAAGTTTGTCCCAGCAGCTGAAACACTGTTGGAGATTCTTCCTTCAGTGCAGCTGCAGGCTAATGCTAAGCTAGCTGCATCGTCTTTAAGGTGGTTGGTGTTGAAGTCTTCATTTTGGTTGATTTTTGATTTTAAATTGAAATCATGACATCAAACTGTAGCCTGTAACCTTCTATACGTTCATCATCAAGGTGACGAGTGGCAGCGTGAGGTCGCAGACACACACTGCTGCCTGGAGAAATATATATAATATATCTAATATTATATAATATTGCTACGATCAGCTGAGACCAAGCTGCCTCTGTAATTAGATATTTCAGAGTCTCCTGCTGTCCACCACAGAATGCAAAGAAGTGCAGGAAACATCAGACACAGATATTAAATATGAAAAGTTGAAACACGTCTGCTTAAATCTGCTCGTTATCATTATTTTATCACGTTGTTGTGAACGGAGCAGGATCTCAGAGATCTGTTCTGCCTCATTTCAGTCTTTCTGACATGAAGTCTCGCAGACTGTGTTTGTGGATCAATAGAAAACGACCTCACTGAGGACGGTTTTGGCCTTTTGTGGGTATTTGTGACGCTCCAGTGAACTCTTTGGTCGTGTTTAAGTGTTTAACCCTGTCAAAGAATTACTGGTGCATTGAGTTTATACAGCAGCAGCTCCTACGGGCTTTATAGAAATCAATTGATGCAGTGAATGCAGGTCAATCTCTCTGAGAGACTTTAATCTGGAGTAAAAGAGAACAACCACGGGCTGGAACACAGGAAGTGATGAGAACGACCAGCAAAGATTAGAGAGCAGCGACTCTTCTGTCGTCTTTTGTCAGGCGACCACAGTGAATAACAGTTTGTTCGTAATGATTCATCTGGTTAAATAAAGGTTAAATAAAACTGAAACAACTATGGAGGCAAACCTCCTCAGCATGCCTCAGCAGCAGTGTTGGTGTAATTACTATCAGGGCCAGAAGGGGGCGACAAAGCGTCGGCACGGCAGGTTTATAAAGAAAAGGTGGGGCAGAAAAAACACACAAATTAAATATTAGATGGAAAAATAGAAAGATTATATAATATTTTTATACAAACATAAAAATATAAAAATCTCAAAAATATTTCAAATAACACACTTATGTTTTAAAACATAATTTAATAAATAAATAAATTGACCTTTGATGCTTTTTATTCCTTTTATTTGTTCTAGATATGTTATTTAATAATATAAAAAACAGGAAAAAACAATAATTAAATGTTTTTGAAATAAATTCAATAAACGACAGACCCTTTGAAAAATAAAATATTATAAATAATTAAGTAATAATAGTCAAACCATGTCTAAGACAAGAAAAAAGAGTAAATTATCAAATTAATAAATGATAAAATAATTTATGAATAAATAGTATTTAACATTATTATAAGTATTTATAAAAAAGTAATCTCTTGTTTGTTTTAAATATTCTAAATATTTATTAACTTGTGCTAAAAATCATGAACAGTCATATAAACAGGAAACTGATTCAGTTAAATTAATCAACCATCTTAAAATACATTTAAGAAACAGCAGACCTTTAAAAGAATATTAAGAATAAATCAAATGAGAAAAAAATAATTCTGGAAGAGATATAGAAATATTATTTTAAAATAAGTCAAACTAATACAGGAATAGTAATTAATAGAAGTAGAAAAGTGAATTAAATCAATTTTGGAAAAGAAAAATATTTATTTGATTCTGTAGTGTTTCTTCATTGTTTTATATGAAGTTATTCAGTAATTTATGTTAATGTTTTTTTTTTGTTTTATTTCATTGTATGTCACCGACCCTTATTACACATCATACAATCAGCTCATATAATATTTATGTATTCTGACTCGGTATAAAGTCACTCCTTTGCTTTTGATCTCTGACTCTTTGATTTGCTGCGATTCTGTTCACCTGCTTCTGACCGTCAGCCATGAAATGTTTGTTATAAATAAATAAATAAAACACGTAAATCAGCTTAAATTCAGTTGGTTTATCTTTCAGTCATTAAACAGATTATAAATAATACAGGTTTATCTCAGCGGGCCGGCGTTCGTCCTTGTGTGACACCATTTTCTGGTCACCATACGAACCAGCAGATGGTGTGTTCAGTGACAGAAAGATTTCCAATAAATTCATGCTCCAGTTATTGATCAGAATCATATTTTACCATATGACCGCTCTGGAAGTAACGGTGACTGTTCGGTGTGTCAGATTGTGATGAAGCGCTTTTAATTTTTGGCAGCACGCAGACGGACAAATTATTTGTCGGTTTACAAAAAAAAAAAGGTCAGTCTGGGTCTCGGTGAAGCTTTTTTCAGCTGACAGCTCCGGTCCACCGGTCCGCCTACGAGACGACAGGGGAGAGAAAAAAAAAAGACTGTCAACAATTAGCCTGGGAGACGGCGGCACGGGATCAATGAGCTCGCAAACGTCCGGTTATCAGGAAAACAGATTGCTGACTGACCAGATTTCAGTGTGAGAGCGAGAGAGAGAGAGAGAGAGAGAGAGAGAGAGAGAGAGAGCGAAATGAGGCTGGATAATTAGGAAAAAGCAGGCTGTATCCCCAAAGGGAAAAGAGCAGCGAGCGCCGTGCATGCAGCTATTCGCACCATCCCTCCGTCTCTATCTCTTTAAGAGCCCAGAGAAGGAGTGTGTGTTCAGTGTGTGTGTGTGTGTGTGTGTGTGTGAGTGCATGTGGGGGAGGGGTATTGGCTGGGGTGGAACAGTCCTGTAATGAGCAGATTTTAGAGAGAGAGAGAGAGAGAGATAGAAAGAGAAAAGAGCAAGGCCGAAAAACAAGAGAGGACAGATGACTTGGTGGAATTGGGATACAACAACAATCCGGGTTTAGACGGCGCTGAGATGGAGAGGACAAAAGGAAGAGGAGAGGAATAATTCATTTTTCTTCTTCTGCTGTTTTCTCTCCAGGAGAGGAGAGAGCCTCATCTTCAGATCACAGCAGAGAGGAGAAGGAGGAGAAGGAGGGGAAGCGATACGAGGAGATATTCTCTCTCCGTTATGTCTGCCGAGGTGTGTGTGCGAGGCTGAGGCTGTGTTTGTGTGATGTGGATGTGTGTCTCTGAGCGTTAGCCCGGATTGCTCGTTTCCAGGCCATGCTATCGAGAATTATCTCCAACTTCCCTGATTTTTTGTAGATGGCGTACGAGCGCAGCAGCATCCCTGTCCTGCATCCCTCTCTGTGAGCGGCGGGGACGTGGGGATGCTCTGATGTCTGATTGAGCTCGCTCGCTCGCTGCTGCCACCGCCGCCGCTCTGTGGGCCTCTGGGACTGCTGGAAAAGCCTAGGCCTCGCTTGTCTGGAGCGCCCCGCTGCACGGCTGAGGCGACGGGCCGACGAGCTCCCCGGCTGCGAGGCTGCGTGGAGCAGGAAGGTGGAGGAGGAAGTGGAGGAGGAGGAGGATGAGAAGCACTCTGAGCCTGCATGCCCATGGGAAGCAGCATGCACAGCAGCTGCGTTCGTCACTCCAGACCCGTCGCTGAGGCTTGGACTGCTTCTCCGTCGTGAGGTGATGCTCTTCGGGCCACGTCTTGTTGATTTCAAAATGAGGAGCCGGTGTTTTACGTCCTAAACTAGCAGGAGAAGGAGCGTCGAGGCCCTGCACCTCCATGCTACCAGGTTCAAACGAGGCCTCCTCCCTCTTTGCTCCTTCTGAGTGAACCAGGCCCTTGTTTGTTCTTTTTCTTGACGTTCTAAGGATTTGCCTAAACCTGTTTCATGCATGTCCACTGGAGGCAGGTTTGACTTTGATGACGGGGGGTCGTACTGCGGGGGGTGGGAGCAGGGTAAGGCCCATGGCCGAGGGGTCTGCACGGGGCCCCAGGGTCAGGGCGAGTACGCCGGCGCCTGGAGTCACGGCTTCGAGGTCCTGGGCGTGTACACGTGGCCCAGCGGGAACAGCTACCAGGGCACCTGGGCGCAGGGCAAGCGGCATGGCATCGGCGTGGAGAGCAAGGGCCGCTGGGAGTACAGAGGGGAGTGGACGCAGGGGTTCAAAGGTCGCTACGGGCAGCTGGAGAGCACGGCCAGCGGGGCCCGGTACGAAGGGACGTGGAGCAACGGGCTGCAGGATGGATACGGCACTGAAACCTACTCCGACGGAGGTAAGACAGCTAAAACTGAATCACAGCCGCGGTGGCGTCCATGTTTCCTCCCACAGCTTCTGTCTCACAGCAGATTCAGCCCAGTTTGATTCTCTGCTGGTGGAAGTGGAACGACTTGCTTACTGCTAAAATCAACTGTAACACATCTCCAATGTAGGCTACATAAATAACATGTAGGTCACATCCACACGCGTTGATGGATTACTGAGCAGGCCTGCCAGGCACAGGCCCCGGGGCCCGAGGGTTCAGGGGCCCCCAGGGGGTAATATCTGTATAATGCTCTGTAGTATTAGTGTAACATCAGTGGAGAGCAGCGTCAGCGTGGATCTGCTGTGGCAAGAAGTTTAACAGGAGTCAGACAGCTTCTGATCATCTGAGAGCTCTGCTTCACCTGCAGAACCACCTGAAGGAGACACAAAATTATTAAAAAGGGATCCAGAAGCAATCGGTCTCAAAGTATACCATAACAGGAATAAATTCCAACTTCATCAGTGTATTTAAAGTGCAGAAATCTCACATTTCTATCAAGTTTCGTATTTGTCAGGACAAAATATTCTGTGAAATTATAACGAAGCATTTATTCATCGATAAAACCCTCCTGTTCTAAATCCTTTGAGGGTCGTTGTATGTTATACTGTTGCATCCCTACTACAAATAACAGGTGACTAGAAGGAAGCGCAAAAATAAAGGGAGACGTAAGATGACGACAAAGAAATGCAAACAACTACTACTAGATGTAAAAGTGACTCAAAGAGGCAAACATATTCAAAATGATTTCAAAAGTACAGAAAGTGACAAGAAGAGAGACTCAAGATAATCATCCAAAATGATTACAAAGATACACCAAGTCACTACAATGACAAGCAATGCAACTACAAACATACATAAGATGACTACAAAGACACAAAATGACCACAAGGAGGTGCAAAACTAATAGTGATTCAAAACAAAGAAAGACATCATGACTACAAAGAGACGCAAAACACAAGAAGACAGACTTAAGATAACGATGAAGACATCCAAAATGATGCAAAGATACACAGAGTCACTACAAAGATGCAATACGGCTACGAAGATCGTAACGTGACTACAAAGACACAAAGTGACAACAAGGAGGCGCAAAACTATAAAGAGACGTCAGGCGACGACATAGATATTCAAAACAACCAAATTGATGACGTTAAAGAGAAACTCGCTGACTACAAAGAAACGCAAAATGACTACAAAGACACGTGATGTGACTACAAAGAGACACACAACTACAAAGAGATGAAAGATGACAACATGGAGATCGAACACAACTACAAAGAAACACAACGTGACTATAAGTGGATGGAAAATGACTGAAAAATGCTAAATGGCTACAAATATATGAGAGTTGACTACAAACAGACACAGGATGACTACAAACATGGCTGCCATGTCTGTTGCAGTCAATGTTGAGGGCTGGGGGGCCCCTCATGCTGCCCGGGGGACTCTGGTTTCTCCTGGTCCGTCCGTGTCCCCGAGCAGACATTTATGAGTCCTACTGACTCATGAGACGATCAGAACACAAGTGAGACAGAACCAGAACCAGAACCAGGCTGCGGACCATAAAAGCGGACCATAAAAAGAGGACGAGAGTCTAATATTAGAAATTAAATTAGGTGTCGTCGCTGTGTTCGTGTTTAGACACGCGCTGATTTATAAAAACACACCTTCGCCCCTCTCCCCTCTGCATCGCACCGCTGTCGCCATGGTAACGGGAGGCAGCAGGTCAGCGTGTCACTGGGGACCAGCTCGCGGCTCTGCTGCTCTCTGATTGGCTCTCCGCTGCCGTCAGTCCCGTTTGTAATCTAGGCCGTTTGATCATGCCGGCCCCGCACGGCGCGCAGGACCCGGATGATGGAAGCCAGGTCAATAAGTGATGCAGGTGGAGTGAAGGCACGGCGTGTGTGTGTGTGTGTGTGTGTGTGTGTGTGTGTGTGTGTGTGTGTGTGTGTGTGTCGGTGCTGCATTGAAGGTGGAGGTTGTTTGCCGCGCACACCTGCTGTGTGCACGCGGACTGTGAGCTGAAACAAAGATGGTGAAGAAGAGGAGCAACAGAAAAAAAACACTGCGTCACGCGACTGCTCCGCTCCCCTCTTCCGCTCACGTGTCACACCGCCGACAGATGAATATAGCACGCACGAGCTGACACATTTTCCACAACCCAATAAATGTGCAGGACACACACACACACACACACACACACGGGAGACTCACTGACAGGCCTGTCAACACAGAAGTGCTTATTAAAATTAATAAAGCCGTGTTACAGGCCACATGCAGCCTCGTGCACCCACAGAGAGATCTGCCGAGCGCGAGGCGGTCCGGATCTGTGTTCAGCACCGCGGACAGCTCCCGATGCACGAGGGCTGGATCTGGATTTTAATTGGAGGAGATTTTTTAAAAGCTTCGGAGAAGAAAACGAAACTAAATAATTCACAGGAGCAACAGGAGGAAATACTGACCGAGCAAAAAGACAGAGAATTAGCAGAAAAACTAAATTAGTCATTTTTTGACTGGAGTTTGGTTCATGAATAAAACAACAAGGCTCATTTGTAAACCATTAATGTGTCCCAAATAGAGACTAAGAACTAACTGTATTCCGTTTATAGACTAATATTTATGGTATTACTACTGTTAGCTTGAAGATGGAAAACATGACACTAACCCTACACGATACACTAAAAAAAAAGAAAAAAAAGAATTAGCAGAAAAACTAAATTACTAATTTTTTGACTGGAGTTTGGTAGAACCAACAGGACTCATTTGTAGACCATTAATGTGTCCCAAATAAAGACTAAGATCTACTTTTATTTACTTTAAATACTCACATTCAAAGCATACTGTTGCAGTTAGTAAATAAGAAAAGTTAATAAGTTAATATTATTTACAGTATACTGTTGTAATTACTGAGAAAATAATGTACTTCACAATTTTTCTAAAACAGTGACTGTCATTTGAATTGCATGTTTATTTTGTTAAGTTAAATGTAAGGAAACTTCATGTCCTGTTACAACACAGAAAAATAATAATTTGTATTTTAATCTGTGTTTTTATTTGGATCCATATTAAATTGTTCTCATCGATACCGGCCAACTAAATACGTCAAAAATCATTAAGATCCATCAACATCGCTGTGTTATTACCTGAGAAACCAACAGAAATGTTAAAAAGAAATCCTACGGTTAGAACAAGGAGAAATCATTCCTGGATCTGTCCCTCTAACCGGATCGGCACCAGAAGCTAATAGGATCTATTCTGGGCTGAGACCCATTGGTGGAAATCTGTTCGTGCTTTTTGTGTAATCCCTCTGACAATTACACAAACCAACAAACGATCTTCCTGCAGACAGGAAGAAGATAAGATTTAATTAAAAACACAGAACAACCTAAAAAAATTAAAACTTTTTGGGTTCTCAGTGTTTCTGTTCGCGTTTAGTTCAGCACCGGCTCCAGATCCAAACACTGACACGGGCTGTTAAAGCTGCTTTGTGTAAGAGAATTAATTCCAAAAAATTCAAAAATATCTTTAAATTATCAACAGCATGTGAAGAGATAATAGCTCTGACATTATATTCCAGCACCTCTTCCAGTTTTCCTTCCTGGTTCCCCTCCGTCCCGGGCCTGAACACCTCCTGCTCCCGGCAGTCCAAAGTTGTCCTGCTAACAGTGTAAACAACTGCAACAGTGGTGTGCAAGCGGCCCAATTGTTGAAAAACGCACGCTAAAGTGCCAAAACACACACTAAAGTGTCCTCTTCAGTGGCGAGAATGTGCTGTATTTTCACTGCTGCCCCTCAAAAAGTCTGTGCACGCCGATGAACAGCAAAACTCCCCGAGTGCTTCGAGCTCCCAGTCTGGACCGCTAGCTGCACGGCTAACTGAGCTAACCAGCTAATGTCAGCTAATGTCAGCTACAGTCAACAGCAGTTAGTGATTGCTCTGGTGACACGCTGCTCCGTAAGTGTGCGGTGGTGGATGAATTCAGGTGTTGCCAATTCTTACGTATTGCACCTTTAACAGTGAGCTGTGGAGATAAGAGATAAATAAACTTTCATATTATTTACATTTTAAATTAAACAATAAATGTGTTGAAGCTCCGTCTTTATGTCGGC